>SDOX01000016.1:969351-1073291 GCA_004565275.1 Nannochloropsis salina CCMP1776 | reverse complement strand
CTAACCCTAACCCTAACCCTAACCCTAACCCTAACCCTAACCCTAACCCTAACCCTAACCCTAACCCTAACCCTAACCCTAACCCTAACCCTAACCCTAACCCTAACCCTAACCCTAACCCTAACCCTAACCCTAACCCTAACCCTAACCCTAACCCTAACCCTAACCCTAACCCTAACCCTAACCCTAACCCTAACCGCGGACACTCTTGAGAGATGGTAGTGACAATACTTCCAAAGCCCAGGAGAGCGACGAGGAAATTGCAAGAGAAATCTTTCATTGTTGGATGTGTAGATTTGTGCTTGAATATGGGCGCGTACGGATTGGCAGGTCGACCTGTAAGAAAGTGTAAGACGATCACTCCATTATACATAAATTAAACGGGAAAGGTATTTGCAATGTCTCATTAAGACTTTGTAGATCTGATACATGATTAAACTATGGCAAGAATGTCTGTATCCCTTGGTTCCGTTTACGTCCACAGGACTCAGGCCAAGATTTTTTTCACCTGCCACAAAACCAAGCTGCTGTTACTACGACCTCGTAAGCAGACCTCAACAGACAATGGGGCAAGCAAGTGAGAAACTAATGCATCAGCAGTACAGAAACATTTTCCCACAAGGGAAACTCCCATCCTAACCCTAATCTATCAGCCGTTGGATACGTAGTAGCAGGCTCCTGCTCGCTTGTCCTCGTGCAACAATATTCTTATCTCTCGGGCGAACACGCGAGAGAATGAGGTCCAATGAATATTCTCTCTTCTCGAAGTATATTCTTATCTCTCGGGCCAACACGCGAGAGAATGTGGTCCAATGAATATTCTCTCTTCTCGAACCTTTCGGTATATACTTAGAATAATATCTGACCTACAAGGAGGTGGCTATAGATTCTCGCTCGGGTTTGACACGGAGGTATGTGTGCGAAGGAAAAGATCCACCAGCCGTTGGAACGGTTTGTAGTAGCAGTCTCCTGCTCGCTTCTCGTAGTGTAAGAATTTTCTTATCTCTCGGGCCAACACGCGAGAGAATGTGGTCCAATGAATATTCTCCCTTCTCGAACCTTTCGATATATACTTAGAATCATATCTGACCTACGAGGAGGTGGCTATAGATTCTCGCTCGGGTTTGACACGGAGGTATGTGTGCGAAGGAAAAGATCCACCAGCCGTTGGAACGGTTTGTAGTAGCAGTCTCCTGCTCGCTTCTCGTAGTGCAAGTCTATTCTTATCTCTCGGGCCAACACGCGAGAGAATGTGGTCCAATGAATATTCTCCCTTCTCGACCAACATACATATCATAGGATAAAGTTGTATTTTTGACTAAGAAAATTCTGTCGCATAAAACAAAGTCCTACTCATGACCAAGAAAGTTTCGTTGAGGCTTGAAGATTGCTTCATGGCTCATGATTCATATACTTGGGCTGATGTTTGCGTATTTTCTGAGAGGTGGACCCCTCACAGGCGCCCATAAAACTTTGAACGCTCCCATACAAGCACATATTCACTCACGCGTACTCACACTATACTCAGACGTGACCCATTAGATGAGGAGCACTAAATAATAACGGTGCATATGCATTTTTTTGGGGGGAAGGAAGACACGCACATCTTAGGACGTCTTAACACATCTTCCCTGGCTTTTCTCCTCACGATTTTCTTTGGTGATGGCTCGAAATTTTCATCAAAGCTAGGGCAAGGAATAAATGTAAGTTCTGGGATGATCGGCTTATGTTCATTGTCAGCCTGCTTACATGGTTGTTTCATCTATTTGGTAAACGCCGGCTTATTTTGTTCATGCTAAATTGGATGGGGGGACAAGAGGCGTCAGTGCATGCTTTCGCGGCTGTGGCGACGCAAGCCACTTGAGATTTCGTGACTCCTATCTCTCTATCTCATGTTGTAGAAAAAGTCGAAGTGCATCTCATACGTGGGAATATATATTGTCTACAGGACTGGTGCCCGGTTTTTCGTGCCTTAGCTCTTCCCATTCTCCTTCGTCAGACGCAAGGATAATGATGGTGCTAATCCTTTGTAATCTCGCGCGCTTTTGTCACCTCAGCGCTTACTGGGAGACTCCCGGTGTGAGCAGGAAACATCTGAGATGGAAGAAATGTAAAGCACTATGAAAGAATTCAAATAATCCAAAATTCCCCTCCCTTTTTTCTCCCGTAGTGCCACGGGGCCTAGTTTTTATACCCTCTTCCTACTGAAGACGTGCCCTTCTACTTCAAGGCAGTGAGTGACCTTTTTTTCATTTTCTTTCCCTCCTTTCTCAGACGCTTTGTTCGTTGTAGAAGAGATGCTGCTATTTGCCATGAGCTCAAGAATGATACTCACCAGCGTAATCTCCCCCACGTTCTGATTGCATGTTTAATCAGCCAGATGGGCACACTTTCCTTTAAAGCACCTCCCGTGTGCTTTTCAACTATTTCCCACGCCCTCTTCGTCAGTGACCTCAGCCACCAGTGAAGGCGCCGAGAGCGATGATTGATGGACTACCCCTTTGTCATCTTCTGGCGCCATTTCTCCGTCCATGGTCGAGACTATTCCTTCTCCCTCCCTGCCCTCAAGCTCCCATGCCGCTTCTTCCATGAGAGCCGCGTAGTAGGAGGCCTGGCGGGCCGGAGGCTCGGGGCCCCGCTCGCCCTTCCCCTCACTCGCCTCCCCGCCCGACTCCTGCCCACGGAGGAAGACAAGGAGGAGGAAAGGCCCGAGCCTAACCCTACCCCTAACCCTAACCCTAACCCTAACAGAGTAGGGCTTACATGGCGTTGAAGCTAGGATGAAAAGGCCAGTTGCTGAATTTAATGGAGGGAGATTCAAGGCATGAGAGGAGGAGTGACATACACCTCCCACCGGATTCCTATATGGGGCGTTGAGAATGAAAGGGGGCGAAGGAGACAATGAGGGGGTGAACAAGAGGAGAGGTGAACTTAATAACAGTGCGACGATTGAATAGGTGTCGTACGGTCAGACGAGGATTCAGGAAAAGAGGAGGAGGAAGGGAGGATCGGAAAGATGGAGGGTGTGAAAGGGAAAGAGAGAAAGGCAAAGCGAAGAAACAAAGAGAGAGGGAAACGTACAATCAGGCGGTCCGTAAAGGACGATTTAGAGCTCTTGTAGACGGCTGTCGTCAGGTATGTGAAAAAAGGACATCGCTGTTAGAGTAAGTGAGGGAGGGAGGGAGGAGAGAAAGGAAGGGAAGGAAGCAGGCACTCTGGGAGCCAGATCGAGCGTGTAACTCCATATAAACGTCTCGGTTCCTTTTCTTATGCATCCCTCTCTTATTTTTGAGGCCCTCTCGATCTCCCTCCATTCCTCCTTTCCCTCCCCCCCAATTTCATTTTCCCTAGCTTCGGGCAAACGATCAGGGCTACTTGCTGAGGGAAGGAAGGAGCGAAGGAGATAGATAGGGAGGGGAAGAGGGAGGGAGGAGGGAGGGTGAGTGAGAGATGTAGGAGGGAAGAGAGGGGAGGGCGAGGGGAAGGAAAGGAGGGGAGGGCGGGAGGAAAGACTAGCCGTAGTATCCCCCACGGAGACCTATTCTTTTACCTTCCCGTCAAAAAAAAAGAGAGAAGAGCCCGCAAACGGAGGAGAGGATCGAGAGGAGGCCTACGAAGAGGTAGGAAGAACATAATAAGGGTGAAAAGAAGAAACTTAGGAAGGGGGGACAGGAGGGTGGCAAGGAGGACAAAAGAGAGGGAAGGAGGGAGGAAAAGAGCATCGAGGAAATGGGTGTCCACATGCAGATTAGACGTCACCATCGACAAACGTCTTGAGATCTCACCTGAATGTGATTGCTCTGTCTCCGTCCTTCCCTCACTCCCTCCCTCCTTCCGTCCCTCCCATCGTCCATTCCCGCCTCCTTCCCTCCCTACCGTACTTATTGTCGTCGACGGTAGTTTTTCGCTCTTTAGCCTCTCCCTTACCCTCCCTATCCCCCTTTCAGAAGCTACCTTTGATCTCCAGGTCATGCCAAGACAGGTTTGAGATGGTGGCACAAGCGGAAGAGGGAAAGACGGCATCCGTCACGATCCCTTATGCTAAACAACTTCTCTTATTCTAAGCATAGCCCTTACTTTGATCCTATCTTTTATCCTAGCCTTTAGCCTAACCCTAGCCCTAATCCTAACCCTGACGAATCAGGTTTCTGGCCAAGGCAAGAAATTAATGAGGGCCACGTTCCTTGCAAGAGACTGCAAATTGTGCTCTCAACACGATTAATACATTTGGGGCAGTTTTTGCTACCCTACCGTTCGTTTACGTGGTGTTATACTAACTCAGGAACTATTTTGTGAGCGGTAGTTTGATGCGCACCGAAATGTTTCTGATGTCGCGAGTTGGCAACAAGTTGTTGCTCTCGCGCTTCGGCGACAGACCCAGGTTTAGAAGACTAGGCAAACTAATGTGCTATTTCTCAACTTTGCAGCACACACTGGCTCCCTATTCATCGCGGCATGGTCATCAGGGCTGCGAGTGTGGACGACTTTGGCTTCTTCTACTCCTCACCGATATTATTGGAGCAGATTGATAGCTTGTAGCGTGGTTTCTAAGGGCCCTGCAGGCGAAGTACTATCCCCCGTCCGGACAGAACCTGGCCTGCCGGGTAGCTAGCCTTACAAATACATGCAGGCGGCCCTTTTACAGGGCGAAAAGAAGCAAGAAATGGTCCCATCTGATCGGTACAACGTAGCATATGGTACGTGACGGCATGGACAGGTCTGGAATACAAGAAGAAATGTGCCCGTTGGGTTTTAGAACCCAGGGTTGGAACCATAGCTCCTGGAAAATCATCCATGTCGTGCCATCAATCGACACATGATTTTTTCTTTTCCGGAATGTATGACGGTCATCACTGTGCCCAGAGGAGTTCTCCTGAAATTCAGTCTTAACCTCACTCAATTTTTGCCACTAGTTATATTTTACCTGAATGGAATCGCTCAGCTATACCCTTGGAACGGTACGTATCAGACTTTCATGAGTATTGATCGAAACTTACTAGGGTGTTTGAATTGCTTCATGGTTTCCATCAAATCTCTAGATCACGGCATCTAAAGACATCTCGGTACCCTCACGACAGCCTTCATTACCGCCGCGCCTTATTTTGCGCAGCGTTTCTGTGGGACGGATAGGCAGCATGACTTTGAAAATTGTGCGTCTTAGTAGCATGGTAGTTCTCATTACAACAACATTGCGTTTTTAATTTGTCCTGTTTTGCGTAAGTGCTCACCATGGATAATGGCCTGTCGTGCCCTCGCGCTCGCGCTCACGTCCCCTCATGTCTGTCTCTCTTCTTCGCGGGCAGTCTTTTCTCTCACGTTCATGGCAACCAACTTGCTGTTCCAAAGCTTGCTCGTGCGGTTTGCCAAAACTGCCGGTAAGTGCAGCATCACCTTTCGGATCGTCCTGCCGCTCGCTCTTCTACTCTCGATATTCACTGCCACCGCGGTATTGGTTCTCGTCAAAGATGCCTCCCGGGACGCAATGTTCAGCTTCACTGCCTTAAGCGTAGCATTCTGCGGGCTCTGCACCTCTGTCCTCCAGGCGGCGATCTTCGGCTATGCGGCGGCCTTCCCCCCCCGATACACGCAAGCCATGATGGCGGGACAGGGGCTCGCTGGCCTCATCGTGGCCGCGGCAGGCTTGGCCACAGCCGCGAGCAGCCGAGCCAACGGTGCCTGCGCTGGTGTGCATCTGACGGAGGAGGGACCCGGACAAGGAGAACAAACGGCGGCCTGCTCGGCTTACCAGGAGATCGACTACCACGCCTTGGCGTACTTCGGGACGGCCGTGGTCATATTGGGGGTCTGCATCGTCTCCTTCCTTTACCTGGAGCGTTTGCCTTTGGCGCAGTTCTTTGTGGGCTATAACAAGCGCCACGTCCACAGCCCCAGAGGAGCAGCGGGTGGAGGGTCCATAGCGACCTTGGGGCTTGGCGGCAACAGGAGTGGGAGCGGCAAGGGCGATGACGCGTCAGTCGTGGAGAGCGGCCTCCGTGCCCTGCCGATGGCGGTGCGTGCCGGAGCCGGAGGAGAGGGGGCTGCGGATAAGGAAGCGGTTGGTGTCGATGGGGAACAAGGGGAGGAAGCCAGCGACGAGGAGAGCAGTGTTGGTCTCGTGGGGGTGCTGCCCAACGCGGACCCCTGCGCTCTCCTGTCCCGTGTGGATTCGTCCTTGTCACTCTTGAGCGCCCATGGAGAGGACGAGCGAGGTGACGGCAATGAGGAGTCAGAGTCGTGGGGGAACACCACACTGCACGACATGAAAAGCTCTGTGCGCACGCACCAGCACGAGTCATTTCTCGTACTTCTCCGCCGCCTTGGGTCTGCAGGCCTGGCAGTCTTCCTCGTTTTTTTCATCACCCTGGCCCTCTTTCCATCCACCACGGTACACATCGTCTCTGTGCAACGCTGCCAAGGCAGAGGGGTCTTTTATGACCAAGCTTTCGTCCCCTTCCAGTTCCTTCTCTTCAATCTGGGCGACTGGGGAGGTCGCACCCTCGCCGGCCACCTCCCCTCGCCCTTTCTTGTGCCCGCTCACCAATTGAGCTTCTATGCAGCGGCCAGGGTAGTATTCTTTCCGCTTTTCTTGCTTTGCAACGTAGACGACTCAGCATTCCCTACAGTCTTTGCGGCGGACTGGTGGCCAATGCTCTTCATGCTTTTCTTTTCGCTCAGCAACGGCTATCTCTCATCTTTAGCTATGATGCGAGGGCCCGCGCAGCTGACCGTAGATCAGGCAGAGCGAGGTGGGAACGTGATGGTTCTGTTAATGACGGCTGGTCTGAGCGCGGGGTCTGTGCTCTCTTTTCTTGTTTCGGCTGTAAGCCTTAACAAGTTCTAAATTTCGGGGTACATGTATTGTCGAAAGACTCTGTAGATATGAAAAATCTAAGTCCTGACAAATATAATGCCCAATGAAAGTTTAAAAAGGCTTTTGTAGACGGTGTTCAGGTGGAAATGCACAGCAGTTGTAAGAATTGTCAATTTCTACCTGGTTTCCATCGTTTTATTGGTACGTCTGTCCACCACTTTGCGAGGCAAAGTCACCACGCAAACAAATCATATTTTGTTGATGAATGTTGATGGCAAACTGGCCCGCAATATAGCCGCATGTCGGGGACGTACCACTTCCATAGTCCTTTTTGGGGACGCATGGTGGCTGAACCTCCTCTATCCCACAACTTTCTTGAACGAGCACCTAAAATCATACTCTGTAGTAACGATTTACAGGACGAAAACAACTAGAATCCTGTATTTCTATGATTTTATTGCAATTCAATCTGGCATCAGTCCTTGTTTGCGATTTTCCTCACATTTTTCCCCCCCAAAAAGGCATTGTTCAACAGGTGCTTACACATCGCCCAACAGTGCCCCCAGCGACTCTACCTTTCTTCAGCTCTCACGAAATATACGCACCCCGCCTAAAATAACACAGGAGCCATGAAGAGTAATCGTAAAGCCATGGCCATCTCATCATTAAGCGTGGCGCTGTGCACGCTATCCCAGTCGGGATCTCGTATAACGGATAAGAAAGAGGCAATCCGCTTTATTACAGAGACTGTATCGGACTCCAAACGCGCCGCTGCCTTAACGAAAAAAGGGCGATGGGAGGAGGTAGTGTGGTCAGCTCTTATGTATGTCAAGCATGAAGGACGGAGCAACAAACAAAAGCGTGCGCAACAAGAGGACGTTGGGCTCTTCCTGGTGTCGGTTGTCCGACGGGCCCCACTCCGGGAAGGGGCATGGCCCCTAGTTTCTCTTGTCGAGGCTCTTGTCACGGATGCCCTGCTGCGAATGGACCAGGAGGCTACAGTTGGGAGTGCCTTACAACTACTAGAAATATTGCTGAAAGAGGCCAAATATTGCGAGGGCATGAGTCGGGGCCTAGCAGAGCGATGCATGCAAAGATTGATGCGCTCTTTGGAGGAGGACGATGAGAGAAATGGGTTGGACCAGACCTCCATCTCCCGCGCGCGGTCACTCGCGAATCTGATAGCCAACTATCGCCGAGACTTTGTCCTCGAGGGCGACAGATCGGGCGGAAGGGAATCATTTTTGCGGGGCGTAGTGCGCTTCGCGGGCAGGTGGGCGGGGCGGCACGGGATCGCCGAGGCCCGCAAAGCCGGAGTCAACGCCTTCCCGGACGTGGCAGAGGAAGTGCTGGCCACCATAAATGCCTTGCTCCTCAAGTACGGCGTAGATTGCGCCCCCCACTTGGCCATGGGCGGCCACGACCAAGATATGAGCTACGGCGAGGCGGTCCTGAGCCTGGCACTGCAGTGCTTGCCCAATCTGCGGGTCTCCAAGGTTCCCACCTTCTTCGAACACGTCCGCCTCCAACTCCATCTAGCCCGCGCTCGGCTCGCTTTTGCACACCCGTGGCTGCTGGATGCTGGCGATTACATGGTGCACAATCTCGACAAGGTATGGGAGGTGGTTGTGCAGGACTGTCTGGTCAATGCCGGCCAGCACGTGCGGGCGCACGGTGCTGGCGGGAAGAAGGGTAGAGAGGAAACCTGGGTGCCGTTGGAGTACCGAGGGCGTTTGAGTCTGGTCCTGGCAGCGGAGGTTTTGTTCGCGATGCGGGCTTTGAGAGTGACGTGCGTGGACGGGCAGGAGCCCCCCGGAACAAGTGTGGCCGGGGGGAGTGGAGAGAAGGCACGCGGAGGTGGTGAGACAGGGGTCGTGCGGGGAGAGGAATGTTTGGATGAGGATGATCAAGGTGGTGGAAGAATGCGTGGACCGGGGCAGGTGCGGAAACGGCAGCGGCTGGCGAGCAGCAGGGGGGAAGCCGGGGTTAGCTCGATAGCTCGGGAGGCCGGATCGGGCTCGGATCCGGTCAAGGAGGACCCCATGGGCCGCATCTACCACGTCTTGCGCATGGCTTCGAAGGAGAACGTGGGCAGCAGGGAGGATAGTGCCAGGCTTGGGAGACGTGTGCAGGCAGGTTGTCGGGCGGGTTTATCGGATGGCGACCAAGTGAGGTCACACGGACAGGCCGGTGCGAGCCTAGCTACTCAAAATCCAGGCTCACAGCCTACCGTCAAGGGCACTCAAAATCAAGTAGGCGGGGGGGTTGGCTCTGGGGGCGCAAGGGTGAGTGTCATTCTGGCTCACTTGCAACTTTTGGCCGCCGTCTTGGAGAACTTGCCTTCGGGCGGAGAGCTCTGGGTGCTTTGCGAGACTGTCGAAGGAGAGGGCTTAGTGGAGCTTGTAGACGTACTGGAGAACCTGTTGGTATCACGACGGGAAAGTGTGCTTCTCCTGTGGACCTTGGTGGCATTGCTCGCACTGGCCCACGTCTGCACTCGCCGCCCGATGCCGGTATTTCCGTTGGCCCAGCTCGGTGCTGCGTGGGGTCGAGTCCTACACACCATCCTCCGTCCTGATCTAAAATGCTGGTCAGCTACAGGCCGTCTAGATTCTCAACGGGTAGGACTGGGTGACGGCGTTCTCCGACTGCTAATCAAACTGGTAAGCCACCCTATTCTCCTAAGCGAGGCTACACTAGCGAGAAATCAAGACCTACTGTGGAGATTGCCGGCCTTTCAAAGCGTGCAGGACTCTTTGAGTGCCATAACTTTGTTGCATGCTTTGCTACAGCGGGGGGAGATATCGGACGGCCATGACAGTATAGCCTCAGTTTTTTTGGGGTCCACGGGTGTAGTCAGTACGAGTGTGCCTTGTGGTTTTTTGGACCACGCCCACCTTTCAAATGGTGGGATACGTGGAAATGGAGAGAGCAGTGAAGAAAATGAGAACCTGCTCAGAAAAAGGCAGATGATGCTACCTCAGGCTCGAAGCCGTGCGGAGCGCGTGGGCGATTTTTTAATGGGATTTATTAGCCTTCAGCTCTTCCGATCGCATGCTTCGATCATAGATCGGTGTCGAGCTATTGCTCGGGCTATGGCAGCATTGGTGGACTTAATTGGGGCTTCTCGCTACCGACTGCGCATGGTGACTGATGAGGACGGTACGCAAGCAGAAAATGGTGCGTTACCCTGGACGGTGGAGTCGTCATTTGCCGTCGGAAAACTGAGGTGGTCTCTCTCGAGTCCCTGGCGGGCGCTCGCGGAAGAAGAAGGGAGGCGGCGCAAGGCTCTGTCGTTAGGAAGTCACACTGAAGCCAAAGGTGGGAGTAGTCTCGATGAGAGTGGGACTATTCGACATTTCTTTTGCATCCACGGAGAGCGCAATCTATGGCGAGACCTGACAAGGAGTATCGATGACGCAGGGACAACGTTTCAAACGGGAGCGACTTTCTCCACGTCTGGTATGGCCTCAACAAAAGCAGCCGCTACAGGGTTTTCCACAACTCCCACTCGAGGCTTCAGTCCTGATTTACGGGGTATTACGGTGCCTAGTACCTCTACTAAGACAGCCAAGCTCTGTTCTGCAGGCGGACACCCTTTGCTACGCCGTTGCCACGGGCGGAGATTTGAGGAAAACGATATTCTCGGTGATGCGATGGCAGTCCAAATAAATAGAGTTGCAGTGCGTGCTGTACGACATGTGGAGGCCTGGACAGAAGCACTACGCTCCTTACTGTTTGGAAGCAGCGCGCAAAAGGGATCATTCAGTCGTGAATGTATGGCTTCCACGAACACCCAGGCTCAAGTCAGAAATACTTCGATCGCTTCAAATATTGACGGTGTGCATATTCCCTGCTATTTATTGATAGAAATGCTCTTTCTTCTCTTGGCCGTGAGAGTGGATGAGGCAACGGTTGAAGCAGGTGAGCTAAAGGACGAAAACGATTCTTTGGACGCTGTTGAGGATGAACAGCCATCTGACTTTTCACGCGTAGTTCTTATGGCTACAAGAGTTGAAGAATTACTGGGAAGAATGCAAGATTGCTTACATTGCCTATCGTGGCCTGGCATGGGAAAATGCGAGGGGCTGTCACGCAGTCAGCGAGGACTTAGGGAAGAAGCTGAAGGGTTTGGAGAGAAGGCGGTTCCAGGGGCAGTGGCAGAGGCAGGAGCCTTGGTACTGGACGTGTCTAGCTCTCTTCTTGAGGAATTGCCTCTTACTTTCGCGATCGATGGTGGGGGGGGCTTAGAGAAGACTGGCTTGTGGGTAGAAAGTACCGAGGGCCTGGGTGGAGGGTTGTCTAGAGAGGAAAAGCTGCCCAGAGGAGCACACGACGTGTTGCGTTTTTTCCGGAGTCGTATTGATGAGGCGTTGAGCCTAATACTTCCTGAAGGGTCGGGAGAGGTAATACATGGAAACAGCTACGATGCAACTGATATTTCACGTGGGGAAGTAGACGAGGAAGGAGGGTATTTGAGCGATGGAGAAACATCTTCATCGTTTAAAAATCGCCATTTAAATTCAACCTACAGAGATGAGGATGACCTGATGGCTGATTCCGATGACGAGGACGAGGCAACGGAGCTCTCCTATGTAGCGCTGGCTTCACAGCGACGACCGTTGACACAGCATCGCGGCAAGGGTATCAGAGTAAGGATGGGCCATGTTGAAGGAAGGCAACTGCGTCGAGAGAATTGTGCGTTTGCCTGGGAAATTTCAAAGAACAGCCCTTTCTCGGCGCGCCAATTAGCCGCTTGGGCCCGCCTAGCTCTCGTTCTGAACCCGACCAACCCGTGCGCATATCGGTATATCAAAGCCGCAAGCTCAATCTTGCTTGACGACCGGGATTTGGATTTAGCCAAATTATGGTTTGACACCTTATTCCTCATGGCAGATCCAGAGGATTATGTTCAACATCTGGCGGAGCTTCAAGGATGGGTCAATCATGACCTAAGCGCTGTTGCTCTGTCTTTGGAGAGCACCGCTCGACGTGAGGTAAGTACAGGGCAAGAAATCCGATTGAACTGCCTCTGGCGACTTCTTCAGCAGCTTTGTAGTCGAAAGAGTCCAAGCTGGTTAGTGGAAGGGCTAGGTTCTGTACAAGACCGCCTGTGGTCCTCTTTCACATTAGTTGAAAGGGAAGAATTGAGCTGGTACAACCGATGCATGGAAACGGATGCCAGACATGCACTTTTTGAAGCGTCAAATGCTGTGCGAGGCGATGACGGGACACGAAAACTTTTCTTGACCTGCTTGGTACACAGTGCCCGGCATGGAGACAGTGAGGTCCGTCTGTCCACGTCCCGCGCCTTGCCTGCAGTCTTTCTCGTCTACCCCAATAGCCTGAGTGTTTGGGAGCAGTACCGTCGACAAGGCGTACTTTCGGGGCCGGGAGAGGGCCCAGATGCGAACGATAGGGCGAGTACTGTTTCTCGGTCCCACGTTACATTGTCGCAGTCGACTCTCTCTACTCTATATGTCTTGCAACGCCGCTTGGGACTCTTGATTGCCTTCGGCACAGCAGCGCGAGCTTCCCACAAGGTGACTCGTTTGGCCATTCTTACTCTCTGTCGATGGTGGGGTTCACCAACCGGAGCAATGACTGGAACACACAGCAAAATTGCGGAGCTGCAAGCAGCGAAAATGGTGAGACCCATGGTGGAAGCAGTGATTTCCTCAATCGCTGGTGGACTCGGGTACCCGTCGGTGGCGGCATTATTGCGGGAACACCTTATTTTCTTACTGCACGAATGGCTCGTTGTCCATCGTTTACCATTATTAGATTTTCCTCTACACATGCTACTTCTCGACCCAGAGAGTGGAGAATTTTGTTGGGGGGAAATAGAAGACGAGTGGAGAGAACATGGAAGAAGAGCCTCCAAGACTGAGGAGGGGGAAGAGGACGTGGGTTCAGCGGGAGTCCCTGTATGTTTAAATATCACTGGTGCTAGTAGATGCAGTAGATTTAATATGCAATATGGCGATGTCACAAAAGAGCAAGAAGCTCTCCTTCAAGCTTTCGTCGGAAACACGCTTTCCATCCTGGTACCCATAGCGTGCCTAGCCTCCGGGGGTGATCCTCCGACGTACCGTTTGGACCTCTTTGACAATCTGGCACTGGCCGTAGGTTCCCTGCATCGGAATCAGAAGAAGAAAGCGACGCCTCATGCTTCAAGGGGGGATGAGCGCGAAGATCCGACGATGTTCCGGGAAGGCCGCATTGCGAGCCTCATAAGTGCGTATATAGTGGAAATCAAAGCCCTTGAATTTCTGCTTTTGAGCGCATCCACCGTCCATGAGAACGCTGGACTTCAGCTCGCTGATTTACACGGCTTTCTTCAAAGGTCCTTTCCCAAAGCAGGGGAAGAAGAACTTAATAGTAGAGCAGGACTCGACCCTGAACGTTTTCCGCAGGATGTGATAGTAAGCATGTTGGATTTGCTGAGCACAGAAGCACCTCTTGCTTCACTGCCCTCTGGCGCGACAAGTAAGAGCGCCCTGTGCTCTCTTGAGCCTAGTGCCTTGGGTCCAGCACTTCAGGCCTTGGCCGAGCGTATCTTGGGGGCATCACGGGTAGTTCGCACAATTAGCAATAGTGAGCGGGAAAAGGAGGATAGTGACGTAGTAAACTTGACGGTGCTGTGGTCAAATTGCAATCCAGTGGAGCTTTTGTTCCACCTTAAGGTTCGTCTCGCGCAAGCATCAAATCCTGTTCGCGCTCAACGCCTTCTGGAGGTGACCAAGGAATTACTAATGATCCTCGGACCAGTAGCTCAGTCTCCAGCTGCGCTGCACGTGTGCATTCACCTGATGCTGTGGGCTCTGGAACGTCACGCATGTGCCCTCACACTCTCAGTGCTAGATATGCTAGAGAGCTACCTAGATGCTGTTTTGGATCATAGGAGTGTAGATGGCCACCCAGTCGGGGCAGAACGTTTGCGCGTGCATTTAGGCGGCCTGGTCGTTTCGCTTTTTACAATATTGGTTCAATTACGGGTCTACACACATCGACGTCCGAGCGTGGGGGTGACGGACCTGCATGATGATGATATGATATCGGAGAGCTCATTGTTGATGTTGCCATTGCACTTCTTTACCCCCTCCATCAACGAGCGGGCTTCTTCGTCATTCGTCCTCACCGAAGATGAGGCGGGAGCTATCGCAGCAAAAGTAGTTTCTATCCTGCATCGCTTGGTTATACAAGAAAGCAGTCTGAAGCGTTATATTTGTGACCTCGATCCTCTGCCTAGGCTTACCATTGGCAGCTGGTTTCGGGAGTCGGATGCTTTGGAGCAGACACTGGAGGAAGTCCGCGTAGCTATATTGCGGGCTACAACAAGTGCCACAGTAAAATGCGGCAGAATAGACCAAGGAGAAGCACGTCGACAGCTTATTGCTCATGCGAAGCGCTTTACCGTCACATTGGCGCGAAGTGCCGGACAGGGTCGTGCGGGACAATTTACCCGCTTGGTAGCCCTCCAAGCGTTGCTGCACCGCTTAAGTCCTATCCAAACTTCCGCAGATGATCTTTCCCCATCTCAAGTGACTCCTTTGGATCCTGGACCAGAGGTCCGCCGCCTCTTAGTACCTGCATTGCTAAGCTTGTGTCGACCTCGGGAATGGGAGAAAAGGTCCCTTGGTGGAATGTCAGATTTATCAGGAGCCTTGCACAGGTCCGGTGGCAGTGGCAAGGAGGAAATATCCATTCGACTAGAGGCTGCCCGTGTCTTGGGAGCTCTCGGTGCAGTCCCACCCAGCGAATTGGTTCTATGGGTACCTGCAACTCATATTGACCAAATCCATGGTAACAAAAGTACAAGCACAAGCAATGGGAAGAAGAGATCATTCGGCGCTGGCTCCTCCCGTCGCTCCCTGGGTGCTTCGTTACCTGCACCTCCTCCACTTCTTCTGCCCGCAACACCATGCGAATCTATTGTGGGCAAGGCACTAAAGGTTTTGTTGGGACTTTTGACAAGCTCGGACGCTCATGCTGTACAACTTGCTGTCCTAACCCTTCGAAGCACATTGCTTCGGTATAAGTACGACGAGACAAAAAACCAGAAGGAAAACAGCGACTTAAATGCAGACTCTGGTCGAACTGTACAAAATTTTGAGATACGGCCTTGGATGAAAACGGTTTGGAAGTCACGACAGCACGACGCGGTCTTTGACGAGCAAGAGGTGGCATTGTTGCAGTCGTTCGAACGGTCTTCCACCAAGCGTCGCATTCGCGACACGGAGGCATCGTACCGGTGCGATGTAGGGCAAAGAGAACCATTCGCAGCGTCGTATTTGGTGTCGTCAAGCAAAAAACGGCTTCAAACTCTCTTTCCCAATGCTATGCGTCCAGTTGATGCAAATTTTCCGCGTGCTAACAACAAGTGGTGCAGTCAACGGATTTGGGACCCTCGTCGGCTACCGTACGAGGACTGGATCACACAGCTAGTTTGGACGCTCGCACAGGAAGTTATGGTTCGAGCGTCCGGGCGTAAAATCGAGAATCACCTCGACAATTGCGAACAGGACGAGAGTGAGTTGACTATAGTGCGCCGATTTTTGATCCAGTGTAGTGGAACCTGTCGAAGTCAGCCGGTGCTGGCAGAGGTATTGTTGCCCGTTGCATTATTCTGTCTCTTGCGACTGGAAAGAGATTGCTCATTGACAGCAGTGCAGGCAAGACAGTCATTCAATAGGCGCGAGAGGGTAGATCAGCAGCAGCAAGGAGAGGACGAGAAAAAAATGACACGCGAATGGGTCTGTCAGCAGCTGACGCGATGCCTTCGATTGTGCCTTTCCCGAGCAAACCCCCGTCCATCGCAAGCCTTAATTAGCGCGCTGACTTTCCTTCGTATGCAAAGCATCCATGAAGCTTTGCAGGTACGCTTTCCTTCTTCTCCCGTTGTCGGCAGATCGGTTCGGCGCAAAAGCACTGAACGCACCAGTCCTTCTCCTCCTCATCTCGAAGCACACGAGGCTGTTGCAGCTGTGGGGGGCATGATGGGCTTGGGGTTGAACAAGCTGGAAATAGCGCGAGCGGCGATTCGATGTGGTGCGCTGACTGCAGCGACACTTTATTTGGAGCTTCACGTGGAGGACGAACGACAGCACGATCAGCTTCAGGCCCGTTACTCAGGAATTCATGAAGGAGCACACGATGGGACGGACAGAACACAAGACTACAGTCGCTCCATGGACCGTACAAGCAGAGATATCAGCATTAGCAGAGGCAAAAAAGGTTATGGAAAGCAGGACAAATCCACTCTATTATTGGGTGAGGTCGGGGAAGTCGAATCCCTTCTCCTTCGTATATCGGGTCGTCTCGCGGAGCCTGATGGAGCAGATGGTGTACAAGCAGGTACTGGCCTTGAAGGGAGGATGCGAGCGGTAGCTGCTCAGGAAAGCCCTGATTGGCGCCAAGCTTTGGCAGAGCATGACTGCCTTCTTCAGCGTTGGCAAGGACAAAATGCTAGCAGAGCGTCCCATAGCTCCACTTCCTGTTCGTATTATCCGCCGAATGCTAGCAAAGATACTGGAATCTCTGCGGGATCGGCGATTGCTCTGCAGAAACTGGATTTAGGCCATGTTCTGGATACATATTTGGCTGGGCTGAAGACGCGTACGGACATCGGTCATGAAGCAGCTTTGCGGGAGTTGGAATTTGAAACCTCATGGCGGGCCTGTCGATGGCAACAATTCCCTATCGCGAATTATAATCGGTCCTACTCATCAGCCCTTTGGGGTCCAAATGTATGTGTGGCTCGGTATCAACCATCCTTACTGGCTACTACAGCACACAATTTTGGGAATACAGCCCTGCCTCTGAGCCTTGATGACGATCAATCAATCAAAGCTTGGCATCAAGAGGGCAGTGCTGCGGAAGACCTAGCGGGTGGGCCGTCTCTGAGTCTTCTAGGACGACACCGCTATCATGAGCATATTCATGCGGGGCTGCGAGCCTTAGCGGCCGGAGACAATGCAGTTCTCTCACAAAACCTGCGGGCAGCGCGTCTAGGATTGCTTAGTTGCTTGGCTGAGGAGGTAGCCTCAGAACCTAGTCGCTTCCTGTCGCCTGTCTTAGCCCGTTTACAGTCGCTACAGGAGATGGAAGAGGTGGCAGCCCTGCGAGCAGTTTTTACCGGCAGAATGGCTAAAAGTTATCATGCGAGAGATCTGCACGCCGTCAGTCTGCAGCAGCTATCGGGGCAAGAAGATCACAATGCTATGGCTTACGATAAAAATGCCACATCCTCCTATTCTGGCATTTATAGCAGAGATAAAGGGCGCGCGTTGATAGATATATGGCAGGCACGGTCGCACGGTGCAATTGAGGATGACTTCGAGCTTGCCGAACCGGTGCTGGCCGTACAAGAAGTGCTGATTCGAGCGCTTTGTCCGCCCTTAGATTGTCGTCAAGCGCTTGTGCGTCATGCACAAGGTATAGCCGCAGCTGCGCGTGCGGCAGGAAATTTGACCATCGCGGCGAGTGTGATGGACAGAGTGGAGAGCCTTCTACTTGCCCCTGGTGCTCGCCCGAATGGAGTATTGACAGTGGACCGCTGCGTCTGCAAGCTTGAACAAGCCCGTATCCTCTGGGCAAACGGGAAAGGAGACCTTGCCATCCAAACTGTGACAGCTCTGGCACCTGCCTTGGAGACTTTGGACCGAGACGTCTCTGAAAAATGTTCAGATGATGCCAGGGTACGCGGATTGGAGGTTCAGGCTCGACAACTAGCGGGGCGGTGGATGGCGATAGCCCGATCCGAAAGCACGCAACGTATTATCGACGGACATTTACGGCCCGCCGTAGATCGAGCTAGTGCAGATGGAGGCACGCCCGCGCAGCGTCGACAGGCTCATTTGACACTAGCTAATTTTCTCACTGACTTGTATCAACGTCGCTCTGAACGTCTGAAATCTGACGAAATGGTACGACAGGCAGAGCTACTGCAGCAGCGTAAAGTGGAGCTTGAAGTCAGGCAACGGGAATTCGAAGGGGTTAGCGAAAAAGATCCGAAACGCAATGAACTCAGACGGCGAATTGGAAGCTTAAAGAAAGAGTTAGCGCTGGACGAAGCCGATTATAAGGCACAGGTTGACTCTTTATCTGGAATCCTTCTTGATGCGTTGAAGCATTTCAGACAAGCACTGTGCTTTGACGGTTTGGTGGGAGGTAGGCACCGGCGGGAAACTACAAGGAACAGTTGCGAAGGTCGTCCTGTCCTAGCGAGCGACTCGGAGGCAAAAGAGCACGAAGAGGAAGATGGCTCGGGATGTGGAGATGATGATGACTTGGGACCCATCTTCAAGGTGGTAGCGCTTTGGTTCGATCCAGTCAATGCGGGAAGCCTTGTCGTGAATGCAGAGCTTGCCAAGCTGGTTTTAGAGATTCCCACTTACAAGGTTGTACCATTGATATATCAGATTTTATCGCGATTGGGCTCGGGTACTCGTGAATTCAGCAGCGCTGTGGAATTGCTAGTTTTCCGAACTTGCAAAGAACACCCCCACCATACCCTGCTCCAGCTTTTCGCTCTTCGGCACGGGAAGACGCTCAATTCGGCTGCAGCCCGAGAAACCTACAATCGTATGGCGCACCTGGAAGAGAAGGTCCAAGCAGCCCAAGGAATCTTGAATCGCTTGCTGTCTAGTGGTTGCCCCGTCTTGGCAGCTCTCGTCACCAACACAGAAAAACTTCTTGACGGGTACATCAAATTGGCGTCGATCAAGCGCACGCCGGAGATGAAGCAGTCCCGGAACCTGTCTTTTGTGTCCCTTACCGCCGAGCCGGCCGTTCTCCGAAATTTTCCGGACATTCTGCGACGTGGCGCCGAAGGTCCTGGAAGCGGGGCTTCGAGCAGCGGCGTCACCTTGGCCGCCTTACCTGCCGTCTTGACCAAATCACCGCCGTTGGACCCGATGGCGAGGTATGACGCTGAGGATCAGGCATGGGGGTGTTCAACGCATGTGGTGCGTGTGGAGCGCTTTGAATCCCGCTTTGCTCTCGCCGAATCCGGACTAAGCCGACCTTTGATAATTGCTTGTCTGGGCACTGACGGCCGGCGGTACAGGCAGGTTTTGAAAGCGGATGACGTGCGCTCGGACGCTATCATGATGCAGGTCTTTGAAATGATGAACACTCTCCTTTATAGGGACCCTCGGGCCCGGCGCCGCGCCCTGCATATCCGCACCTACCGGGTAGTGCCCATGACGCCTGAGTGCGGCGCGCTCGAGTTTGTGGAGGACACCAAAACGCTGGGCGGGCTGCTGGTCGCATCATCAGACAATTCTTTGGGTCTGCATGAGCGCTACAATGGGGACAATGACTTCAGCTCTCGGGAGTGCCGGGAGCTCCTGCGAACAGCTCGGACAAGTGAGGAGCGGCGAGACGCCTATCAGACCATCACTGAGAATTTTCATCCTGCCTTCCGTTTTTTCTTCCTCGAAAGCTTCCCAGACCCGGCGGTCTGGTACAGAAAGCGCTTGTATTACACCCGCTCTGTGGCGGTGAGCTCGATCGTCGGCTACGTGTTGGGGATCGGGGACAGACACGCCAGCAACATCCTCGTGGATCAGGCCACGGCAGGTCTCGTGCACATTGACTTCGGCTACACCTTTGAGCAAGGCAAGGTCCTACCACAACCAGAGACGGTGCCCTTTCGCTTAACGCGTGACTTGGTGGACGCCATGGGGGTGACGGGCACCGAAGGTGTCTTCCGCCAATGCTGCAACACGACAATGGCAGTGCTGCGCCAGCATGCCCCGTCGTTACTGACTATATTGGAAGTCTGTGTCCACGACCCTCTACATAGCTGGATACGTGCGGGTATGCCTGGCGTATTGGCCAAGGAAGGTGGTGAGGAGGCACGTGCGGGCGTCTCGGCGGTATCGGGCAAAGCGAACTGTGTAAGGGGGGGAGACGAGGAGGAGGAGGAGGAGGAGGAAGGAAGTGGACGCCGTCGTCGCGGCGCGGCCCACAAGGTGCTGGGCTTTGAAGAGCGGAAAGCATGCGAGACGATGCGGCCCAACAGCGACGCAGAGCGAGCCTTGCTGCGCATTCGGCAGAAACTCAAGGGATACGAAGACCCGGGAGGGGATGCAATGAGTACCGAGGGTCACGTCAAGTACCTTATTTCGCAAGCAACGGATCCGGATAACTTGTGCCGTATCTTTGTGGGGTGGAGCCCATGGTTGTGAAAGGCGATGATACTGGTAAACTGGTGACAATGTAGAGAAGCAGCTGTTCAAAGTGGTTGATGTACAGAAAGCAAATGCAAAGTCGCAAAAGGTGCAATCGCAATACATGCAAACAATGATTCTTTAGGCCCTTTTTATTTCATAGCTCTCCAATATGTGTACAGCTAAGCCACTTTCAACATCTGCGCTTGCACAACTGCGTGTATTTCTGAAGGTTTGGTGTGGTAATATAAAGGCACTGTAGTCTGTTACTCGACCACAATGAGGCCCAGCAATCGAGATTTGTCTGCCTGTTTCGCAAAAGTGGATGGCTGGACCATTCATTTAAAGCCTCACTGTTGCTATCTTGGAGACACGTTGAGCAAGGACCCCCCTCTTACACCAAATTAGACCTCTAAACTATCCATGCATGCGTGCGGGAACCGTGTGCAACATTTTCTGCACTATCTGTGCCCGTTTTCTTCAGTTATAAGGTATTATGGGTCCGTAGGCAAGTATCAGAATAGAATGCTGCGCCAAATCTCCCTTAAACCGACTTCCCCATCATATAACCTCCTGCTAAAGCATCAGGTGATGCCATGAACATAAAATTTTGTGGCTCACAACTGGCCTAAAGCGTCCTTGTTTTTCTCTTGGTGATGATAAAGCTTGCATGTTGTTAAGCCGATGAAGATCTCGTCTCGAATATCCACACATAGCGCGAAAATACCCGTGGTTACTGTCTGCTCTGTTCAGCACGCCATTGAAAGGAACCAAAATTTGGCCTGAAAGAAAGGAATACACATTTGACCTGAATTGATCGATGGATCAAATGAAAAGCTCCCTCAGACATTTTAATTGCGTATCAATGTGCTGGCAAGGCGCCTCAGTAGTGCGTGGTCCGTGAGTACCACGGTGCTGCATTTCCCTGCTCGCCGAGGCGGCCAGACGCCCTCTCCTCGTTGATGCTGCTCAAGCGAGCCCTCCACCACCGCAGAAGAATCCTCTCGCGTCTTAGGCATCAGTGAACACCTCCACGCATCAGAAGTCGAGCCATCAATACCTCACGCTTTCCGTCTTCCATCTGTCTGACAGGAATGAGCCGATCTTCCTCCACGTCTTTTTTAACCCTCGTCGCTTGTCTCGTGCTTTCCAGCTACAGCGCATCTGCCTTCATGTTACCGCGTATTTCCTCCTTAGCCTTCCAGCGCGTGGGACCCTCGGTTGCGCGTGCACCCGCCCATGCCGCAGGCCATCGTATGATGCTTTCCCGTAGCCTGGCCATGGCGGCCAACCCTCAGGTGAGCGGAGGTTGGGAAATCCAAAAGAAACGCGAAGATACTCGGCGCTGCCTTGTTGTTTCCCCTTTCCAAACAGTCTGACTAAGCTACTTAAAAGTTGGAATCTCCTGCCAGAAAGCTTCGATTTGAACATGCATATATAATTTCAATTGTGTGTCGTCTCCTGCATGACTTTCTCGAGTAAAGGTGTATTTCGACGTTGAAATCGGGGGCGAGAAAGCTGGTCGTATCACCATGGAGCTCGCGGCCGACGTGGCTCCCAAAACTGCGGGTGAGTTTCTGCGGGACCTCTCCGCCGTACAGGTCACTGGTTGTAGGCTGATGTCCCCTCCCTGTTCACCCGGCAGAAAATTTTCGGCAGATCGCCACCGGTGAGGCTGGTTTCACGTACAAGGGGTCTGCCTTCCACCGAATCATCCCGGACTTCATGCTCCAAGGTGGAGACATCACCCGAGGAGATGGCACCGGTGGCCAGTCCATCTACGGCCGAACCTGTACGTCACACAGAACACGGAATTGGATCCACCGCGAAGCATTTGGAAGAGTCTTTCTCGCTCTAGGATAGCGCGGTTGAAGCTCGTTCATGGCCCTCCGTCTCCTCCCCCTTTCCTGTTTCCTTCCTCTCCTCGGACTACCCATCCCTATACCACAGTCCCGGACGAGAACTTTACGCTCAAACACAAGGGCGTCGGGCTCCTTTCCATGGCCAATGCCGGTCCCAACACGAACGGCTCCCAGTTCTTCATCACCACCGTCGAGACTCCTTGGTACGTATCGGGCGGTTCTCATCGCCTCCCTCCCCTCTTGCTGCCTTTTCCCGTTCTGAGAATGGCATATACCCCCCCTTCCCCTCGTGGCCCCCTTCTCCTTGGTCCTGGCGACAGGCTGGATGGCCGGCACACGGTCTTCGGACGGGTCACGGAGGGCATGGACGTGGTGCGGAAGGTGGAGGCGGTGGGGTCCCCCCGGGGAACGCCGAGCAAGAAAGTGGTGATCGTGGACTCGGGAGAGCTCAAGTAGAGGGGCGGGATGAGCGTGGGCATTGATTCAGGGGGGGGGGAGGGGGGGGCGTTCAGACCTAGTGTCAGTAGATAAAGCGGATCTGGGAAAGGAAAGCAAAGGGTGGTGCGTCACCTGCACTGCATCGACAGTGTGACGGACGCGAAGCTTGACCTCACTAATGTGTGGAGCAAGAAGGGACACAATAAGGGAGACAATCATTCCAAAATCCTGGACAGGAATGAATCCTGTCAGAAGAAGCCGGCAGGCTCTCAAGCGGGGCGAGGTCTTGGTCCTGCTTTCCTTTATTTCGTTAGCAGCCTTATTTGCCTCCATGTACACCCGTGTCATCCCCCCGTCATGTCCCCTTCCTCCCAGCGTCCACCATTTTCCTCAGCTCCTCCACCTCCTTCCGCTGCTTCTCCAGGTTCATTCGTTTCTGCTCCTTCTCAGGGTGAAAGTAGAGGACCACCAGGTACCGACCGCAGACATTGAAGCCATTCAAGTGCTCAAGTGCGTCCTTGGCGTCGTAGATATCTTCGTAAATGACGAAAGCCTTCCCTCGATTTTCGTTGGCGGCTCCAACGCGGATCTGTCCGTGGGGCGTGAGGAACATGAGAGCGGTCTACCATGGCTGTCTTTCCGTTTCTTTGAAAGAAAGGAAAAATTGCAAGGTTGCATCCAGCATCTCCATCATGTAAACGGGGGGGACGCAGCGTAATATCATCCCCAGACATATTAAAAGGTGGGAATGAGATGAGAGATCTGTACTTAAAGCACTTCAAATCTCTTTCCGATCGCCTCCCAGGCATTACCTGTCTTATCGGTCCATATTTGCCAAAAATGTCGTAAAGTTCCTCGGAGGAAAGCTTGAAGGGAAGGTTACGAACATACAGCACGCGGGTCACGTCTGGAGAGAGACGGTTCCGCAGCCGAAAGTTGGCGGCATCGGCCATGATGAAGGCTCGTTACCGCGAACCGAGGCCTGAGAGTGCAAGCAGGGAAATAAATAGCATGAGGGGATTCGACAATGCAGAGGGCTTGACATCGGTGTGAGTACCTAGTGTGTAACCAAGCCGGTGTCTGTCGCGCCATGAGGCATGCACCAATTGAGGAGCCGGAGGTCGGATAGAAAGGGAGGCAGGTAACCACGTGATAACGGGGATGCCTCATGTGCTTCGGCCATGAATACAATGACCGTGGCCCCGATTCACGACAGAGACTTCCACCCCAAACTCCATCCCGGCCACAGGGAAGAAAGACGCGACACTGAGTGGTAGGCATAACCATGTGAAGACATGTCTTCCCTCATCTCCTCCGTCCAACATGCGTAATATCTCATTTCCCCTTCCCAGTCGACGACGTCGCTGCTTCGCGTCTCCCCTCGCCGAGCCGCAGCATCACCAGACACGTCCACAAACCGCCTCCAGGATTGTCCAGCCTGCCTGCAAACACACCGCAGCGTTGTGGAAGAAAGCGTCCTTGCGATTGTCACGCGCCTCATCGTCCTTTGGACATTTCGCGGCACCGTGGGATCTGAAGGCTTTCCTGGCTCGCCTGTCCCCACGCGAGAGTCTGAAGAGCGATTCCAAGCCCGACGCCAGCAAAATGCAAGCAAAAATGCGTACCACGACCTACTATTTCGTCGTTTTAGTTCCTATCTCCTTATTCTGGACAGACCATTCTTATCTATTGCATTGCATTTGTACCCAAAATTTAGGCATTGCACAGTCAATAGGCATAAACTACGTCCTAGCGAAGAAATGCTCGCGCGCGTCTGTGTCCTCGTGGCCACATTTTTTGTGATGTTTTCTTCATCTGCCGTGGCTTTTGTCGCCCCAGCTGTCCGGATGACTGCGCGGAGCGCTGGAGCGCTACGTATGATGGCTGCAGATGCTGGCGAGAAAGCTAATGTGGCGATTGTGACGGGTGCCTCCCGCGGAATTGGCAAGGCTTGCGCTCTCGAACTTGCCCAACATGGAGTGAAAGTAGTGGTAAACTACGCCTCCTCCGCCGACTCTGCGCTCGCAGTGGTGGAGGAGATTAAGGCCTTGGGCTCAGAGGCTGTGGCTATCAAGGTAAGAAAGTCTTCGTCGGAGCGATATCAAGGAAATCACTTCATCATGGAGTATTCCTCCCCAAATTTTTGTCCCTTCGAAGGCTGACATGTCCAAGCCGGAGGAGGTGGAAGCCCTCTTCAAGGAGACAGCAGCAGCATTCAAGGACCCTGTCAACATCCTTGTCAACAATGCCGGAATCACCAAAGATGGTACGCGGTACATTCAGAATGGCTGGTGTTTAGGAATACGTGATGTTGCAATTTTTTACCTTCCACAATTTCAACGTGACTGCAAATATACTTCGGTGTCTTGTCCCAGCAAGCATGTATCTTTGGAAAGTTCATCCTCCAATTTTTACTATCGGCCTGCTGAAATCTGCCAAGCTGATAGGGCCAGGGCTCTCCCGCTCCTGCTTTTAGTTGTTTCCTCTCTGAAGTCCCACCTTTGTGCATTCGTGTGCTACCTCCCTCCCTCTAGGCTTGGTCATGACGATGAAGCCCGAAGCCTGGCAAGCCGTCATCGACATCAACCTGTCGGGTGTCTTCTACGCCTCCAAGGCGGCCGCTAGCGTCATGCTGCGGGCCCGCCGGGGCCGCATTATCAACATGGCCTCGGTCGTGGGACAGATCGGCAACCCCGGACAGGTATCCACATGCTACGTTTACCGACATCGTGGTTTTTAAGCTTGTCCCTCTTTGTCGACACCGACACACGTCTCTAGATTCGCGAGCCTTTTTGATTGTCACCCGATCCTGACAATCGAGAGCTTCATTATGAAGCCTCTTGCTCAATCTATACCACCTTTGGTGCTATACACGCTGTGATCGTTTGTCTTTTCCCTGAACCTTGCGGTACTCTACTCATCTTCTCCCCAGGCAAACTACGCGGCGGCCAAGGGCGGCGTCCTCGGTCTGACCAAGGCCAACGCCAAGGAGTTCGCAGCGCGGGGCGTGACTGTGAACGCCGTTTGCCCCGGTTTCATCGAGAGCGACATGACGGAAAAGCTTGACTTGGACGGCATTAAGAAGGCGATCCCTCTGGGGAGACTGGGGAGGGCCTCGGAGGTGGCGGGCATGGTCCGGTTTCTGGCTGTGGATCCGGCGGCTGCCTACATCACTGGGCACTCGTTCGACGTCGATGGAGGCATTGCTATCGGTTCTACTTAACCGAAAATCGAAGAGGAAGGATGGAGGGAGGCAGGCTTTGGTGTCGATGACAGCGTGATTACGGTGAAGCGTGAGTATTGTTGCTTGCAATGTATGTGTGATATGTGTCTTGCATGTGTGGGAGTTCCATGAGAACGGCAAGGAAACTTGACCATCGAGAATCGACGCTGATATTTTATGAGAGCGGTGACGCAGACGTGTACTCTCCCCAAAAATCACTCAAAACTTCCGAACTTCAGAGTATTCAGACGGCGATGATCGTAGGTTCGCAACTAGTTGCTAAAACAGGCTCGTACACCTCGATGTGATTTGAACGCATTCTTGTCTGTCGCTTCTTGGCTTCGGCGATTTGTTTTCTTTTACACGTCTTATTAGATCAAAGTCGACCCCGTGACGCGATAGTAAATCGTGGAATGTGTGCCGTGATCATATCGTATTAAATTGTCAGTTAAAAATTTAGTGTAAAAGGATCCTGAAATTAAGGAACGAATCTCCTGTCATGCGCCAGTATCCTTGACAAACTTTCAGCTTAAATCAAGCCAGACGGTCAACTTTTATTAATGCGATGAGATCGTTGATTTCGAACGGACGCCACATGTCGAAGAAGAACGCGGCATGCACCCTCAATCGGTGGCAACAAGCATATGCAGGCACTTCGTGTCCTTGTCCGTATCCAGATTCTCCTCATTTTACGAGATAAATGCGTCTGATTTTCCTGAGCAGTACATTTGACTGCTCTTTATGCCTCATAGCCTGAAAAACCTGTACATATCAGGCGAAAAAGGCGAGGAGTTCCATCTTCTCTTCATAAAGCCCGACTTCGGGTAAAACAGAAATACTTGCCCAGAGCTTAGCAGGCACCTCCACAACATGAACGAGGAAGAAATGGAGGGAAGACATCTAAGTGATGTCCTTTACACTCACGAAATAACGATGCCTCGTTTCTTGTGATGGACAACATATATGCGGAAAACCCTTAGATACTACACATTTCTTACGCCTGAAGAGCACAAAAAACGGATAAACCCTCATGGCCTCCCTTTTCATATCGAAGCAAATCGAGTTCTGAGCATACCACCTTCAATCAGAATGTTGGTATCATCGAGCATAACAAGGATTATGTGTCCTCAAGACCTTGCTAAAGTTAAGTTGCTCGGCCATTTTATTTGAACGCAGATTATGATGTTGTTGAAAGTACAATTTAGCGCCCAACTTAGGAGGGCTTCACGGTCTATCGAGCAACATCATTTTCAGAAACACTTCGGGAGTGCGTTCGAATTTTCGCCTTACAGCTTTGTAGGCTCAAATATGGCGACGAGACTTGTCACCGATGTTATAAGATGAAGTCAGACTGCTTTTCCCTCAGAGCGGAACCAGCAGCATGCTTTTGGAGGCGACGTAGATAACTGTGAAATGTCAGTGACTACCTCGCGTGAGCTCAGCAGTATAGTCTAAGAGACAGAATAACAAATGATGTATGCACTCGCCTTCCGTCACGGTTGCTTCTTCTGTGACATGCGTGCGTGCGTATTGCCGACAGGGTCGATAAAGTCCGATGGCGAGTTGACATGATGCCCGCCCTCTTATGCCCTCCGTCGCATTCACTGAAGCAGCACTCCTCGGTTGACGGTAGTCGCAGGGAAGGTGAGGCAGAAGATTTCCCGTCGGAGGGGAAATATGTGATTACCCCATTTCTCCAGGGGAAAAAGGTACCTTTCCCTTCAGTCGGATGGCCCGTCGCCTTCAGCTGGCGGATGGTAGCCGCGCTCTTCCTTCTGATTTCCCACGAGAAATCTCGTTATTGCTTTATGAAGACACTGTGCTTTCAAACACCAGATGTCCTCTCACCATCGATTCCACTTAGGAAACAGCGCTCTACTATAAAAAAGACATAGAGGTTTTTCCAATATTTGCCGCGTATTTCCACTTTACTTCTCTCGAGTAAGATCGGTGCGAATTCTTTGACAGACACTGCACATTTTAACCGCGACGCCCGGAGACCTACCATCGGAAAAACGGACTTTTCGCGCCCGTCCTTGTTTGCTGGTCGGAAAGTAAGCATATGATGGCACGCCTGTCCTCAAACATAATTCAAAGGAGGGCTCTAGGCATCAAGGTTACAGTGCGTGTAAAATGACGTCCCGTCCTAGAGACCATAGCCGCTAGCAGCGACTGTCATACAGATCTGCTCCTCGTTACTCATTAGCAACATCCCACACTCTTCCCACTGATTCCTCTTTAAAAAATCGTTCTCGCCTTTACGATAGCTAGTGCCTTACAATAGTAGTCGCATTCTTTCCATTGATTCCTCGTGACCTCTTGAGAAACATCATTCCCACATTTACGACAAACAGTGTCTTTCAACACTAGCCGAACGCTTCTTAAAAGCAAAATCATTTTCATTTCTATGGCAGAAACTGCACATCAAAAGCGACGCTCGGATTTTTTCCGAATTTCGGGGAGTTAGAACTTCCGCACCCGTCCGAGGGTTTTGTGTCAGAGAATGGCACGTGATGATATGCCTGTCAGGCGTATTTTGAGAGGTAGGCATCAAGGTTCCAGTGCGTGCGAAAGCACGTCCCTAGAGATCATAGCTGCTTGCAGCGACTGTAACAAGGGTGTGCTTTTCATAAGAAACCCTCGATGACAAATGCGGGTAGATTGCTACACTTTACCATCTTTTTTGGGTCCATTTACTATGGCATGTGCTGCACATATGCACGCCTGACCTTCTTATCCCTAAGCCTAATCACCAACTCAATTGCTGCCTGTCGAAGCGGATGTAGACAGTATCAAGGATTTTCAAATACTGGAGACTTCGTGAACCATGCAATCTCTACAGCTGTCTGTTCGCACGTTCTGCCCTTCCTCCTTAGTCACCTAGCCTTTGCTTGTTACTATTGATTGTGCGTCCAAGCTAAAAAAATATTTCACGACCACCAATCATTGGAAGCTTTTTCACAGATGCTTCTTTCAAGAAAGACAACGCCACAGGACAGCGCTCTTTCATCCTGGTGTACACTAGCGGGTGAGCTCGGTGTGCCCAGTGGACTTGGACAGTATGATCATTGCGCCCTAGCTGCACGCAAGTTTGCGCAAGTCGCCGCCCAATTGAAGGCTGTGGGGAAACTTCAGCATGACAAGGCCCTCGCTATAATGTAAGTGACCGCGTTAGTATGACAGATCAGGTGGCTGTGGCGCTCGTATGTGAGGTCAAGCCTTGTGTACCCTGCGTGCGCGACCCTTTCATGTTCCTCCTTCTGCTAGTACTTGTCTCCCGAGATTAAATACACAGCACTAGTCTGATGTCTGAAGATATTCCTGCTCATATAAAGTTACTGCTAAAGCATAATAGATGTCGCCTCTTAATTCATATCCGTATAAACAGCCGCACGTGGGATAGGTGTTGTGAACTGAATAAAGTAGATGCCACTTGTGGCGTTACGAACCTCCTCCTACGCATACTTGCTTCTCAAACTCCCAGCGGTGTCCCTTGCATTCCGCAAGTCCAAATGCGAACCGATCTGTCTTTGTGGTTGCTCCCAATAGACAAGCTTATGGAGCTCAAGAACATGCCTGCTACTGTGCGTGGTCTACGAGAGGGAGCACTGTCGGTGTCATGCGGCTTCGTGCAAGCAAATGGGACCTTCCGTGTATGGGCAAATGACAGATTCTCGGCAGAGTACATAAGCGCAGAGAAGGTGAACAATTGGCTGGCGGACACAGGTCTGCTGCCATTTTTTTGGTTTGGAACCATCTTCTCTCCAGCGTCGCGTGACAATTTCTATGAGTACATGGCTGAGCATATGCTTACGGATAGCTCAGAGGGTCATACGACGTCGATGATATCAGAGACCGTGGGCAGAGATGGTCGGCTCATGAAGAGGTTTCTCACGATTCAGTACGAGATCTTGAACGCAGGGCAGAACTCATACTTCGCCATGAATCTCCGTCCACTGCAATATTCTAATGCAGCTGTCCACGACTCTACTGCTACCTCCGTGTCATTCTCTTCGACTCTGATATCCACGCCCCAGCTGTCATTGTTTCCAAGATCAATGAGTCGAGCGCGAATCGGCGCGTTCTTAGCAGGGGGAGAAGAAGGACGGAAAAGGATGGAAAAAAAGAACGAGGAGGCTGTAGCAGATTCAACGACGGAATATAGGGACTCACAAGAAAATTGCGTACGAGACGCCGCCTCGAGTGAAGGTGAGATGGTGATAGCGGCGAAAAGGTCGCGGCACCATGACAAAACGACTTGCTCTGGCTTCCGCCGCACCATCTTTGTAGGCCACGCGTGTAGTGAAAGCCACGCGCAGGCATTGCAGCATCAGCCAGAAATTCTTCGACCATCACTGGGGCAGGCCAAGACTTCATCAACGGACTGGTTTCCTTGCTCAGGTGAGAGGGGCGATTGTAGCAAATAGTCATGTGCTAATAGCATTAACAACGATCACTGTCGCGCTGGAATTTAACGAGCCAAGTATCAAAGCCATTTTTATAGTGAGAAAATTTACCTCTATCAATGCCGTCCGACAGGTGGACTTCACAGAACGACGCAGGCCAAAATATTGTTGGGAAGACATCATCCTCGTTATGACAGTAGCCATGGGTCTAGGATTTCCGATACCGTATGTGGTATAAATACACTCACCTCTGCTGCCGGCTCGACCAGCCTTACGCATAGTATGAGGGAATTTGAGCGCGACGTGTCCAAAGATCAGGCACCCGTAATTACTCAACCATCTGTATCGCCGACTGACATGAAGCGGCAGCCACAGCAGCAGCAAAATGTGCAGCAGCAGGAGGAGCAACTATACTATCGTAAGCGTGCGAGTCAAAAGCACCTGTGGCCTCCTTCACCTAATGGCCGTTTGACACGGCTAAATAGACCGCAGTGTTGGGTGACGTGTCAACGACAGCAGCAGCATAAGGAGCTCTCAGTGCAAGCATCTGCGAATCAAGTCAAGAGCTCTCAGCAGTATGGTGCTAAATTGCCTTCGGAAAAGTACTTGACGCCACAACAACAATGGGATATGGCCAAAAAACAACACTACCAGCTACAATATCAGCTGCCGCATCCAGCAAAAGCATCCTACGATCCAAAACATGGACACAGAAGGTCGCGAACAAGGGTTCATCATCAGTCTCTTTTCAAACGACGGTATCCACAGCCGCCGGGAAACGTTCAAACAATAGCTTGCGATGAAGCAGAAATTGATAGTGCGTCAAGTAGCACGTCCTCATCTGCATCTCTCCCTGGCTCGCGATCATTTTTCTGTTCTTCGGATTCCACTTATTCGTCTGGCTCAGGCTACGAGAAGTTCCGTCTCCACCATTCGCAAGATCCTGCCGCCCAGAATCTCTGTGGGACCGGTGCGTCCCGAACCTTCGGCTCTCGTGTCTTTGTTGGTGTGTCTCCTCTGCGACTTGATAGCGAGGATGTGCGTCAACACTTAGAGCTTCGGCCACCTGAGTGCTACCAACCTTGTCTCGACCGTAGTAGAGACAATATCAACGACAGCAGCACCGACGGAAAGGAAGACATCTATCTAATAGACAAGACCTTTACCCGTGCGGGTGTTGGCGAGGCCGAAGGAGGGCAGGAGGACGAGCATGCGCTGAGGAGCGAAGAGAGCCCAAATGCGATGCTTGCCGAGCTGGATGATTATTTCTCAAGCGACTGGCGAATTGACTAAATCCGTGACATCGAGGTCCAATCATAGAGATGAAGACCCGAAACAAAGCACAGAAAAAAAATATAGAGCGGGCAACGCAATCGTGGACGTTTGCATTAGAATGCATTCGCAAGGTTTGGATGATGATAAAATCTTACATGAGTCAGATGGACAAGCACCGTTAGACAAAAGCAAATGAGAGATCGACATCTGCAACCTAGGAGGCGAATCAGGTCAAAATGGGAGTCATTCAGTACCAAACGATTAAAATCATGCGCTTGCTTGAGGGCACTTTGCTTGAATAAAACTGCAGTAAGTGTCTGTGAAATTCGCAATTTTCTGTCAACCGCTGAGAAGCATCTATTATTTTTGCGTTTTTGACGTTCATCTTCACACCTATATCGACGCGTCTTGCCCACAAGCGGTTACAACTTCCTTTAAAACTTTTTCTTGGGAACATTCTCCATTGAGACTTCCTCTAGCATGTCCGCTCCACCAGCCATCCTATACCTGGCGACACATACTTTCATGTCATATGCCATAAAATAGCCAATAAAGTCAAAGCTTCGCAATTGAACAGCTTATTGTGCTCCTGTCCTCCTACTTTCGCTAGACGCGATTGAAACTCAGGCCTCAGGCCTGTGTTCCTTACTTTGCGTCCTTTTTCACGCGCATCTTGCATTGTGAAATCCAGTAACTCCTTTCCTTGGCTACCTTTGATTTCTTCTATGGTCATCTCATCACACTTGAGGGTGGAGGGTATCCCATTCCAGGCGGAGGTCCTCCTCCCATCCCTCCAACCACCCCTTGTGCCCCCCCCCCCATCCCTCCCGGCATTCCTCCTCCTCCACCTCGACTCACCATACCCATAAATTCCGCGTAACTATACTGCCCTCCTGAAAATGCCGCGCGGTCCTCTACAAGGTTCCGATACAATGAAGACGCCTCCAACCCTGCGTCTCCTTCTTTCACAACCTGCACCTGCAGCCAACGCAAACTTCTTTCTTCCCTTAGCGCCTGAACAATCGCGTGCACCCGTCGCGCGTAGTCCCCCTCTTCTTTGCCTTCCTCAAACAACTGAGCGAGGATGCCTCCGTCCGTCCCCTCCACAGAGGTCATCCCGCCGAACAAAGCGGCAAGTTGTCGAGGATCTGCCCTCGCCCCAACCCATAGGTACAGCGAAACGCCATTTTCCAGGAGATAGATGCCCTCTGAAACAAACCTTTCACCCGACAAGTTGACTGCTACAGGCAAGCGGATCTTTTGTCTCCCTGCGGTGGGTGGAAGGGTTGCTTCGTCCGTTGAAGAATCTTTACTCGGAGGAACGGGCAGGCCAGCTTCATTGCCCATGGTGTGGAGTGCGAAGAGGTTAGGATGAATAAAGGCACGGGAGGTTGCCACGTTCATGACGGAGAAGAGCTGCATCATGTACGTGCGAAGATCGGGTCGAATGTCCGTGCCCCCCCGGAAGGCCACGTTCTTGGTCATCGCCATCGTGTAGAGGGGAAGAAGTTCTAAAGTGGACGGAATGCCCGCCGGTTGTTGCTGCTGCTGCTGATGATACCCGGAAGCCCCCCCCTGCGGTTGGTGCGCACTAAAGGCACGGCAGGACCGAAGGAGGTCAGCGCACACCTGTGTCAAACGGTGCCGGGCCGCATCCAAACCCGTCTTGAGCGCTACTTCCAGCATTCGTTTGGCCATCAGGTTGCAGAGGGTGTCCACATCCACCGAGGCAATCACTTCTTGCAAGACTGCCGTCACGGGCGCGGCAACGGTGTGCACTCGAATGCGACGTTCCCCACTCGAGGTCGTATGCAGCAAAGCCGCCTGCACGCAGATGACCGACGCAGTCAAGAATGCTTCATCGTGAGCCATCTCCACCCCGAACACACTTTCACTCGAGCAGTTTGGCAAAGCCAGGAGATCCGTGCCTCTGATATAGTAATTTCCGTAAAATTGTGTCACTTTCAAACCCCGCGTCGCCCGCACCCGCATGACCGCCTCGAAGCCCGTCGGCCGCGTCAAGATGCCTCCCATCTCTTCCTCCAGCTTCCTTCCGTCTTTCTCCACCGCAAATCCTGGATAATAGAAGAGGTTGCCACCCGTGAATTTCGACAAGGCGGTCAAAGACGCCAAGTCCATGAAAGGAGTTTGCTGTCCGGCGGGCGCCACGCAGAAGAGATCAACGGAAATCTGCACGCGCGAAAATTCCACAGCCTTGGTACGGTACCAGCTTTCTTCGGGATTGAGCATAGCATGCTCCCGCTCGGTTCCCAAGGCTCGCAGCTCTTCTCTGGGCTTCAGACGCCCGTCGCCCAGGGTGGGCATGCTGGCCAAGACCACGCACATCTTCCCTCCCACGGGGGCCATGACCCGATAGGCCCCTGTTAGGGCGGGGCCCAACGCCGAATCCATGTTTCGCGTCTTTTCGTACATCCCAGGAAGAGTTTCCAACAACAGATCAATCACCTCCCGGCTCTCCTTCAGATTAACCAGCATATCTTCCGGCAGGGGCAGGAAGAGCTCCGAGATGTCGGGAACGACCAGCACTTGAGGCATCTTCAAGGAAGGCTTGAAGTGGTAAAAATGTACTGTGGAATCGAAGGTGACCAGGCCGAATTGCGTGCGGGGGTCACCGGGCAAGGCGTCTAAATTTTTCTTGATGGTCTCGACCGTGCGAGCCAACAGCCCACTCGCCACGGAGGAGTAGGACACGTCCACGACGAAGAGGTACACCGGGGGCTGAGGCGGGCGCACCATGTATTCTCCCGGCGCCACCAGTTCCACAGACCCATTCGAAAGCTCCGGTCGCTCGTGCTTGTCCCGTCGTTGCCCGTGTTGATCCAGGTGGTTGAAGTAGGAGGACGACACGTCGTTCAGAGTCCCACAGACGTTGCACCGCCAGCGCCGGCCCGCGTCGTGCCACGACACGAAAGGATTGATGTAGGTCCGACACTTTTTGCAGCGTACAATGCCCGTGGCCCCGAAGTTGACCACGTCGATGGAGTCCTGACCAGAGGCGTCGAGGGCCATGGGTTGGATCACCACACCAAGCGGGAGTTTGGTCGCCGCCGCGTTGTTCTGCGAGTTCGGGATCTTGCTGACGGTGAAACGCATGAAGCGCGGGTCGGACGCGATGGAGAGGTCCACCTCCGAGAGCATGGGTAGCTGGTTGGCAGCCTCCATGCCGGGCACGGGGCTCGGGCCCATCCCTTGGGGGGGGGGCGCGCCCGTGTAGTCCATCGAGGGAGGTCGGTAGTGCCCCGGGTAGCCCACTGGGCCCGACCCTCCTGGGGGTCCCGCCAAGTCTGGATGTTGTTGGGCGTGGGAGGGTTGGGAGTAGGGGGACGATGGGTGCGTCGGCGGGGGGGGAGGTTGGTGGGGCGGACGCAAGCCCATCTGCGAGAATTGACCCGTCAGCTGTTGCACTCCCGGGGGTCCCCCCGATGGCGGTGGCGGGTGTTGTGGCGGTGCTTGTTGTTGTTGCTGCGGCGGCTGCATCATGTTCATGACCGGGGACGGGCCACCCGCAGACATGGGAGGGGGGGGAACTCCCCGCCCTGGGAGGGGGCCGGTGCCAGGATCCTTGTAGAAGGAAGCTGCCGGCCGCGGGGGGGGGGGCTGAGGGGCATGCGTGGTAGGCTGCGATGGGGGGGGAGGGGGCGATGGGCGGCCCCCTCCCCATGCCCTGCACGGCCGAGGGCGGGCGCATTGGGGGAGGGGCCCCTCCCGGCGCGGAGAGGCGCGGAGAGGAGGATTGAGGGGCCAGCCCTTGGGGTCCGCGGGGCGGGGGTGGAGGGGGCATGGACTGACTGTAGAAGGGTGGCGGGGTCCCGGGGACTTTGGGCGGTCCGACTGGCCCTTTCGACGGCTGGTACTGGGCTTGTTGAAGGCCGTGGTTGGGAGGAACAGCGGGGGTGCCTTTCAGCATCCCACCCGCCGCCGCGGGCCCGGGGGAAGGTGGCGGCATGTGCGGAGGAGGAGGCCCGCCCCTTGGAGGCTGCATCATGGTGTAAGGTGCGCCTGGTCCGGGTCGGGGGGGAGCCGCGTTTTGGGGGCCACCGACGGCAGCCGAGGGGGGACCGAGAGGTTGAGGGCGCCCGTACGTGCCAGGACCCAGGTGTTGTTGCTGGTGCGGCGGCGGCTGCTGCTGCTGCGGCGATTGCTGATAAGGACTTTGATAGTGTTGTGATGACGCAGGGTAGCCTGGAGCCGGGCCAGAGGGGCGTGGAGGGGGGGGCTGCTGCTGAAAGGGCTGCTGTGGCGGCATGCCATTCATGGGCGGGCCCCGGGGAGCCCCGTAAGAAGGAGGAGGGGGCGGTTGAGACATGTCACTTGCCTGTGCTTTGAACATGGTAAAGCCGTCGTATAGGGGGAAAGAGATTCATCAAGTTCAAGGTCATTAGCATAGCATTGATCGTGGGCTCACGACGAGTGGAGCGGTTTCTCGCAGGGTCATCAGATGATGGGAATGGGAGCCCAAGCTCACAAACGTACGAAAGTCCGGCAACATGCATTGCCTGATCACAGCCACTTTATAGGAGTCTATTTTACTTTTGTCGACTCCGCAAGAACCTTCAAATGAGAGCGCTTGGCTTTGTCCCCCAAGGTATAGAACAACACTTTTCCATGTCGCTGAAGAGGAAGGCGTTTGAAACGGAGGCCCCACCGAGGTTAAAGGACGCGAATCAAAGCCAATCTTTCCCCAATACACCGCCGCGCGGCGGGTGCCAACCCTCCACGCTGCCCACATCCATGCACACCTCAAATTCGGGCGAAAAAGTGGCCGCCGGGGCGTCTTGCAAGGAGCTTGAGTGCTCTTGGACTTCTCCTCTCTTCTTCTCCCTCGCCTTCAGGAGAAGACAGAGGGCGGGAGGCAAAAGCCAGGGAGGTCACCACGTCCCGCGTTCGCGCGCCCGTGACCAATGTCGCATGCCTTCGCAATGTAGGCGCGTGGGTCACTCGGGTGAGGGGAATGCTGAGATGCACCGCGTTGAGTCCATTTTGGGGCCCAGTGCCCTGGGATCAACCGGGGAGGGAGATGATATCAGACTGCCCGCTTTGTCGCGGGAGTGATTGCCTCGCAGCCGTCTTTCGTCCCGTGCAGATTACTCCCAAATCGCCGTCAAAATCCACGATGATGCATTGAAAACACCCACACTCTGCTCACAGGCCCTTGAAAAGAGCGGGGAGGCCCAGGAAACTCAAACGAGACTGGGTCGCAGCCATAGAAATCCTTTTTGATACTCAAAGAAGCAAGGCACGATTCAGCATCTAGCCTCTTTTCTCACGCGGCGCCCGACAAGCAGCGCCACCTCTTCCAACGAAGAGCAGCAGGCACCTGCACCGGCACCAGCTCCCTCCGGATCAGACACAGGAGGCGGTCAATCCCAAGCGGCGCAAGGGAAGGAAGGCGGGGGGGAGGGGGGAGGAGGAGGGGGAGAGGACAAGGGGAAGCCGCAACAACGCTTTGGCATGAATGGAGGCCCGCAAAGCAGCGCCGAAGAACGAGGTATGTTGGTCCCGATCTCCCTCGCAGCCGGTCAACTTGCGGGTATATTATGTTTCGTGCCCGGGAGGCTGGGCAGGTCCTTTCTGACGAATCCGTCTCTGCCCCCATCTACACAGGCGAAATTCCGGGGGTGGGACCCACTAGACACATTTATACTGGGCAAGATGGGAAGCGTATGGAGATAAGGGAGGTTTGGCTGGAGAACCTCGACAAGGAGATGGTGGCTGTTCGCGAAGTATGTAGAGAACGCAGGGAGGGAGGGAGGGAGGGAGGGAGGGATGGGCGGAGGGAAGAGAAGAGAGCAGAAAGGAGGGTAGAGGATTGGGAAGTGGGACGATAAGGACATCTTGGTCGTCTCGTATAAGTTCGCTCATTGCGAATCGAAACCCACTCATTCATGCCGCGCCCGGTAGGTGGTGGAGCAATACCCGTACGTGGCGATGGACACGGAGTTCCCGGGCGTGGTGGCGCGACCGGTGGGGGACGTATCGGCATCAGACTACCAGTACAAGACGCTCAAGTGCAACGTGGACCTGCTGAAGGTGGGGGAAAGGGAGGGTGGATGAGGAGAGAGACGTGGGAGGCAGTGAATCTAGGAGGATTACAGAGCAGTCCGTCCTCTGCATCTGGCCCTTATCCTCAAAAATCCTTCCTGTCTTTTGAGGCTGTATTCTCCGAGATTCTATGACAAGCAGTTGTAATTAGACCTTCCTCATCCCTTTCCTCGTGGTGATTGCTCCCTTCCCCTCAGATCATCCAGCTCGGACTTTCCTTTGCCGACTCGGACGGCAACAGCCCCCCGGACTGCCCTACCTGGCAGTTCAACTTCCGTTTCTCCCTATCTGACGACATCTACGCGGAGGACTCGATTGAGCTTCTTAAGCAGAGCGGGATCGACTTCTCAAAGCACGAGGTGCGGAAGAGGGGGGGCATCGGTCGGATAGACGGGGGGAGGGAGGAAGGGAAGGAGGGAGGGAGGGAGAGAACAGGATATAAATTGTTCTCGACCGACTTTCCCCTTCATACAGTCCCACGGTATCGATGTGTTCCGCTTTGGCGAGCTCCTCATGACCAGCGGCTTGGTGCTAATGGACGAGGTGCGGTGGATCTCGTTCCACTCCGGGTATGATTTCGGATACCTGCTCAAGGTCTTGACCTGCGCTGCCTTGCCCTCGGACGAGAACGGGTGCGTTGGACCCTCCCTTGCTTTTTTAGACGCCGGGTGGCGTCGAAGCCTTGCTTTATCTCTCTTGCTTTCCTCACCTCCAGCGGCCGCTTTGACGCAGCCCATCGCCTGCCCTGCCCCGCACTTCCTCCTCACTCACTTCCCGTATCCCCCCTCGCTTCCCCCCCCAGGTTTTTTGACCTCCTGCGTACCTATTTCCCGTGCTTCTACGACATCAAGTATCTGATGACGGCTTGCCAGGGGCTCCATGGTGGCTTGCAAAGAATCGGTACACGCCACCCCTCATCTCACCCGCGCTTGTATTATCTGCTTCTTGTCCCCGCTCACATTCCAAGCCAAGGGATTCCTTCCCTTTACCTTTTATTACTTCATTCGACTCATGATCTCGCACGTGGCTCGATTCCTCCCTCCTTCCCTCAGCCGAAGAGCTCTCAGTGGCCCGCGTGGGGCCCATGCACCAAGCAGGCAGCGACTCCCTCCTGACGGCTCAAACCTTTTTCCGTCTCTGCGCAGTATCTTTCGATGGCCTCAACAATCTCAGCGATGAGAAATTCAAGGGAGAGCTCTTTGGGTGCGTTCAGGATGATGAAAGGGCAGTGGCCGGAAAGGATGCTAAGTTTTTGAAGCCTGAACATCTCAAGTTTCTTGTAGGCTCTCTTTGGACAGTGAATTCACACACATTCATTCGCCCTGTCTATGGCCATGTACCGAGTGCCTTGATTTGTTGTTTTGTTTTCTCATTCTTTTTTTGCCCCCCCCTTCTTTCGTGTGTCCCAGACTGGGTCATAACCATACGGTCTATCGGAGCAAAATGCAGAATACCAATCGCCATGGCCATGGAGGTGAGTAAGGCCTGGGTTTTATTGTGTTGTCTTTTCCCCTGTCACCTCGTCGTGATGCTAATGGTATTGGGGAAGATTGCAGGTGTTGTATACATTGCATCGGATTGCGTTCTTGAGCAGTGCGGGAGTAGGCAACATTAGTGCGGACATATCGGCTTCGTAATCTCATGTGGCTTCTGGTCGTCATTCAGGTCTTGAGAGACAGCGGGAAGTCCCCCCTCCTACCGACAGGAGCGACAGTGTAAGCTCTTTACAGTCTGTCAGCTCAATATCAGGACCGCGACGCGTAGGTACAGGTACGCAAAAGAAATTTTGAAAGAGGGCGTGCTGAGCGTTCAAATAATGTGGCAATTTCAAACCTGTCTCCCCCCACTCTTCCCCCCCCACAACAAACGTAAATCAAACCGACGATGTGGTGATCGAATTTGGTGACAGAAGCTGCTGCTACCTCGCCTTCTGCTGGAACCGGGACAGGGGGCAATGTGGACGCAAATGTGATGTCCGACTAAGATATGATTTCCTACGGCTTCTTGTTTCCAGAAAATGTGCGAACAAAAGGCGTATGTAAAGAATGAGGGGAGAGGTTTGGAAAGAAATACTCCGAGGAAAACGATTTGAAAAGCCACAGGGCTAGAGCCGCCAAAGAAAGGACTGCTCATAATTCTGCCTGCAACACTCACAAATATTGCTGCACCGCGTGCAGTGTGCTCTATACGCGAATCTGAACAGAACATGTTGATTTATTGTAGACTTGTTTCGCCCTAAAATAATCTTGGTCTAGCATCTGCACCCCTTTTTCATATCTCTTCACATATATTTGCGACCCCAGGTCAAGACGTCGGGCGTTACCCGTGTGCTTGTTGGAAGAGTTGCGCATCAATCCGAGTATTTTCACCCTCCGCAAATCCTACGCCGTACGTTTGAGTGTCATGCTTAATAAAGAGCTTTTTTACTTCATTTAGAGCCACGGATGCCATGTAGGGGCCATCTGCGCCACATATTCGTGCTTTGCCGCCCGTTCCACGAGTAGTGTCGCCCTTGCGTCTATCATTTCCCCTCCGGCACCGATTGTCGCCATGCCGGAGCTCATTCCACCAGTACCAGCCCCATGCTGCAATGGGGAGACAAACGGGTGCTTCTCGGACGGTAAAGCTGGGGCACAAACGACAAGGCGCTCCAAGACTTTTAGCACATTACGATTGACACGGTCGACAAGAACACTCTCCATTTTCTTTTGATCTAATACGGCCTCGCGAGGCATCGTCGCTTTTGACATATTCCACGCTAAAATATCGTCCTTCAGCATTAGATGTAAAAAGGGTTGAATTAACTCTCGCTTCTGTGTCATAGCCTGGGCGACCGCCGCCATCGTCGGGACAAAGACACCATCGACGAGAAACGGGGAGAAGACAGCCATCAGATTTGGAGACAGGCGGAAAGGAACTTCTTCATTGCTCTCTAGATAGCCTCGAATGCCATATCCGGGCCGCAAATCAGCTGACTGGATTGTAGCGTTGAGTTTATGGAAAATAAGGCGGCCCGGTGTGCGCTCTCCACAACTCAAAGCAAAGCAAAGCAGACTCGACACGGCCAGTTGTTGGGCAAAGGTATGCTTCCAGGACCAGATAGCTTCAGGTTCGCCGCCAAGTGTGGAATGCACAAATTGCGTAAGAATCTGCTTCGAAACGAGTCCTCCAGGACGCGTCACTTCTTGGAACACGGCCAAGCGTTCCCGGCGCAAGTATTTCTCAATCTTGGCCTGATAAGCTGACGACTGAGCCACCGGAGGCGGTGGAGCGGGCTGCCCTGCATTTATCGCCACTTGAACAGCTATCGTATGTCGAGCTTGCTCTGCAGCAACTTCGGCATCCACCTCCTGCTTGGCCAATGAAATAGCGACGGAGCCTCTCTCTCGTCGTAGCATCACCGGACCATCTGGGTCTAGGCCTTTGGCATGACGTTCCGCCTCATAAACCTCTCCCAAAGAGGTAAATAAACGATGATCTTCCATCAGACGCAGCCGTGGAGTGATAGGTACTACTACAGGGATACTCACAGCGATAGACCGGCGCTGAGCCATGTTGGATTTTTCGAGCAGCCGATTCAGCAGCCAATACAATTGCATCATGCGTTCATCAGAACGAGTCGTGTAAGGAGTAGCACCTTGCGCCACGAAGTAGTATTTCCGTCCGTCACTGCCTAACAAACAGAGTCGACGATGGAATGCGTGATTCCGATAAAATACCTCCACCTTGGGATCAAATCCCAAGAGCTTTGCATGCATGTCTGGGAATGGTTGCCCGGGACAGGTCGCATATTGTCCAGGAATCTCCACCGGTGTCGTCGTTGCTGCAGGGCTTCCTGACAGGCCCATTTTCATGGCCGCTTCAGCAGCCGAGTTTCCACCTCCACCTCCGCTGCTGCTACTCAAGCCTAAAGTCGACAATGCCGAAGTTCGGAGAATGAAGGGTGGTATCTCGTAGCGCATGGTGGCGAGGTGTGGACTGCATTGGTAAAGGGCGAGAGGCTGCTCCACAGGTGAAGTTCCTCCCGCTGTATGCTGGTCTTTCAAAATGCAGTAAAGCAGGAGTTGTTTCCATTTTCGAAGCGTCAAGATAACTCGATGCAGCGACATCGGTTCTACTGATGCGGGCTGACCTTCTGCTGGCGGCGCCGGGGCGAATGGAGGAACAAGCATGAAGTCTTTCTCGAATGCGTCCTTGAAGGTTTTGACAAAAGCGGCCTTTTTTGCGCTGACGCTATTTTCAGCCAGCACAGGCGACGATGGACTGGTTAGAGGTGGATTAGGACCCGAGGAGCGGAAAAATTTCTTGGAAACTCGCAGAAGAGTTTCACGAAGACTATGAGGCATGGGATCGTCCAAGTGCATGTAAATAGACTGGAAACATCGCCGCAGCAATGTATGTAATGTACCCAGCAGCTCTTCTTCTTGCTTGGGGCGAAAACGCACAATAATCTCTTCCAGCATTAATTCCATGTCGTGGGCCAAGCTGGGATGGGATTTCCGAAATTGGTTAACTACTTCCTCCGCATGCTGGAAGGCACCAACCTCCTGTACCGAAGCCGGGGTTGCTCCTCCGCTCACACCCCCACCAGCTGCTGATTCAGATGCACCAGGCACAGAAGGTGGCGGCAAGTTGAGTAGAATAGCACCCTTGTCCAACGCCCCACGAACTTCAGCCACAGGACGACCCGCCTCCACTTTTACAGTTTGTCCGACTAAAGATGTTCCAGGCTGCTGTTGAGGTGGTGCGAGAGGTCCAGGCTGACTTGAATAGCGTAGGATCACAGGCTGAGTCAAGGTTCCCGTGGCTAAGTCTACACATGCCGCGAGCTGCGGTGGCAGACCTGCAAGAGCAGTCGAGCTTTGTGGAAGTTTCTGATCATCGGTGGTGGCGGCACCATTGGCGATGGAAGGAGCAACCACAGCTTTTTCAGTATTGCTTGCCACGCCAGCGTCACCGGAAGAAACTGTGCCACTTCTTGTGCTTGCTGCTGGTGCAGAAGATGTGACAGAGGTCGTTGACTGCGTGGTGGAGGGCGGTAAAAGAGAGCTTTGCAAGTCCCGCCGTTCGATAAAATACGCGCGAATCGTGCAGTACACTGCCTGTGGATAGCTGTTGGTCACCTGCTTGAGAATACCCTTCACGACTTGAGCGCCAGGGCGGGTGAGGAAGGCGATAAGTGTAGGAATCCAGGGCACCCATATCCAGTCCGGCAGCCTTCTTCCGTGTCGATCCAGGACAAGCGCTGCGGATTCTTCGTCGATCAGAAGCATTTGAAGTACCCGAGACAAGAGCAAACGGGCCCCTAATGCATTGTGATGGATCGCCTCCAAGTAGCACGCCATCGCATTCAAGGCTAAGAGCCGTTGCGCCGTTTCTTTCTCAAACATTTCATCTGAATACCGTCCCCAAGCCAACCAAGCCTTCCCATACTTTTCACACACTTGCACGGCGTGGCTAAAAGCTTGATTCGCATCGGCTCGCAGGTCTGCCGCACCCAGTAATAGACCTTTCAGGCGGAAGAGTTCCGCCGTCTGCTCGTCTCCGAAGTATTCGATATTCGTGTGGTTGATAATGTTCAACCCCGCCTGTCCCAGCTTGGACGGCGTCAAAGGAACGCTGCCCAGGCCGGCATTTGAGACAGCAGCAGGGAGAATTCCAGAAAGATAATCTGATGCCATGGAGCCCAGAGACCCCACCGCACGCAGAGCGTGGTAACAAATCATCACCTGCTCTCGGAGCTTGCCGTACGCATCCGACACGGCCATGGTGGCCATGGGGATGCGGCAGAGTACGTTCAGGGCCACGTCATTCAATTCTTGTTTCCGCGCACCTTTGGCGAGGGTCACCATCGTCCAGGCAGTGTCTTGAAATTCTGGCGCCAGCCGTGAGGGATCAGGAGGTCCCATTCCTGCTCCCGAGGAATTCATGGCCGCAGCAGCAGCCAAGTCTCCACCAGCAGCTGCCAGCCTCCTCTCTTGAACCTTTTGGAACACTTGCAGCCGCCAGTACAGAACGTCATCCCACTCATTGAGTGGATCCCATGTATTCGGAAGTCGATCCCGCCAAAAACGTACCAAGTTGTGCAGATGTGTCGCCGTAGCTGAGGCAGCGCCTGGCGAAGGTCCTCCTAATCCTCCTCCACTCCCTCCATCTCGAACAACGCCGGGAGTCCTTTTCATTGCCGCATCATCCATAATGGTAACAGATTCCTTGATTTCGTGGAGTTGATGCATGACGTGAAGTAAAGGCTTGTGCGATGGGCAGCCTTGGTAGACACGAGGAAGCAGCTGCCATTTGCTTAGTGCCAATTGGAACGCTTGTCCGATTGACCGGTCAATGTCTACAGGAGGTCTTCCATCTGCCACGGCCAGGCGCGCTTCATGCACACGATGCGCAGGGCTCCCAGTTTCTTGCTGGAGGATCAGTTGGTTGCTTTGTAGAAGCGATCGAACACTTTCCCAATCCGCACTTTTCCATGCACACTCCAGGGCTAGCTCCGGATGCTTTGTCGAAGCAGCAAATTCACCCAGCGTCGGCCATTGACTAAGTTGCTTGCTGCATTCTATCCACCTTTCCTCCCAAAGCTCTAACTCAAACTGTGCTAAGCCCCGAAAGCTTGTCGTCCCTCCAACACCTCCACCTGCGCCTCCTCCACGCCCTCCGAGAGCGTCCCGCTGAATAAGCTCGTAAAAGGCTTGCTGAGCCTCCAGCACTTTTCCGTACATTTCCAAGGACAAAGCATACTTGCTTTCAGGTAAGGCACAAAACCTTTTTCGCATCGCCGCCCGGAGGTCGTGCTCGCCCATCATGTAGTAGATAGTCGATAAGACCTGTATCCAAGGCTGTTTCTCCGCCGATCCAATTACAGAGGTAACTTGATGTTCTATCAAAGGCAAGACAGTAGTCCACGCGTTATAGTTCACTGCAAGGGCACCCAACAAATCGGGTGGCAAGTTGGGCATGGGTCTTAGGGAAAGAAAACCTTGAAGGAGTCCCTGTACGGTATTTATCTGGTGTTGCACCGGAGAAAGGTGATAGGACGGGAGCACAAGGGCCTGCCTGTGAGAGCCACGAGTCAGGACAGAAACCATACCGGGCACAAGTTCATTTTGAAGGGCATTAAAACTTTCATCTGGCGTGCCAGGATCTGAGGAAGGAGACACTGGCATAGAGGGTGCGTCGGTACTTGTCGCCGATGGAGGGGAGGATACAGGCTTCAAAGCTTTCCAGGCGTTGCGTAGCAACGGAATCCACAATCCTCGCACAACCGTCAGATCCGCATGCAACAACAGGCGAAGAGCGGCAATAATAGATGGCCCAAGACCCTCCTTTGAGGTCTTCAGCTCCCCTTGCGTTTCAAGATAAAATCTGACGACGTCGGAGGACGTCCGTGTGCCGCCTTCTGCAGCTGCCAGGCAAGGCCTTGCCAAAATCAGGGAGGGGTTCACAGGCTGCAGAGATGCACTATTTGGGGACAATGCTCTGAGCAACAAATCTACCAAGACCACAATCCAGTAGCGTCCACCCACGACGTCCCATTCAGCTTTGCAAAGAAGATGAGTGAGTCTCTCGCCAGGGTGTGTACTCACTCCTCCTTCCTGCATTCCAATATGAGAATCATAAAACATCCTCGTGTATTGCTCTCGGAGTCTATAATCGACAGTTATTAGCCCAGCGGTGACTGATCGCGCCGTTGCCTGCGTCACCCACTGTGGAACAGGGCCAGCGGGCAGCTTGGCAGGTGCAACAGGAACAGATGAAGGAGTAGCTGAAGAGAAATGGACTGTGGCAGCAGGGAGAGCACCAGGTGCGGCTGGTAACGAGGTACTGGAAATTTCGGTGGCGCCTGCCTCTCCATTTTGATCCGTTGCAGGAGAGGGCGAGATGGTCGACACGGCACCCTGCGTCTTTGTGGCAGCTATTGTCTCAACATCCATGTCGGCAGGAGCCGCAGCTGCAAATGCTACAGATGGACTAGCTCCTGTCAGTCCTGCAGAATCAACGACCTCAGTTCGCAAGGGCGCCGGTGCAACATTAGGCTGCGCCTGCTGCTGCTGCTGTTGGAGAAACAGAAGGACAAACCGATGATGAAGGGCGTGCAAGGGCTGAGAGACCACCTCTGGCGACCGCTCCAGGGCCAAGCTCATTTTCGCCAGAAGCGCAGCTTTCTCCTTTTGCTGTAGGACTGCCCGCAAATTCACATCAAGCTCTTCCTCATATATTTCATCTTCCACTTTCTCCTTATCCGCTGCCCTATCGTCATTATCCTCTTGTTCTACAATAGTGCGGAGAGAGTATCCCAAGGTCCATTCTGCGACAAGATGGTAGATAGCAAGAAGAAGCGGTATAGAATCTGACTTATCCAAGCAAGCACCCATTACAGCCAAAAGCGCCTTCCGTTGGTCCGCCAATTTCATCGGATTGGCACCTATGCATCGTCCGGTGAGCTGAATACAACGGATCAGGGTTTGAATGGCCTCATCCGGGGGCTTCATTACCGAAGAAGCACCGGAAGAAGGCGATGCATTTCCACTACTGCTAGCGGTTGAAACCGTTGTTGCGGTAGATGTGGCTGTCGAGAGCGCTTCGTCGAGTATCGCCATTGTTGGTGTTGCCATGAACTGAAGCTGTGCTATCCCCGGCCGAGCATTCATCAGGGCATTTGCCGTGTGATGCCGCGTGAGATGAGTTGCAAGCTTGAGCAACATAGAACAGTACGGTTCAAGGACAGCTTGATTGATATTCGGGACCGCAGAGGGCGCGACTGTACCGCTCCCTTTCTCGGCTATCCCACCATCACTTGAAATCTTGGTTACAGCTGAAGCCGAGGCTTGTTTGACAATGGTGCCTAGAATCTGCACGATGGGAAAAGCGGAACAGCGACCCGTGTCCTTCTGTTGCTGCTGTTGTTGCTGTTGCTGTTGCTGCTGCGGACCCAGGCCTCCAGTTTTGTTGCCTCCTGCACTGTCAGTCTCTATCGCTTGATAGACCTTCTTCTCCATGATCGTTTTCATCCGCACGTAAAAGCTGACTCCCGGTAGTCCACCGCTTCCCGGCTCTAAAAATTCCGGGGATGGATCATGTGGAGGCCACCACTTCGTGATCAGAGCGAGAACACGAGTGAGACGCTTTCGAATCTCGGACTCTCCAGAGCAAGCATTAAAGCATGGTACCAAAAAGTGTGCGACACGGCCAACATTTTGAGAGACAAAAGGGGCAGGTTGAGGACCGTGTTCAAGCACAGCGAGCAAGATGTCAAGCACGCAGATGAGGATTTGGGGAGTGATTTCTTTACCACCCTGTTGCGCCACTCCAGATGAGGCGGGGGCTGAGGTGGATGGAATCGTCTCCGGCATTGAGCTGAGGACGCGTTCAAGGTATGGAAGACGAAGCTCAGGGCACGCCCAGAGTGACAAGGCAGAGCCGATGTAGTGCAAAGAGCGGGCGGAGACTCTAGCGCTCTGCGGATCGCGAGAATCCGCCGTCGCAATAGCATTCTTGATAAGGAAGTTCAGAACAGCTTCCATCTGCGTAACGTGACCAAAGACGGGTACACTGTCGTCATCATGACTCGTGGTTGTCGTTGATACACCCGAGGACGACGAACCCGCAGATGTAGTCGAAGACGGCGGAACAGGCGCTGCTGCTGGAGAAGAGACCGCAGGAGAAAAGGGTGAGCCGCTATCTGCTTTGCCACGTTTATTGCTCTCGCCCCCAGCACCTTCCGCGACGGGAGATGAGACGTCCATATCGCTACTTGCAGGACGCTTGTTACCCACTCCCACACCGGCTCCCTTCGTAACAGTTGTTCCTGTCGCTACGCCTGCCCCCGATGTTGCCACTGCTGCGGCCACACGCTCTCGTCGATGTATTTCCCAGGCGATGAGAAGGTCAGAAAGAGCTACGCCAAGCTGCCGAACATCGGTGGTTATTACGGAGGGCTGGGAAAGCTTCTGCACGCACGTGATCAGCGGAGGCACAAAAGACGAGCGGTAAGGATAGAAGAGCGGAGGATGCTGGACCAGAACATGAGCGAGATGCGCCATTTGAAAGGTGTGAAGGCCATCCTCAAAAAGGGCACTGCAAAAGAAAGGAGGGCAAAACAGAAGGGGTCAGGGCGAAGATAAGGGCGTTTGCGATACAGACAAGGCAAGCGCGATGTCGACTGAGAAAGAAATGATTGATGCAAATGAAGTTGTTTTGAAAACGTACCGTTTCGTATACCGCACCGCCTTTTGATAATCAGGTAGAGGTAGCCGACGAGGAAGCGCAGGGACGAGAATCTCAAGAGCCGTGCGAACAAGCTCGCGCGTATCTTGCTGGTAGGCTTTCAGCAGAAAGAGGTATACTTGCAGGATGAGGGGGGGCAGAATTTCGTAAACCTATAATTTAAGAAAAGATAAAAGAGTGAATCAGTTCATGAGGTCGTCGCTTCAAGGTAACAATTTCGCAGACCCACGTACCTGAATAAGACGACAAACGTGAATGTAGGCCCAATGACGGAGCAGCGAGTCGTCCTCACGTTTCAGGAATGACCAAGCGAATTTCAACATTTCCTTCTTGTGACCCATGAATTCCCTAGACATACAGATAAGAAGGAGTATAGAAGTAAATGAGCATGTTGAAACGGTCTGACTAATCATGCCCCTTTCTTGCTCCATCTACTGGCGTACCGTCCCATGTATTCAATCAGCAACGTGGCGAGCTTGTGAAGCTCGACAAGCAACCCGTTACTATAGAGCAAAGGCGATCCCTCCTTGAATGTATGCTCCTTCATCCCCCCGAGAGAGGCATCGAAATGGATGGGGTGAAAAGCATGTTGAATCAGGCCATCTATCACCGCGCTCTCCACGACTTCACCATTGGCGATCGCTGGACTCTCGAAAGTCGCTGCCAATAAAGGCAGGATGAGATGGCGCAGAGTGAGAATTTTGAGCTGCGAGGAGTAATGTGGTGAAGGAATGATCTCGAAGACGAAAGAAGAAAGAATGGAGCGCTTAGTATCGGCCGAAGCGTCCAATGCCAGGTCCTTCCGGAAAAAATCGCGCAGAAAGGTGAGATCTGTACGATAAGAGGATGATAATGTTTGATTCTGAGTGATTCTTCATCCTGACTATTCATGTAAACTGTCCTACTACTTCTTTTTCGTACCCGTAAAAGTTGGTCGTGTGAAAATCTCAAGCAAGGATACCAGCCCCTGACAGTCCTTCGGATGGGTCTTTGAATACTGCAGTAGACATTTCAAAATCAAGATCTGGTCTGCCTGAGCCCGTGTATGGGCATCATCGAGCACAGAAGGAGGATGTGTTGAAGGCGCTCCATAGTAGGACGGAGAAGACGTGCGGTGGAGCGACCACAGGTACCTCAGAGCCTGCATGACGGGTGTACCCCCAGTGCCCAACAGCCCACCCGTATCCGCGTCGCCCTTGTCTCCTTCCATGCGCAGAAGTGTAGATAAAAGGATGAGCCCATGATTGATGAGGAGACCAGTGTCATGCTGCTTCCTCTCCTCCTTCAACTTCTCCACGGTCCACGTGTCTTTCTGCGGTTTAAGCAATGGCCACTCGGGCAGACCTTCATTTGTTACTTCCCCATACAAGTGTACCCCCTCCAGACCGAAAGCAATGGTCAAAAGAGAGTGTAGACCTGGTGCGCTTAAAAACAAAGAACGGAAGTCTTCAGCATCTGGCGTTTGAAGAACATTGGTGAGAAGCTGGAGCGTCGGGGCGGAGGCAAGCTGTCGAGGCTCCAAGAAAAAAGCGATCACCTAGGTATGAACGATGGAATAAACGAAGAAATACTGTCAACTTAAAAAACTGCTTACATCTATAGCGGCAATACGTATCTCGAAGATAAGCTGCGCAGGTAATGATGACTATTTTACATGGTACTTTACCTGATCTGAGCAGTCCGGTTCGGCAACAAAGCGATTCAAAAACTTTGCCAAGGGCACTATGAAGGGAGAGGCTGCAACAAATCCTTCTTTGCCTTCCTCTGGAATATTCATTTCAACGCTCTCATTACCTTCCTCTTTTTGTGCAGCTGCAACCGCTGCTGCAGTGGCTGCTGCTCCTGTCGTTAAGGGCAAAGGCGCAGCGGCAGCGATAGCCATGGCACGTTGAATATAGGCAGCGGCATTTTCGACCGGAGCGGACGGATAATTATACCGGTACTTAGGGAGAACATTTTGAAGTGCGATGGTCACCTGCACAAGAGGAGCCAGAAACTGTGCGGGACGTGAACGAAATGAATGATTCTTTGTCTTTGACTTTTGTTTTTCTTGCGATCAAAAGAATAGAGACGAAACAAGAAAGCGATCTATGTTATTTACCTTTTCGCAAAACACTGGTCCGGGCTCTATGAGATGGAAGAGATGAAGAATCGAGGCTGCAATTTCCGGTTCCATCCATACAGGTGGACGTTCAGCACCGTTTATGCCTACACGGACTTCACTTAGAATTTTATCCTCCGGCTCCGTCCAATTCTGAACAGGCGAGGGCGAAAAAATAGAAAAGGGAAATATGTGATGTCCACAACTTTTTGGTCGGAGCGATGAACGAGTACTTAAGTTCATAAAACAACTGAGCCGAACGCTCTAAGGATTAGTAAAAACCAAGATGATACGACACGCAGTACATATCTCGCTTAAGTATTCACATAGCTATGTCAATTTAATCCAATTGTGAGGAACACCTTTTTTTCTCGATCATTAAGTAGATATTGGCACAAGCAAGCGTGTATGTAATACTGCACCTGCAAATGTTCCAAAAGCTTTTCGGGAAAATTGACATTGAAGAGGCGAGAAGATAGGTTTGACAGGGAAGCTAGGATGCGTAGAAGGCCCTGGTGAACGGAAGGATGATAGTAAAGAGCTTAGGGCCACAATTTAAATTTACTGAAGGTAGGGTTCGTCGTCAACGTTATCCATCCAAACCCGTTTTTTCCAGATAAAATCCCTACCTCTAAGCTGGCGACAGTCAGCAAACGATAGTCCTGAACCGATTTGAGAACTGGACGAAGGCAATTGTGAAGCGTTTCTTTTGGCAAGTTCTTGTTTATGCTTGTCAACAGAGTAAGAGTCTAAAAATGGGGGAAAAGAAAGTGGATAGCAAGGTGGAGGATCCTATCGATACTATCTGACGATACATTCACACATGTTACAGTAAGTGTGCTGGTCAAAACACAGCTTTAAATAGTAACGCACCTCCAAAGCCACGTCTGCCACGGGATCGCACTGCATGATGATAGTTCGGAAGCATAAAACCACCACTCGCTGCCTGAAGTCTTTGAATTCCTGTAATTGAATATGTGATGCCAACGGTAAGTATTTTTTTTATGGAAACTGGAGATAAAGAGGGAGGGACTGTGTACATTACATACTTCAGAAAAGGCGATCTCGTGCTTATTTCGGAAAGTCGCTGCCACCAACCGAAGCGTATAAAACCGGAGTTGCATGACATGGGGAAGCTCGCCTACCATGAACATGTCATTGACATGCTCCGACATCCTATAATTGAAACGCAGGAAACATGAGCTAAGTCATAGGAGGGGTTTCTGTTATAAATCTCGATCCATTAACCTACTTGCTCTGCGCCTCCAAGTATTTTCGTGGAGTTATGTCGTAAGCACCTCCTCTGCTACGGCCGCGATCGTCTATCATCGCAGCAATATTACCTGCGGTTTGGGTACATAAGCCAATGATGAGATTATCGAAACGCGTCAAGAGAAGTAACACAACTTTCTTAGAGCTTTGTAAAGCATCGATTGCACCCTATAATTCAATCAGCTCAACACATCTTTTTCAACAGCGAACGTCATGTCTGAAATTTCACATGGACGCAAGTCTGAGTCTTCCGACTCTCCGAGCACTCGTGGATGGGTGAAAAGCAATGACTTCTTTTTATGCAGTACCTCTTCCACTATAAGTCTTACACCGTCATGACGTACCTCCCTGCGGACCTGAAATAGCATTTCCACCACCAGTAGCGCCGATATCTTCACGACAAGAGGAATCAAATACTGAAGTAAAGATGTGACAATTGTGAGAAACGTTCTAAAAGAATACCCGATGTATCGATATATATAGCAAATCCAATCCACCAAGTCTACATACCATCAACCAAATGCTTCATCAGCTCCGTTGATAATTGCACGATCGGATAAGCAAACAGTCGTTTTTCCTCACTGATATAGAAGGATATAAGAGAAACATAGGATGAGTAAGTCTTGAGCAGATATATCACCTATGTAAGTCAAAACGCACCGTCGTAATTGCTCTTCCTTTTCCTTCTGCAAAGCTTCGGCAGCCTCTCGCACCATGGTTGGCAAGTCAGTCCGTGTCTTTTTCTGGACAGATGTTGAAGCGGCAGGCATGGGGCTTTCGATCTCCTTCTTTTCTTCATCGGCCGCGCCTACATGAGGAGGAGCTTGAGCAGGAGGAGGTGCGATAGCCATGGAAGGCACTACAGGCTCTTGTGTGGTCCGTAGACAGAATGTCAAGGCGTCGATGAGTGCAATTTTGCTTGTGTTGACATGATGCGCCTACGCCATTGAAAAAATGATTGTTGATTGAGACGTATTTAAGAAATGCTCATGAATAATTTGAACACTCTATGTGGTCCGGACGGTCATAGTTCTCGAGAGTATTCAGCTTTGTCATGGGCTTCGTTTCTCGGGCACCTACCTTCTTTTCCAGAAGACGTTTTAGCAAAGCGTCTTTCCCGTCGACCAGCATTTCATAAACCGTCATACTTTCATTCGTGCTCCCCTCCACCTTTCTTGATTTGGAATGTAGCTCATCTAGATGCGCAAGCACGACCTACAGAAAACGAAGGAAAAATGAGCTCCTGTTTTTGTCCTCTTGCCTCCCACTCCTTTTTTACAAGCGTACCTTCACACCCACACGAACGGCAGGCTTTCCATTCTCCAAGTCTTGAACAACCAAGTTTACAATCCGCCGCAACATCTCTTCTTTTTCTTTTATCTTTTTCCCCCTCTCTGCTTCCCCTTCCTCCTCTTCATAAGTGTGGCAAAGCGTAAGGAGGGAAAGGAGAACGGACATGATGTCTTCAACCACAGGAGCTGAAGCATCATACGGTTGATCCTGGGATTGATAGGTTGAAAGATCGTCAGATGAGTTCACAGTGACCAGATCGCAAAGACATGTATCGATTTATATTCTCATGTACCTTACCTTGAGGACGAAAAACAAGTCCTTGACCACCTGCAACTCATGCCGCCGCGTCCACTCAGCACCCATTGCTTCACACAAAATTTTCACGCCCTTAGCTGCGCCCAGCTTGGAACGAACCCGTTTAAGGTAAAGACTGCGGAGGGTGGAAGAGAGTAGGTCGTCGAAGAAAGGATTGAGAGAGTGGCGGTGCACGTGTAACGTGGTCGAAGGAGCTGCGAGAGAGTTGAGGAACCACAGTGCGGCATCCTGTGAGGTTTGATGGCGCGGGTAGAAGTCAGGCTGCTTTAGAACTTGTCTCAATGATTCTATGCATGTTGCGTTCATGATCTTTACCTGCACACCGGGTCGAGCATCCACCAGAGCTAATAAGATGACCTCTTTCAATACAAGAGGATTTAGCGAAGCTTCAGAGACAAGAGGATTGAGCTCGTACTGTAACAGATTATGATAAATGAGGAAATGATCAAAGCTATGACGATGTGATTCCTATTCCTCCCTCAGCGCCTGCACTCCATCTTCATGCTCCGCATGATGAATTTTGTGCTGAGCGACAAGCTCTCACCTCCGCACTCGTTTCCTCTGGCGCTTGGCCCGGCATGTTTTCTAATTGCATATCCTCTTCTTTCTCATCCTTCTCGGTGTTTCCCACTGCCTTTTTCAGTTTCTCGGTATGCGTCGCCATCACTAGAAGAAAGTGGATACCGAGACCACGCGCAAGCTTTCGCGCTTGGGCTCCCAAATGGACATCAGCACAAGCACTCACGACCACGCTTAAAAGTTGCCTGAGCAGCTTATTTCCTTTTTCCAAGCAGCGTCGAGTCTTGATGGTACTGAAAAGAAGTGACGCGTCTACCGTCTTTCCATCGTTATCTGTCCCGTCTTCTTTCTTTCCTTCTTCAGTGGAAGGTGAGTTGGATGAGAGAGGGCGAGAAAGTGGAGGAGGTGGCAAGGAGCTGTGAAGCAGCTCTGCAAAGCGATCTTGCACAGTTCTCTTCCTTGCTTTCACAGCACCGGCCGGATCCGGGAAAACGAGTTCTGAATCTAAGTTGTGTAGAGGTAAGAATAAAGTTGTGTCAAGATTGGTCGTGTCATCCCTTCGTCTCCCGCTCTGGTCATTTTATCTCACCGTCTTCAACAATTAGAGCTGCCACACATGCCACAATAACCTTCCATGCCGCATCTTTGTTTTTTTGCAGTAGCACATCTGACGACAAGAAGTTGGTTGACACGAGGCTCATCTCATTTCCACCATCTATATCGTTTGCAATCCGAGTTTCTGATTCCTCATCGAACTTCAACTTAGGCGGCGACGAAGTTAGGAGCAGACGATCCAATAAAGAAGTTATTGTGCCAATACATCTATCCAAAGGCAAAGCAAAAGGAGGAGCTTCCTTCTCCCCTTCCTTCTTATTCCAATCGAACAACAAAGGTAAGAGGACTTCTTGCATATGCCCGTCCTCCTCATTTCCAAATGAGGCCTCATTAGTGGAGGCATCAAATATAGAAGGGGGCACAATCAGCCCTTCTTCTCCATTTTGCGTTTCCAAAAGGCCTCCACCCATCCCAATTCCTGCTTTTCCACCTCCAATACCAGCACGGCCTTTTTTCACCTGCGATTTGGAACCCCCGAAGACGAGGAAAATACAATAAATGGCTCTAACAGTGAAGACATGTATGACGATCTTTAGATACCATAATAATGCCAAATTCTCTTTCTCCCTTTTGATTCTACTCCATACCTGCATGTTTAAAGATGGCAGGGGGGGCGGAACCTCCTTCAAAAAGCTGCGATTTCTCCCTCCCAATTTTCCTTAGGGAACAAAAAAATAAGAAACGTGAAAACCTTGCAGATCTAATAAGAATGTCGGAGAAGCGTACCAAGAAGCCGAGCTGCCAAGTGCCCGTAGGGATACGGCTGAGGACGCAAGTGCTCGCAAAGGGCAGCGAAGAGGTCGCTTAATATCGTGGGCTGTTGAGAAAGAATGTGCCACAGGTAGTCCTGTTAGAGGAAAGTGGAAGGAAAAGGAGCGGTGGAGTTGAAAATTGATTAAGAATTATAGTGAGCATATTCGGCCTCGGAAACCGATAAAAACCTAGAAGCATGCTGAAGGACGATTTTGACTGTCAGAAGCACTGCCATCTTTATCATTTCGCCTTGTTAGCCTTACCACGTTCAAATTATCAACCCAGAATTCCAATGTGCGCAATCCGATGTGTGCCAATTCCGGCTTGCTACGAAGTGCCTGCAGATCAGTATACGAGGTATGGTATTGATACATTGGAAAAAAACATTTTACATCACGCACAGAAGAGAGTCATTTTCTCGAAGGAACATCACAAAGCCGAAATGGCACATGGTTGATGCCATCTTCCTTCCAAACTCTCCAAGCACCGCCCTGGCCCCCATTCAACCTGTACAATCATTCGCATCAGAAGTGCGACGAAAGGCACCATTGAGGATAAGCGCGCAGGGACGGTAAGAGAAAGCTCTACTAGCAGATCCCGCACGTGATCGTCGGTGTCGTCTTCCGTGCGCTCATGAAGTTTGTAAAATCCTGAAGGACGAGAATAAATTTTGCGAGATTAAATTAATGAGAAATAGAGGCGATCAAAGCTGCAACGCCCAATCTTTCCCATCAAAGGGCATAGATGCCATTTGCAGAAAGTATGAGACTACAATAGCTAGCTACATACCGAACAACAGATGAGGAAGCAAAGGGAACATCTCTCGCATCAGCGCATCCAATTTCCCGCCTGAGATGATCCGGAATAGGACTCGAAGGACACTTAGGTACTGAAATGGATGTCGGCAGCTGTATTAAAAAGGTGAGAAAAGAAGAGAAAAAATATAACTGTTATGAGTATATGCGAATAACGTTTTGGCCTTGATCAGCACTTTCAAAAACAATTAAGTCGTGCAACGTGAATCCAGCAGAAAGACGTGTAATGGACAATTCGTACCATAAAGCATTTCGCTGACAGAGCAGGACAAGTCGCTTCAAATGAGGGCGAAGGATAATCTCGTTGTCGGAAAATTTTGCGATGGAATGAAGGGCGACAGAGAACATGCGGAAAAGAGTAGATGCCACCGTAGAAGCATGAGATGAAGTCGGTGAGGCAGAAGACGGGTTATCCGGAGTGAAGGAAGGCGGAAGGAACACAAGAATGGGACGGCACGAGCCGTTGTCTTCTCCGGACAGCAATTCGATGTGAGCAAGGAAAAAATGTACCAGCATGTCGGCTACGGACGCGGATACGGCTATGTATTGAAAACAATGAGAGGCCAGACATAGCAGAAAGTGAGCGGTATATTTCAGGAAAAAGAAAAAAAATAAGAAGAGGGAAGCACCAAGATACACAGGTATATACCGGCATTGTTTGATGACACGAGCTGTTGCGCGATCGCCAGGAAGTGGAAGTCCTGTTTCCATGTAAAGAAGCGTCTAACTGTCAAAAAAAGGCCAAATGGTCATCCCCTCGCTTTGCCTTCAACCTACCTGCAACACGACATTAAAATAAAGCTCAAGATTGCGACCCATGACTTCTCGCAAAGTGGGAGCCTCCATGACCTAAAAATTAGAAGAGCGGAGGGATAAGGAATACTCTTGATTGACGATGGGACCAGTTGCAACACCTCCCACATTAACTTGAGAATGTAAACAAAATAAATCCTATATGTTAAGAATGTAATAAAAAAATGATCATCGATGGAGGTAAAAGAAATTAAGTGTTCCGAGAAGATAAGGAGGGAAATTATCTGTGAAAATCAAAGTACTGCTTATGGCAAATAAGACCTGACCGACAATGTGAACATACCAGTAATGCCCCCACAAAGAGCTCAAATATTTCCTTCGCTTCAGGCCCAGTGGAGCCTGTGGCTTTGCTGTAGCTGCGGAGACAAAGGAGCGCCCATTCGAAGAAATTGACGAGAACGGCTGTCTCCTCAGCGGGCAGGGGTGGCGACGCTTTTCAAGGAAAGGAAAAATGAGAAATGAGAAGATTAAAGGCGCATATTTTGGTTAAAAGAAGCCATGGGCCCAAGTGCAAGCCCTACGGACAGAGGAACAATATGAAGCATCATCGTACTGAGTAAAAGGAACGTTAAAAGGGAAAATGAGGGACTCACGCGCTTGAAGTCCAACAGGAGCAGGCTGACCTTGGGCACGTGCGGTTGCCTGATATATATACAGAAAAGCCACCAATAAATCAAACAACGACGATCAAAAAGTGATTTTCGGTTGAATAGGACGATTTATGCTAATCCAAGACGACAGCTTACCTGCTGGGGATTCAAGAGGCACCATATCACGGTTTTTAAACCAACCATCATCGTTTTAATCAAGTCCTTTCCGGCCCGTAGATTTTCGTTCATTTCCACGCTTTGAAAACGCAGAAATAGTTTTTTTCGCACAATAATATCAGAGAAGGAGAAACCAAGAGTCAATATGTGAGCAACTGAAAATTATTCCCAACAGGATCTGGCAGATCCACCTACCGCTCAACCCGCTCGATGACTGCGGGATTGGGTTTACGAAACGCTGTAGACCCCGGGTTGGCACTCATGCTCGGTGTTGCGGCTGTCACAGGCGTGGATAGATTACCAGCTGCATACGGCATGGGAGAGGAGAAGGGACGATGAAAGGGAGAGGATGCAGAGGACGCAGGAGAGGGAGACGGAAGCTGTCGCAAAGCCCCCTGATCGTGAACTTCTTGTTCCATAGCCTTTACTCGTTCCTGCGCCTCTGTAGCATGAGAAGATGTAGCGAGGAATATGACATGCGTGGAGCCAACAAAATACATACGACATGGGGGAAGACAATGCTTGGTAAGATGGACATTTCCCAACAGAAAAACAACGTCCTACCGAGCTTAGGAAGGTAGGCACGCAGCGATCCAAATTTCTCCACCAAGGTTTGCAAGATCCAGAACAGAAGACGACGGCCCTAGAGAAGAAAAGACGAGTAAGGTATTTATGGTTCATAGCGCAGTCTCCTCTCACACGGCCCTTGCTAATTTTATCTTCCCTTTTGTACGATATCTGGCACGAGACATAAACAAAGAGCTGAAAGCCAATAAGTCCTACCTGCTGTAACCCTTCCTCACTCGAGGCATTTCGACAAATGCTGTCGACTAGATGCAAAAGCACGCGTACAGCAAGCGTCTGAGTCGCAAGGGGAAGCGTGGGGTCGTGCACATGCTTGGAGAACAGGTAGACCACGGCCGAAAGCTGAGAGAATATAGGGCAGGGAGACGGCATGTGCTCAGCAAAGTCAAGGCAACACCTCGTGAGACGTGGATAAAAATACTTAATATCTTCCTTGATCTGCGTAATCTCACCTGTTGCGTCGACAGCTTTTCACGCAAGGGTGAGACCAGTTCACTCAGCATATTGAGGGAGGAGGTGCGGAGTGCATCGTGAGGCCGGCCGGCGGAGGAAGTGGAGGACGAGCTGGTTAAGGACGATGGAGGGATCCCTTCCAGAGTTGCTTCGTCCAGTAGGACATCAACTAATTGCGCATGTGAGTCGATAAACGGAGGGAGCGTCACGCTTTAGGGGCCATTGGGGCTGATGAATGAACAAGACTGTGAAAACCTTACCATGAACAAGGAAACCCTCGCGCATTTCGCTTTGAATCATGTAGCGCATGGCGGTCAGGAGTTCCTGAAAAAAAAAAAAGTTTGATGAGGAATATACAAAGCCAAACGACACAAGAGAAAATGGACATAACCCAGTAAAGAGAGTGTACCTTGCGGTTGCTCGCGAATTCTCCAGGGCAGTTCTGCAAGAGCCAGACGGCGGAGGCAATCATAGTGTCCTGATAGGGAACCAGCAGCTTGGCCTGCGGAATTTCAGGGTGAAAAGAAGTACGTGACAAGAATGGCGATAGCGAGTGAGCGGAGGGAGGAGAGAGGACAAAATGCGACGTCGATGCTACGATGACAGAGGGAAGAACAAGAAGGAAAAAGGCTTACATGCTGCCGATTCCAAGACAGGAAATTGACGGTCTTGATCTGCAGAGCCAGGAACTCCCGGAAGAGCACTCGTTGCTTTAATGCCGCCTGAGGAAGATATGAAATGTTAAATTGGAAGAAAAATCAAATTCGCCCCTCGATGCTGCCCTTACTAACGGAACGCCAGCGTACTCCTTTCCCCCCCACCTACATTCCTCTCTACTTCCATTAGATCCATCCCCCGCGCACATACCTTCTCAGGAGGTCGAAGCTCTAATCCCTTGATAGCCAGTCCAATCAAATCCGCCACCCACGGATGTTGTTGGACTGAGGGGTAGTAGGAAGACAGCACCATTATCAAAAACGGACACTCGACCAGGACCTGGAAATTGGTGGAATTAATGAGAAGAGGGATAAAGAGGCAGGGGATAGAAGCGATGAAAGGGGTGAACTTTAAAGGACACCAAGACGAGGCATTAGAGGCAATTCGCCTACAAAATCTTAACTTTCCCTCTTCCCTGCCGGCATCTTTACCTTGAAGCTTTTCATTCCCAGCGGCAATGGTCCCTTGCGTCGATCTGATTGCCCACTACCGTGTCCAGACGCGCTTCCTTCCGATGGTAGCCTGTCCAAGGTAGGAGAGGCCGCTGCCATACCCCTAGTGCTTTCCTCCTCCTCTTGTTGCTCCTCCAGGGCCGAGGCAGACGAAGGGGCGAACGCCTCGTTGACGGCTTCAGGGAGGAGCTACACCGTGAAAGAGGGTGAAAATCAGATGGTCCATGCAAGCCTCCTTACTTTTGTCATCATTTTCCCCTTCAGTCATGTCACTTACCCGATACATGTCCATGACCAGAAGGAAACAAGGCTCGACGTGGTTCTCAAGTTTCCCTCGGTAGGCTTTGAAAAGGTTGGAAAGAATCTGGCAGTGGCATACAAGGTATGAGAAATGCTGCTAATCCTACTAATGCCCTGATCTACATACGACAGTGGAGGACAGGCGTTACCTTGGCACCGAGCACCGCATTCTCTTCGTTGTCCTTCCGGACAATCTCGAGGGCCAGCGAAAGGAGGCGGTCTTTGTAGGGTTTCAGGGTCTCCGAAGGAAGCAATCGTTCAAGCATGTCAATAATTGAGTGCCTGCGTGGAGAACCACGGAATCAGTATGCGGAATAAAGATTTTCAAAAGGTCGTGAACGAGAGGCAAACACGAAGAATCGCGGTCGAGTCGCGGAGGAAGTAAGGCGGGAAGAATATGAAATAAAGCAACGAACTTAGAGGCACATATTTGTCAGAAGCGGATAGAGTGGCGATGAGGAGTTTAAAAGGGACCTGGGACGTACCGTATTTTGTGTTGCACATTTTCAAGGCTTTGAACGGGCACGGTTTGGAGCACCAATTCGAAGACGGGGAGCAAGTGTTCCAGAAAAGCTGGATATTCCACCACTGGAGTAAGGATAAGATAGGTATAGTGTACGCATGAAATATTCCCGTCTTTCAGAATGGAAGATGATAGGATATTTAAAGAAGCCTCGTTCCATTGTCTTTCCTCTAACATGGTTCGGAGGTTTCCTTCTTAGGACCTACCTGTCGTCGCAAGTGCAGTCTCAATGACCCGGTCCCTCAGTTCACACAAAATCGCGACTTGGTCTTCTGAAGTAATCCCATCTGTCACCAAATGATGATATAATGGTCGAAATCGTCCATACAATTTCTAATCACATCGTCCCTAGCAACTTGCTTACCCGCTTTCAGTCGCTCTGCCTGCACCTCCCAAATTGACGGCCTTGCAGAATTTATGACACTAGAGTTACTGAGCTCTGTAGGCTTCGAGATATCGCTAGGTGGCTGCTGGGATTGCCCTGACACCGGATAGACAGGCGGCGTACTACCAGCTGAAGCTGAAAAAGGATTGGTGGTCACGGGCAAAGCGGGAGAGGCAGATGAGGAGATTGGAGCGCCTTCAGCAGACGCACCAGCGTTCAAACCCTGGCGCTCTTGTCCAGCAGGGTCGTTCGGAGGCGGTGGAGGGTTCATTGTCGAGCAAAGAAGCTACAAAGATGCAGGCGTAGCGTGGTCCGCTATGATCATCCGAGTGAGGACAGGCAAGTGAGTAGGCAAGTTTATGGTAGTCAACAGCTATATGCAAGCCAGGCCCGTCCGAAACGGGGGAGATCGAGAACGGTTTACTCCCGCACAATGCAACTATGCCTATTTGTGTTCGTGTAAGCGACATTTTGATGTGAGTCAATGTGGCTAAACCTGTGATGGAATGGCATCGCTGAGAAAACGTGAAGGCTGCTGCAAGCATATGAGCGTGACAGTGAAGCATGTGAGGTGCTATATACCGACCTACAAATACATTTACCTAAGCAACGCGACGACAACGATATTTCGGTTGTGCATGACTTCATACTAGCGCTGGTAGAAAAAAAAACTCTCTCTGTAAAGTACTCCATTTCTGACGAAGCCATAACAGGAGTGCGATTTAGAAATGTACATCTCGCCCGCGACGCTTTGCTTGGGGCAGATCCGAGCCGCTAATTTTTTGTCAGATCTCACGTGCACAGCATCCAAGTTATATCGACTACCCATTACATACGGGAAGAGAAATAGATCTTTTTACAATGGCATGCCAGATGCAGAACTAGATTACAAATATGCACGAGACAACAAGCTCCTGTTCGGAGTTTCGTCGCCAAACGGACCATCGCTTATAGAAGACCTTCCAGGTTATCCCGATAGAGCTAACGCACCGTCGTCTTATTTTTTAGGCATTACGACTGTGCGTTAATAAAATGAATCAGATTGTGTTTCATTTTAGTTCCGTTTTTTTAAAAAAAAGTTCAGATCAGGAAGTCTTTTGTTGCTTGATGATCATCACCGTTGAGTGGGCTGTGAAGGGTCAACCACAACTTCGCACAGTACATCATCCGAGCTTAAGCTCATGCAATTGGGAGTACCCGACGGCAAAAACGCTTCTAGTGACATCCTTTCAGTGTATTAAAATGTTCGACACAAGGAGGAAAATCGATAGTTATGGTCCTTTTTGTGCTTCTCGCTCTCGGCGTCAACTTGGCCTATGGTTTGAGGGCAAGTTGCGCTTTTGCTGAAATTTCTGAGTCTGATTTCCTTCTTGAACCCTTTCTTACATTAATGCACAGCGTAGTTGGAGCGGAATAGCTGCCATAAGGTGGAGCTATGATTTCGAAAAGCGTTGAATACGAGATACCTCTTGATTTTCACGAAAAGAATTGTCCTACTAGCATACAAGATTGTAAGTTTCCGCCTGTCAATACCATTTTTTCCCCGGACATGATTCACTCTTCGTGATTAAGACTTAAATAGAACGCTGTGCATCATTCGACCTGAAAACGGAGCTGAGAAAAAGCAAACAAACACAGAGTCACACAATGACATAGAAATAAACGAATCTTTACTGATATTGTGGGAACCATTGCGCATCTCTCAAAGCTGCCATTCTTTTCTTCCTGCGCGCTTCATCAAATTCTTTGCTACTAACTAGGGGGGAGAACGAAAGAATATGGGATTCCTTTTCAGAGTGGCAGGCAGACATACTTGCAATGCTGCCTGCGGGGGGGAAGAAAATTACGCTGTGGTGCATACAATTCAGGGCACAAGTAGTCACACACAATCAAATTGCTTCACAATGCTAGTTCACAAGGCAGACAAGCCGCCCCTCTTTGAACGTCGCACATATACTTCCAACTCACAACTAGTGCGATGGACACAAATGGTAAGGACAGCAAGCTGCAACGCGGATGGCCTACTTCTTTTTAGACGGCCTGCAGCAGTCGATCTTGGTCTTCTTGCCTCCTGTCTTGCCCTTTTCCGTGCATTGCTCGGTGGCTGAGGTGGTAAAGACAGTAGTCGTATTCGGAAACTGAACTGCAAATATCGTGGTAAGAGGGGTCTGGACAGGCTGTTGCAGGAAGGTCAGCCAGCGAAAGACACCTTTCACCTTGTAGAAAGCGCCTTCGCTTGATTTGTTGCGTACGCTCGGATCCTTCGTCTTCTTGAGCCGTAAGCGAGCACCAGTGGTCTTGCAAGTCACGCCTCGTATATTGTTCAACGCTTTGCATTGCGGGGGTGTGAAGAAAGTGGAGCTCAGAGCCTTCTTCGCTGCATCCTGGAGCACTGCAATGATGCCGTACTGGCCAATGTTCACGACCGCAGTTTCTGCGGAGTCGTTGAAGAAGCCCGTAATGGTCCATCGATCCCTTTTCGCTTTGAAGGGCTTGGCAGAAGGATCGGTATGGAAATCAACAACGCGAATGCATGTGGAGTTTTCAACCAGGACCGGGGTATTGAAGGGGTCGATTGGAGTGACCGGAGCGGGCGTAGTGGGCGCCGGGGAAGGCCGCTCAGTAGGAGCAGCCGTGGGGATCTTGGTAGGGATCTGGGTGGGGGCGTTAGTAGGGGAGGGAGTGGGAGCCATTGTAGGAGCTGGCGTAGGGATCTTGGTGGGGGCGTCAGTAGGGGAGGGAGTGGAGGCCGGCGTAGGAGCTGGCGTAGGGATCTTGGTGGGGGCGTCAGTAGGGGATGGAGTGGGGGCCGGCGTAGGAGCTGGCGTAGGGATCTTGGTGGGGGCGTCAGTAGGGGAGGGAGTGGGAGCCATTGTAGGAGCTGGCGTAGGAATCTTGGTGGGGGCGTTAGTAGGGGAGGGAGTGGGAGCCATTGTAGGAGCTGACGTAGGAATCTTGGTGGGGGCTTCAGTAGGGGAGGGAGTGGGGGCCATTGTAGGAGCTGGCGTAGGGATCTTGGTGGGGGCGTCAGTAGGGGAGGGAGTGGGGGCCATTGTAGGAGCTGGCGTAGGGATCTTGGTGGGGGCGTCAGTAGGGGAGGGAGTGGGGGCCATTGTAGGAGCTGGCGTAGGGTTCTTGGTGGGGGCGTCAGTAGGCTCGATGGTAGGGTCAGACGTGGGGTCGATAGTAGGGGTCGGTGTAGGCTCGATGGATGGGTCAGACGTGGGATCGATAGTAGGGCTGGATGTAACCACCTCGATGGTAGGGTCAGACGTGGGGTCGATAGTAGGGCTCGATGTAACCTCGATGGTAGGGTCAGACGTAGTAGATTCATTGTCTTGCAGGCCTCTGACGAGTACGCTGGATTGTGGGTTGCTTGATCCTTTAGCAACGATAGTAATGCTGCTACAAATAAATAGTCGAAGAATGGAGTTCATAGTCCTTGAAGTGCGCCTAAAAGCGTACAGTGAGATAGGCCGTGATTTATAAGCGGATGGAGGTCGCATTCGTGGCGCGTATCTGATTATTGTAGTACAGATGCTTTGAATATATAATGGGCCAGTGCACGAGTACCTCGCAATCAGGTATGCAAGACACAGAGACGTGTGCGAGTTTGAGTGGTAACATCGATAGGTCTTGTTAAAATGGTGCTTGGTCGCGGCTTTTCACGTATATATTGAAAAGGCGTACCTCATTCGACATTTAACAAAAGAAGTATCGAGAATTTCAACATGCCATGCACGTAAACGCTTCCCACATTGCAGAAATACACTTCGCTTGGTGTGAGAACAAATCACCTCGCAATTTTGAAACGCATTTCGGCGCTACCAAGGAGCCGAACAGAGAGGAGAAGAAACGATGCGAATTTTGGCCAAAATGCCAAGCCCTGACGCAGATGGCAACGCATGTGATCAATTCTATCGTTGGATTGATGAATGAATGGAGGAACATCATTGCATGGCGCAAAAATAATGTTACACGCATTGCAGTGTGATACACCCCACACTTCACGAGTAAAGGCCGATGCGATGCACCTCGAGTTCGGATGCTCGGCATCTCAGTGCAGATAAAAGGATGTGAACATGATGTCAGGCTCAAAGTGTGTTGTAGGAATTCAAAAGGAGATGAGTAATATGGAGGGATGCATAAATGTAGGGCATGGGCAATTCTCTCCATGTTGACCTCCATCTGCGTTCATCCTCCTTCATCAATCGTGGTGTTTACCCTTCTCTGTGGAAACTTATATGGCGACAGTCAAAACCGTTACGCTGAAAAGCCCGCGACATTTGTCGAGTCGAGAAAACAACGAGGTTCTCCGCAAACCAATTTGATGTGGCATGAAGTTCATGCATCTCATTTCTTAGGCAATTCAAATATTTTGATAGAGTTAGTAGTGTTGTGTTACACATTTATTCAATTGAAGGAATCCAGAAGAGGAAGCCATGTTCATTGCTTGTTGATCATCACCCTTGAAAGGGCTGTGAAGGTCAACCACAACTACGCACAGTACAACATCCGAGCTTACGTCCATGAAAAATGGGGGTACCTGACTAGAAAATCTTCTAAACAGATCATCCAGTGTATTAAAACGTTCGGCACAAGGTGGAGTAATCGATAACCGTCGTTCTTTTTGTGCTTCTAGCTCTTGGCGTAAATCTTGACGATGATTTGAGGGCAAGTTGCGCTCTTGCAGAGAATTTTGAGTCTGGCTTCCATCTTAAACCTCCTTTGTTGCATTCTTGACAGCGGATTTGGAGCAAAGTACCAGTCATAAAAAATAAATATTATTTCGGAAAGACGAAATGTCCTCTTCTGTATCGCAGAAAATTTTTGTCCTATTAGGACACAACATTGGAAGTTTTTGCCTGTCGATGCCGTTGATCTCTCGCGCGTGCTGCACCCTGCGCTATGAAGATTAAAATAAAGCTCTGTGCATCATCAGGCCCAAACATCACGGAGCCAATTACAATCGAACAGACATCAAGCAAATGATTTGCAACGAGTCATAGAATGACAAAGAAGTAAACGAATCTTTACTGATATTGTGGGAACCATCGCGCATCTCTCAAAGCTGCCATTCTTTTCTTCCTGCGCGCTTCATCAAATTCTTTGCTACTAACTAGGGGGGAGAACGAAAGAATATGGGATTCCTTTTCAGAGTGGCAGGCAGACATACTTGCAATGCTGCCTGCGGGGGGGAAGAAAATTACGCTGTGGTGCATACAATTCAGGGCACAAGTAGTCACACACAATCAAATTGCTTCACAATGCTAGTTCGCAAGGCAGACAAGCCGCCCCTCTTTGAACGTCGCACATATACTTCCAACTCACAACTAGTGCGATGGACACAAATGGTAAGGACAGCAAGCTGCAACGCGGATGGCCTACTTCTTTTTAGACGGCCTGCAGCAGTCGATCTTGGTCTTCTTGCCTCCTGTCTTGCCCTTTTCCGTGCATTGCTCGGTGGCTGAGGTGGTAAAGACAGTAGTCGTATTCGGAAACTGAACTGCAAATATCGTGGTAAGAGGGGTCTGGACAGGCTGTTGCAGGAAGGTCAGCCGGCGAAAGACACCTTTCACCTTGTAGAAAGCGCCTTCGCTTGATTTGTTGCGTACGCTCGGATCCTTCGTCTTCTTAAGCCGTAAGCGAGCACCAGTGGTCTTGCAAGTCACGCCTCGTATATTGTTCAACGCTTTGCATTGCGGGGGTGTGAAGAAAGTGGAGCTCAGAGCCTTCTTCGCTGCATCCTGGAGCACTGCAATGATGCCGTACTGGCCAATGTTCACGACCGCAGTTTCTGCGGGGTCGTTGAAGAAGCCCGTAATGGTCCATCGATCCCTTTTCGCTTTGAAGGGCTTGGCAGAAGGATCGGTATGGAAATCAACAACGCGAATGCATGTGGAGTTTTCAACCAGGACCGGGGTATTGAAGGGGTCGATTGGAGTGACCGGAGCGGGCGTAGTGGGCGCCGGGGAAGGCCGCTCAGTAGGAGCAGCCGTGGGGATCTTGGTAGGGATCTGGGTGGGGGCGTTAGTAGGGGAGGGAGTGGAGGCCGGCGTAGGAGCTGGCGTAGGGATCTTGGTGGGGGCGTCAGTAGGGGATAGAGTGGGAGCCGGCGTAGGAGCTGGCGTAGGGATCTTGGTGGGGGCGTCAGTAGGGGATAGAGTGGGAGCCAGCGTAGGAGCTGGCGTAGGGATCTTGGTGGGGGCGTTAGTAGGGGATGGAGTGGGAGCCGGCGTAGGAGCTGGCGTAGGGATCTTGGTGGGGGCGTCAGTAGGGGATAGAGTGGGAGCCATTGTAGGAGCTGGCGTAGGGATCTTGGTGGGGGCGTCGGTAGGGGAGGGAGTGGGAGCCATTGTAGGAGCTGACGTAGGGATCTTGGTGGGGGCTTCAGTAGGGGAGGGAGTGGGGGCCATTGTAGGAGCTGACGTAGGGATCTTGGTGGGGGCGTTAGTAGGGGAGGGAGTGGGAGCCTGCGTAGGAGCTGGAGTTGAGATACTGGTAGGAGCAGGCGTAGGAGTGATGGACGGGGCAGGCGTAGGATGGATAGGGGGGGCAGGCGTGGGGTCGATGGTAGGAGCAGGCGTGGGGTCGATGGACGGGGCAGGCGTAGGATGGATAGGGGGGGCAGGCGTGGGGTCGATGGGAGGGGCAGGCGTAGGGGCTACACCCTCGACCAGACGTCTAGTGAGGACGCTTGATTGTGTATTGGTTACACCTTGAGCACCAGTGAATAGACTGCTACAGATGAGCAGGCAAAGAATGGAGTTCATTGTCCTTGAAGTGTGCCTAAAAGCTTACAGTGAGATAGGTCGTGATGTGTCAGCGGATGAAGGTCGCCTTCGTGGCGCGTATTTGATTATTGTAGTACAGGCCTTTTGAATACATAATGGGCCAGAGCACGAGTACAGCGCAATCACGTGTGCAAGACACAGAGACGTGTGCGAGTTTGAGTGGTAACATCGATAGGTCTTGTTTAAATGGGTGCTTGGTCGCGGCTTTCTACGTTAATGATGAAAAAGGCCAGCCACATTCGACGTTTGACAAAAAATGTGTCGAGAATTTCAACACGCCATGCACGCAAACGCTTTCACATTGCAGAAGTACACTTCTCTTGGTCTGAGGGAAAAAGACCGGCTATGGAAACTCCGATTTCGAAAATACCGAGGAGCCGAGCATAGAGAGGAAGTAACGATGCGAGTTTTGGCAAAATGCCAAGCCCTACTGCAGACAGCGATGCATGTGATCGATTCTCTTCTTGGATTGATCAATGCATGAAAGACAAGCATTGCATGTTGCAGAAAAAAATGTCACACAGATTGTAGTGATACATCCACACTTCATGCGTCAAGACCGATGCGGTGCACTTTGGAGGTCGGATGCTCGGCATTCCAATGCCGATTAAAGAAGGTGAACATGACGTCAGGCTCAAAGGACGTTGTAGTAATCCAAACAGTAGTGTTGTAGTAATCCAAGAAAACACAGTGAAAGATATACCAATGCAAGGTACGATTGATCTTTTCCATGCTGACCTTCATCTGTTTTCATCCTCCTTCTTCAATCGTGGTTTCCCTTCTCATAACCATTTGAAGAGAAACTTAGGAGGCAACACTCTCAGTCAATACCGTCACGTTTACAAGTCCCAACATTCATCGAGTCGATAGAAATACAGGGATTCTCCACGCTACAACATATGTTGTCCCGTAGAAATTAACCGAGTAACAAGTCAAAGAATTCGATGCTTCAAGTCTGCCTCACAACTCCCTTCTTTTGGGAACCCTGTGTTACTTTCCCCCCCCATAATTTTCCAGATATATTACTGTGTGGCTCGTACGAGACGCGCCTGAAGGTCTGCCTTAGAACCGCTCACTGTTAGGCCCATAGCCTTCAATTCCGCCCGCAGATCTACTACCTTCATTCCTTCAATAATCGAGGGTGACAATCTCATACTTTCCCTCCTGCGCCTATCGACCGTTGGTGCTACGATTTTCGTATTCCTCTTTTCCAACTTCCCCTCCGCGAAAATGTCTTCCTGTCCTTTTCTACCCGTATTTACAAGCTTTTCGATTTCTTCAAATTCATCCAGCTCTCCCAAATCCACTTCATCTAACAATGACCCCCATTCATCCTCGTTCCTCTTGACCTGACTCTTTCTTATCTTTCCTTCCATTTCACCTTTTTTACTAGCTTCGCCTGCAAACAATGTATCAAGTTTTCCTAGTCCCTCCAAACCACCTACGTCCTCAAAACTATCAAATATATCCTCATTCCCGCCATTCACGTCCTCTTCCGCTAGAGCCCGCATCCAATCTCCTTTATCTCCTTTCCTTCCATCCCTGTTTCCCACTTTACCTCCTTGCCTGGCATCAAGGGACATCGACTCCCCCCCTCCATCCAAGGGGTCATCGTACATGTAGCCTTGCCTCATCCCACCCATTCCGCCCCCTCTAGGGCGGCCCAAGTGGACAGATTCCTCCAGCCCCTCCTCCAAAAACTGACCCGGAGCTTCTTCGGGGTCTTCACTGTAAGCGCCCAGAAGTAAATCGTTCTCCCTCGTCTGCCCTCGATCGCTGCTCCTTCTCCCTACTCCCCATTCCTCTTCGTCGTCCCCGCCCTCGTCCTCGTCTTCGTTTTCTCTTTCATCCTCTCCCTCAACAGTCCGGCTCACGAATAGACGCCTCTTTACTGAGGCCGGCAGCGTCTCGTCATTCTCTCGCTCGTCCTCCTCTTCCTCTCCCCCTCCCCTGCGTCCTGCATTCATTCTGGCATTTTGAGTCCTCGATGAGATGGGGGGTATCGCCGCCTCCCCCCCCCGGCCCCCAACGTCCTCCAGAGCCATCTTCAACAGAGACACACTGTCCAACCCCGAAGACGCTTCAATCTGAGACCCCTCCTTTCCACTTTTTCCTCCCTTTAAAGGCTGGTAAAGCTCCGAGAGGAAACTGTCGACTTCTACCGCTGCTTCCACCCCCTCTACTCCCAAGGAAGGGACTCGGGGTGCTGTTCCGCTGCCCCCCTTTATCTTCCCCTCCCTCTCTCCTCCCCCTGCAGAGGCACTGATTTCTGCCGCCTCCAATTTCGTCAACAACTCAGCTAATTCTCGATCTACTGCGTCTTCCCCCTCTGCCTTTCCCCTTCCTCCCTCCCTTCCTCCCTCAGTACCCTCCTCCCTTCCGGTCTTCGTTTTCTCTACCCGCAAGCCATCTGCACCCTCCTTGTAGTCAGCGTCGAAGCGACTCAACCATTCGTTCAACTCTTTTTCTTCCTCCGGATCCAATGAAAAGTCTTTTCCCTTCGCCCCTGAGGGGGGGTTTGCGCGTGGCTGCCCTCCCATTCCCGGCGAGGGAGTGAACGAGGAGGAGGGGAGCGAGGCAGGGCCATTGGAGAGAGACAATGTGGAAGGAGTGGAGGAGGCGGAAGTCCCTCTCCCACTCGAAATCATTCCCAGCCACACGTCCAATTCCTTCTGCTCCTCCTCGCTCAAAGTTCCTCCCCCAGCCCCTCCCCCGGCCCCTCCCCCGCGTCCTCTTCCATTACCTCGAACTTCCCGCTCTACTCCACCTCGACGCTGAGCCACTTCCGGCGGGGTGCTGACGGGAGATGATTGGATCAAGGCATCCAATTCATCATCCCCCAGCGTGCTCTCCCTCCCTACCCCCCTACCCCTCTCTTTCCCTCCCTCCCTTCCTCCCTCCCTCCCTCCCCTCCTCCCCGCGCCCGGCGTCTTATCCAAGTCGAACATCAGCCGGTCTAAAAACTGATTTTCTAGTTCCTTATCCTCGCCCTCCATCTCCTCCTCATCCCCCCTTCCACCCCTTTCTGCCCGCGGCACCCACTTTTCCTCCACCCCGGTGCCCTGACGGTCCCACCCTTTCCCTCCTCCCTCCCTCCCCCCCTCCCTTCCTTCTACCCAGCTTGGTCCTTTCCAATTGTCGTTGTGCTCATCGTAGCCCATCGCCTTCCGACGCAACGCCCGTTCACGCCCCGCTTTCCTCCGGGCATCTTTTTCCTCCAAATAATTCTTCCAAGCCTCCCACGCCTTCTTCGCATTCTCAAACTTTTCCCGGTAGTACCCATCCACATCTTCCTTTTGCCCCGTCAACTCCAGCATCCCATTCACCATCTCCTCCACCTGGGGTGGCTTGTTCGGGTCGAAATTTTCCAAATTCACGTAGTCGCTCAAAACACGGTACAAGCTCGGTCCTTTTCGGTCCGGCGCCTTCTTCTTCTTCTCGCGCACCACCTCCCCTCCCTTCCTTTCTCCTGAGAAGGCCACTGCGTCGCTATTGCTCCGTGCGATCGCTTCCCACCCGTCCACCCCCCCCCCGCGGGCCCGGTCAAACGCCCGGCGTCCCTCCTCCCCGGCCTCCCTCGCTTCCTGATCCAACTCCTCCTGAGTGAGCTTCCGAACCCCTGACTGAGGCAGCGTCACCCGCACTTCCACCTTGTTCCGCTTCACAGCTACATTCACCTCGGTTTCCTTCACGGACGTGACCCGTCCACGGGCATAGGCAAACTCTCCCACCAGGATGTCCACCCGATCCTTGGGCCGGAAGGGGATCGCCTCCAGGTCGATGGTGCGACCGGCTTCGTACAGGGCCCGCTCTTTCAACCGATCTGCTTCCTTGGCCCGGAGCGGGTTGGGGATGATCCCTTTCCCCGCCACGCGCCGACCGATGAAGCAGCCCACTCCATTGGGAGCCAGCACCGCGTCGTGGAGGTCGCGCGACATCGCCATGTGGATGAAGACGTAGCCGCGGTGCAAGGGCTGTTCAACCAGGCGGAGAGACTTCCCCAAGGACTTGACCGACTTCGCCATGGGCACCAAAGTCTCCAAAATCTGGCCCCGGTACCGAGGGAGGGTGGCCAGCTGACCCAGGGTGTCGCGGATCTGGATTTCCATGCCCGTCTTCACTTTCAACGCATACCACAAAGGCACCTCCCGGTCGGGAATCACGTCCTCCGCCTCGTCCAACATCGCCTCCCGGGCCCCTTTCTTCTTGGTGATCCGCTCCCGCCGGCTTTGCTTCCGACGCTCCCATTTTCGCGCAACTTCCTCGATCTCCGCCTCCGATATGCTGTCCGCGTGGGGACGAGTCTCGCGATCGTCGCCAGGGTCAACCGGTCCCACATTGTATCTGTCCACGGCAGAGGTGGCGGCACGGGAGGGAGGAAAAGATGGTATGGAGCCGTCTTGTTCGAAAATATCGCTGCCGGAGGTGGAGGTTAAAGGGGAGGCGTGGAGCGAGGGGAGGGAAACTAGCCGCGGACATGATCCAGCTGGCAGGACGCGCTTGCGCGGATCCGAGGCGCCAGGCTATGGTTGAGGAAGGCAGGAGGATGTGGCACGAGAGAGCTGAGTGGATCAATAAAGAAAGCAGGGGCAGCGGCTCTGCGACAAGAGTTATTTCTCATAGAGCAGGAATGTCGAACTGCACATTAGGGGTGAACCAGACCACACATAGCGCTACAGGACAATGTACCACAATGTACTACTTACGACCTGCTGAAAACCAAAATGAACGCTCCCTAAAGCATCGCAGCGTCAAAACTTACGAGTTGAAAAGCAGTCGAGAAAGCCGTGCTGCAGCACACCTTGCCTGCCACGACAAGACCGATGATCAGCCACATTACCCTCCCAGTATGTCGATTAACGGTTAGCCTTCCACTGCTTACGCGTGGCCTGTCATGATCGTGGCAATCCATTTTTGTCCTCTCCCAGCGCGCTATGTTGCACCCGCGCCTGGGCGCGTTGTTTGCATCCACCATTCTCCACGCTGTGTATCTTGAGCACTTCAGCGCCCAAATCCTTTCCACCGACTCCAAAGCGTACCCTGTTAAATGAAAGCTTTTGAGTAAGCCCTTGCACCGTTTCTATAAATTCGTACGCGATGATAGAACGTGGACGGGAATAACCAAGGGCACAAAAGGAGGCAAGTTGCAGTCCGAAGGCAAGTTGCTGCAGCCGTCCGTCCACTCGGAGGGGGAAAAGGGTTTGCTTGCGTTCACAGCCACTCGCAGGCCTATCCCACGCCACGATAACAATGCAACCGTATGGTTCTCAACAAATCAGTCATTCCATTGAAATAGGGTCGGGTTGCGTTTTTATTTAAGTATGTGGTCAAAGACAAGGAGTGGCAAAGCCTCATTCCTCTCTGGGAACGGGCGAGCAAGGAGACTCGCCCCCTCTGGCCCTCCGCTTCGGGTGCCACTTTCCTTTGGAAGCAGGCGTTCTACCATGGCGAATTCTCTCTCCAATTTAAAATTGTCAGTTTTCCTCCAGTCTCTAGGTTCTAAACAGGTGAAAATAATATTGCTGCTGGCCCTAACGTCCAGCTCAGCCATGCCCCCCCCTACTCCGCCACCTCGAATTGACAACCCTTTAGCGGCCGTGGAAGAGGAATGTGAGCATGCTGCCTGTAAATCCATGCTCGATATGCTGAAAAGTGCCGCCGGTATGTCGAAATCTGGTGCTACTTCCTCGTCTTCACCCTCCCTGGCCTCGTCCACCCCTTCAGCTGCCTCCTCCTCTGACGAGGCAGCTTGGCGGAAATACCATTGTCCACTCGACAAAGACACGTTGGGCGACATGACATGGGGTGTGCTTCATTCTACCGCAGCGTATTATCCCGAGTCTCCCACACCTCAGGAGCAGTCTTTGGCTGCGGGCCTCGTCCATGGAATTGCAGGTCTGTACCCGTGCACATACTGCCGGACAGATTTCCAGGAATGCATCCAAGCACTCCCTCCCCGTGTGGAAAGCCGCGAAGCCTTCTCAGTTTGGATTTGCAAGCAACACAACCTCGTGAACGAGAAACTGGGAAAACCCGTCTTTCCCTGTGACTTGAAGAGTTTAGATCGACGGTGGAAGACCGGGGAGCCGCGGTGCTGGGGAGAAAAGGGAGGAGAGGATAACAACCACAGACAAGCGGCGGCGGACTCGACTCCTGCAGAGGCACATACAAAGCAACAAGAGCACATACCCTCTGCGCCATCCCCGTTGACCAGAAGGAAAAGCAAATTTTATATCATCGAACCTGGGGTGGGGAAGAAAAAAACGGGCCCCTAGAGGGTCTCTCATGGAACTCAACGTTATTGAGAGTGTATGGTAGAAGAATGCAGCTTATAAGTAATCAAAAGCATATAGTGCAAGAGATAAGTAGAAGACAGAAGCACGTCGCTCATGTGCAGGGATGGCTTGCTTTTTCAACCCGGTCCTCGTTGCTCCTGCTCGTTGTGGCCAATTATTCATTCGCCTCGCTGGCGCATGAAGAACACAAGGTAGATACTCACGGTTTCCTTGCACATACTGTACAATTGCTCTCCACGCTCACAGTGGTAGCTGGACAGTCTGGTCATTCCACCTCCTTTTTAACCTCCTCAAGCGACCCGCCAAGCCCGCCCTCCCCCCCAGAAGATCGGAAGCTCAAAAATCCTTGATCCACCTTACCCTTTAAGGCTTTGGCATGTCCAACGGTCTCGCAGGGGACCAGAAACCGCCGCAATCCTCCGTCTACTCCCCTCTGTACATGCAGCACCAGTCCAAGTCGCTCCTCACTTCGTGTTGGCACCTGGAGCTCCGCGAGCACCACCTCTCTCCACGACAAAGAATAATGCAAAATTCCTTCCTCATTCAAAAATAATACGCGGGCAGTCGACAAAACAACAACTCCTCCCCGATTCCTTCCAATTTCTGCGTAATCACAATACCACTCCTCTTGTCTTGCTAGCAAGCGCTTTCCTCCTTTCCTCCTTCCCTCCCTACATCGCACTCTCTCGAACAGCATTTGTGCCTGCGCATCCGCCATATCGTACGGTTTTAACCTCCTCTCTTCCCCATACACGGCCCTTTTCGGCCGCAATTGACTCAGGGCTTCCGCCGTCAAGGCCGCGCCGGCCGTTCCCTGAACGCCTTGCAACACGTCGCTGGCTGCATCCGCGAGACCGACCACCGGTTTGACCACCAGGCCCAGCATCCCTTTCCCCATTCCTTTCACCATTCCTCGAAAGCCTTCCCGCTCCGCCCCTCGTACCGGCGCGGCCACCACGCCCGTCACTCCGTCCACGAGCCCGCGCATCAACCGCTTCCCTCCTAGTCCCAGGCCCTCCAAGACGTCCGCAGGTCTTCCTCCTCCGCCTCCTCCTCGTGACCCCTCTCCTCCGCCCCCTCCTCCTCCAGCCTCCCCCTCCCTCCCTCGCTCCCTGGCCAATCGGTACTCCTTGTCAAATGCCAAGCAACTCAATTGCTTTCCCACATTTTCCATCACGCAAGACGCGGAGCTTGCCACGCCCCCGACTGTGTGCTTCAAAAGTGAATCAGTTCCTCGTCCTACGCCTTGGAAGAAAATCTCGGGATCCAAGAGCTCCACGCTTCGGACCAGACTTTGTATGGGCTGGGACACAAAGTCACTAGCGCCTTTCCCAATCCCTCGGATCAATGTGACGGGTTTGCCCAACGCTCGGAGGGAGCCCAGCATAGAGAATACATGACGCTTAACCTCTCGGGCGTAATGCACCCGGGCCAACCATAATAAATGTGAGGCTGGGGTCAGGAGGAAGGAAACCTCGAAGGGTTGCAAATTCAAACGCGCTTCGTCCAGGCGGTTGAGCATGTCGGAAAGCATTTTGTTGGGTTTCAAGCCCACATACACATCTTCCGGAGATTCGCGCGGCCGGGACAAGGATAGATTGACGGACAGCGGCTCAATGCGCAATTCTTCCACCAGAATTTTAACCCCTTGCTTTGGCTTGCGTTGTTTTTTCCGTTGGATCTCCTCATGCAGATTACGACCAGGAGTCAGACTTCCTCCGCAGCCTTGTCTTACGACCTCTCCTTGGATGGGCGAGAAATGAAGTTTGGCCACCTCTGCGGGGCTACCCCTAGATGCATCCTGACAAGGGAGATACATGATTTTCCCCACCGCCTCTGTGCCCGCTTCTCCCTCCCCTTTCATCCTGTGCCCCATGCGCTGCACAGCCAAGACTGTGGATTGATCCAGATTGAGAATGACCCGGCGAGTGCTCACACGAAGCATGCGGATGTGCGCAAAGAGGGAGGGATGGGGAGGGCCAACATCCATGTCGAAACGGACGCTTGGAGGGCGGGAGGAAAGGGAAGAGGGAGAAGAAGACGGGTTAGGGGCTAAGAGCGCATGCTCATCATCTGCTGGCCGCAAGACGACAGCGAAATGTGCCCGGGCCATATGATTATCCACCTGGAAGGAGTCTATAGTCAGCCGGGACCGGAGGCCTCCTCTTCCCTCCTCCCCTCCCCCTTTCACGGCCTGCGCCACCACGTCCCCCAATCCCAGCACAAGCACCTCCTCGGGCGTGTCATCCACCAGGGAAAGGATGACAGCAGGGAGAGCCAGACGCATCCGCAACACATCCCTCCTTTTCTCCTTTCTGCCCGAAGGGCTAAGTTGCAGGTCTCTTCCTACAGACCGTCGAGTCTTGTCATGGCCGCGATGCCGAAGAAAACTCAGGGAAGACGCTTTGGCCGAAGAAGACGGCGGTGATGAAGACGGCACAAGGTCCAAGACACGCAGGATCTTGGCAGGCCCATTCATCACAACTTGCACCGTGACGCTGTGTGCCCCCTCTCTCCCCCTCGTCGCACTTGCCCCCCCCGAAGCAGGGATTTCCAGCGTACGCGATGATCCCACGGCACCTGGAGAGACGATGACTGTGGACGCCGTCGTGCGCCGCAATGACGAAGTGGGAGGAGCTAAGGATAGACGCACGTGGCACATCCTATCTCCTTCTCCATCGGCCAAAGCCCCTCCCTCGCCCCCGTCTGCTCCATGGCCTTCCCAGGATGATGGTAATGGGTGATCCCACCCTACGATTTGCGCGTGGGCGGGAGGAAGGGCGTCTTCGACCTCGCTCCCAGCTTGCCCGTACCAGACAGTCACGCTCGACCGATTCTCCAGCCACAACAAGGGTGCCCCTTCTCCATCCTCCTCCTTCTCCTCCTCCTCCCCACGCCTTCGTCCTGATTCTTCCCCCTCCTCCATATTTCCGTGAGTTCCCTCGATCAGCGCATATCGAGGGCGACGTATCTCCCGCAAGGAGATGGACAAAGCAGCCTCCACGTCTTCTTCCTCCTCGTCCTCTTCTCCCAACGCCACTTGCACGCGTACCAGGCGAGGAAGGGGAGCCGGGGCCGAAAATGACGGAGAGGGGACAGAGGGGCGAACAATCACCGGGGTATCCGACAAAGCAGCGATATCGATCCCCCCGGAACACGAGTAGCGCACATTCCTTGCCGTACCTTCGGTGGCCAGGGTGTCAGAAATGGCGGGAAAGTGGGAGGGCGGAAAAGAGAGGACCAAGAAGGACTGCAAGCGAAAATTTGGCCAATGGAGAGGACGACTTTCCCCAGGGACCAATTCCATCATGAACTTCTGTTCTCCGGCCTCCCCTTTCCCTGCCGCGGGAGCGATGGGTGGGACCCGGGCCCCTAATTGCCCCACTAAGACCGGCCGTGCTCCCTCGTTTCGAAGAACGTATCTGGCTTGTATAGTTACCAGTCTTGTCCGATCCCAGGGAGGAGGCAAGGTCGTCACCCGGTAAGCGAGCTCGTAGAGCGTGTGGCAGAGGCGGTTGTCTTCCAGGACGGCGCCCCATCGATTCCCAATCACCTGGAAGGCCCCTCCTGCGCCCTCCAGACTCACGTCCAGGGGAGGGGACCAATGGGAGTCTCCGATTTTCAGGACGAGTTGTTGAATAATTGGATCATTTCCCTGCTGTTGACGAGAGGTAAGCGGGGACACTTGAGTGTGAGGAGACCGACGTTGTCCGTGGTGGGAAGGAGGAGTAGATAAAGAAGAGGTACAAGAAGTTGCGGAAGATGACAATGTGGAGGTTACCGATCGAGCGCGCGGCTGGAAAGGCAGCACACCCGGCAGAAAAAGACCTTGCCGCACCACATTTCCTCCCTCCTCAGCTGGAGGCACCTCCACGTCGCTGGCCTTAGATGCTACCAACGACCGTCGACGCAGCCAGCGTCGACGCCAAATCCGATCTTTGGCGTTAAAGCATCGAGCAGGTTTGAAGGCATCAGGGAAGTCCAAACGGCTGCTCTCCCACCCTTCCTCTTCCGAGACCTGCCCTGACCCGTCAACTTTCCAGGCCGGGTCCCTCCAGGCCCAGGTCCTCGAAGACGGCAGGCGCCATTCCTCCTTCGGGAGCAAGGGACGGCCCAGCTCGGTGCCCCACCGAGTCTCCACCTCTTGCCTGCCCGCCTGCCTCCTGCCCTGCACCCGAACCTCGAACACCTCCTCCACCACCTCTCCTTCTTGCACGGCGGACATCACCACGTCCGTTGTCACTGGGCCTCCGAGGGTTTCGACCGCCCTCCCTCTCCGTGGCTCTCCGTAAACCAAATTCAAGCCCGACTTATTCCTGACCCATACGTCCACGTACAGCGTCACACGCAGCCCGTTGGGGCCTCGCCTTTCCAGCTCCGCCAAGATCACGAAGATATTCCCCGCCTCGTCCCTCATTTCCAATTCGTGCGCATTTTTTTCCCTGTCTCCTTCTTTTCCCTGTTCCTCGGTCCCCAGGCTCACCCATCTTGTTCGGCCGAGAGCTTCATACGCTGGCCCTCCGTGCAATTTGAAAGAAACTTCTGCCCCAAGCCCCACAATATCCGCAAAGTGCAATCCTTTCTCTTCTCCGCTAGCCAGCATACCTGTTTTTATCTCTCCTGCGAGGTTTCTCGCCTTCCCAGCTTCCTTCTCTCTCCTATTGAAGCGCTCTCTCCAAGCGTATCGTACTGGAACAGGAAGAAGGTTCACTAGTGTTGCACCCGCATAGATATGAACAACATAATCCCCTTCTTGTCCTGCGTGCTCCGCGGCAGCCAGATGGAGCATAAGGGGATGCTCCTGATCAGAATCGGCGACACACGTCGAGGACTTAGGGAAAAGGAGGGGACATACTAAGAGGCTGCGCAACGTAGTTGCGCTGCCGAATGCCACCTCCGGCTCGTCCCACAAGGCTCCGCTCCAGGAAAATTGATCCTCTTCCGAGGGCACATCCACTTCTATGGTATCCTCTGAACAGTACGACGCATTCGAGGACTGTGAGGAAGAGGACGTGCCGGAGTTCTGCTTGTCCGTAGGTCGAAGGGTGATACTGCCTTGTCTGCCTGCCCACGATAAAGGCAAGCTGACGACTGCCCATGGCCCCACATATAAATAATCGATCTCCTTAACCCCAACACAGCGCAACTGAAGAGGTAGCCCAGTGCTGTTTTGAAGGCGGACGGCAGAGCGGAGAGTCAAGACGCGTCGGCCTTCCTCGGATGCCACTTCCCACACAATCTTACTCGCGCAGCTGCTGCTTGCTACGTACGAAGGGAGAGTGGGTGGGAAGAAAGGATAGGTATAGATGCCAACTCGGGACAAAGGTAGGGAAGACAACTCCAACCAGTCCAAGGAGCCGCCTAGGCGCACGAAGAGAGTGTGAACTGCATCATACTCCCGTCGTCGGATCTCATCACGCTGGGCATCATTTCCCTCTGTCTCATGGGTAACGTGTCGATGTTGATCGACTGAAAATGGCACGGTAGCGCCTGGCGGAGCTTCTAGAACAGGGTTCTGAGCACTTCCGTGCCGGGAATGGTAGTTTTCATCCCTCCCTGTCGCTTGCCGCACCGTCCAAAACTTGGTAGGCAGACCGGTGTCATTCCGAAACACGTAGGTAGCCCCCCGGCAATTTGGCGCTTGGGAGGGCACAAAGATCGCGGCATTTGTCCCACCACTGACATGGGCCTGATGAGGAAATGAGGCGTCCATTGATGGAAGAGGTGGTGCGAGGGAAACACTTGGAGACGGAGAGTTTTTTGGACCCCGACAAATCCGCTGTGCGAGCTCCAGGAGGGCGTCTGTGATGTTCAAGCACAAGGCGTCCGTCGTGCTTAAATTCAAGGTCGTGGTAATCGTCCTGTCCGACGCAAGGCCGTGCAAGCTGGCTGGACAGTCGCTCGCAGTCACCCTGCGCACGCTTCCCGATACACCCACCGGTTCGAGCAGGGGCTCCCATGCTCCAAACCGTCCATTGTAGTAGTCCACCTGCGTATTGACCATCATCCCAGCCAATACAATTCTCATGCCTGCTCTTGTTTCTTCTCGCCCCCCACTTGCGTACGACCATTCCCGAACACGGGCTTTGAGATTCCGGGCGCGCGATTTCAAGAGAGGCAGGTCCTTCCCATCCAAGTCATCGATTGCCACCAGTGAAATTGACCCGATTTCGACCTCTAAATCTTGCAAACGCACTGGTTGACCTAGGTGTCGGACACCAATCAGCGCAGTTCTACAATTCCCCCCCCTCGTCCTGGCGTGTTCTGCTTGGGCCGCTACCTCTTTCAACGTAGCCAACGCTGTTTGGTACCCTAATCCTTCAATCGACTTTCCTTCGACACTTACAAGCATGGCTGTTGCTTTCCTACCCTCCTTGTCGCCTCCCTTTTCCCCCACAGCTTTCTCAGAAAGAAGGAGGCAATCCGGTAGAGTTGAGCGATGCAGAAAAACGCTGCTTAAAGGGACATTTAATGTGAAAGGCTCCCCTCGTGGGCAGAACCCCAGAATGATGGGTCGGGGTAAAGTGCGCACTGATCGCAATACCTCACTGTGGTCTCCGCTTGGCTTTCCATTGATACTCCAAATAACGTCTCCTTTTCTGGGGAGATAAACAACTGATGCCCTGCGCGCCCTCTCCCCTTTCATCTCGTTTTCATCGTCTATCGAGAGACCCTCGACGACAGCCATCCCATCCACCTTTCTCAGCATCAAGCCCAGCTTTTGCTGTGCGAATGTAAGCTCGTAGTATCCTCCCACAGCTGTCACTGGCGCCGTCGCTCGAGTGTTAGCTGCATCTGGCGCTGATTCTTCCCCTTGTTCTTCCGTAGGATTGTCGAGAGGGAGGACCTGGCGCCCATGGGCAAGGTTGCCGTGGTACCAGCTTTCCACGACACGTCCAAGTATATACAAATCTTGATAAGAAATGTAAGTTGTGATGCTGTCGAGAGAAAGATGGAGATGGCGAAGAGGGGACCGTAAGAGGGAATAGGCGCGCGTATATTCCAAGGAAACGCTGGTGGGATTTAAGAGGGAAACGTTCTCTTCGACTGGAAGGGGAGGCTGAGAGGATCTAAATTCTGGAGAGGGAGCTGAAATTGAAGCAGATGGAATCGTGAAGGAGGTAATGAAGCATTCCAAGCCGTCGAGATGGGCATTCCATTTACTGCGGGGGAGAACCGCGCCGTCCAGCCGTCTTTCCAACTCTTGCACGTACGACCCGACCCCAAGTCCCCTCATAACCACTGCTTTGGTCCCTCCACTCTGCCTGTCTTCTCGTCCTCCATCTGCCGGCTTCCGCTCAGGAAAAATGATACGAGGATGATGTACCATGATTTTCACCCGCCTTATCACTTCCTGAAGAACCTCCTCGGCTTCGTCCGTTGGGGCATTTTCACTCGCGGGAGAGGGCAGCAATCGATTGCTAGTTGATACTTCTTGTACTATCGCTTCCTCTGACAGTCCTTCGCGTGGCGATTCGTCCGGTGTGGGCCCCTGAAGTAATTCACCCTCTCTCTTGCCCACTTTTTTCTCCATCGACGGAAAGGACAGTTCCGCTAATGCCTTGGCGACGCCCTCGTCTTTTTCTCCTAAGCCCTCAGAATGATCAGGCGCTAAGCAGCCAAAAAATGAAACAAGGTAGAGCAGAGGACTGACGAGGACGACGACATTCAGATGATTCAAAACCAAATGCGTAATCGGGGGCTCCCGCGGTGCGGAAACATACCGATACACGAATTGAGGTGCCAAGGCAGGGGGCAGGGAGGGCACGACGTCGATGGGTGCTGGAAGGGAGGATGAGGGGCCAGACGTTTTACCGGAAGGCTCTTTCTCCAAGGCCTCCATGGAGGGGCTTAAAATGCGTTCCAAGATCGACGCTTCCCTTGGCACCTGTCTCAATACTTCAGAGGAGGCGTCAACAAGGCAGCGGTAGAGGCTCACATCCAAAATTTTTCGGTCATCCTCAGGCCGTCTGAAAAGAATTTTTGTCTCGTCGATGATGAAATGCGCGCTTGCTCTCCAGTCTAAGACCACGTTGGCGGGAGAAGGAGAGGGTGAAGGGGAAGGAGGGCTGGGTTCGAGGAGGTTGAGTTCTAGCCCCGATAAATGAACGTCGACCTTTATGTCAGAAAGGGGGCCATCTATGAGCCCATAGGAATACGCGACATGTGCCGCATGATGCTCCTGCCCGCGAGTATGCCACGACAACCGCACATCCTCACCGCTGTGAAACAAGCTCGGAAAACTTGCCCGTGCGCAAGCTCCACAAACTCGGACGACGATTCCTGTTGACTTGTCAAAGACGCTAACATTTAAACATCGCCGGCAGATCTGGTCTCCGCACTGGGGACAGGAATGTGCTCCGTCATCCACGCCATGGTAGGCTCTCGCGCAGTGCAGACACGCCTTACCCTCCTCAGCACCTGCGTTGCGATGATAGGGACTGCGGGTAGCAAGGGGGGGCAGATCCAGGGCACGAAGGGCCTTGAGCATGTTTGTTGCATGGTGCTCTTGGGTAAGGAGGTTGTCCTCCACCACCCGTCGCAGCAAACTGTAGCTTTCATGGCTCGCTTGAAGATGGAGTGGTGGAAGGGCGGCTTTGACGGCAATGGAAGGCAGATCGAGGGCAGTGCTGCCAGCCTCCCTGTGGCGGCGGGCGAGGACGTTCCCGTACTCTACATCGAGGGGACGCATAACGTAGACTTGAAACGAAAAAGGGGTGGAAAGTAAGGCAGGATGGCCGGCAAGGGCAGGAGACTCCAGGGAAATGACAACGCTGGAGAAGGCCAGGTCGAATCGGCGCAGGACAATGACTTCCCCTTTCTTCGCCTTTTCTCTGGCTTCTTCGTCGTTATCGTCATATACACTGTCATACTCTTGACCGACGGTGGGTGATTGAGACGTGTCCGACCATGCGTTGCCGTCTTTCGCCCCCCCACTTGCGCTGGTGCTGCCCATGTCTTCATTCCCGGCAGTGTGCACGTCAACTACAGGCTCACCGACCTGAGGCACGTGCAGGTTCTCGAAAACAGTCTTCAATACAGCGTCGTCCATCACGGCCAGCGCATGATCTAGGTGGGTCAGGTATCGGGGGAGGATGGCCATTGGATGGGCGAGAGAGACGGTGAATCCGGTCTTGGCCATGGCCCGTTGTCGAACCAAGGCGTCCGCCGAACGGAGGGTACTGGAGATTATGGCGCCTAAGACCCCTTCATTCACATAGTCAATCACCTCCAGGCAAAGATGATTATAGTACACCACTTGCAATGGTCCGACCACCACATCTAGGTGATTGTCTGGCACGATACCCTTCGCGCTGTCTCTCCCTCGTTCCCTTCCATCTTCCGCCTCGTCACAGCCTGCTGAGGCCTCCGACACCAGTGGAGGCAAGAGGGAGGAGTATGAGAAAGATAATGCCAGACAACCTTTCTTCTGTCCGTCCAGTACCCGCGGGAAACACGTGTCCGCGTTTCCCAAATCGTCAACAGTTAGCCCTTGAATGGAGCCCTGCAAAGCTTTGGCCTTCCCTCCTCCTTTCAAGGTGAGGTCAAGGCCCCGCAACTGAAGTCGAAGCAAGCGCCGAAGCTCTTTTTCCTTGTTGAGCAGGATGGAGACGGTCCTTAGCCGGGTGCTAAGTCGGAAAGAAGACAACGAAGTGGAAGGCTGGGTCTGGTCGGAAAAAGACGTAGAGGAGTAGAGGGAGAAAAGGTGGCCAAGGCCCTCGGTGTAGGAGGGCGTTGTATCCTCTCCCAACGTTGGAAAAGTCCGCCCTTCCTCGTGCAAATCTGAGGGTGGATATCGATCTCCTCGTGCACGCCCTCTCAATTCGACGACGACGTTTCCTCGGTCTCGAAGCTGTCGGCTTTCTTCCTCTTCTTCTCGTGCATTCCGGACACTTTCCTGCTTTTGTGCGGCCAAAAACCGCTGTAATGCTGCAACGGTCTCGGGATTCCATTGCACTTGGACTGGACGGACTGCGATATCCACCTCAGTGGATTCTTTTCGCTGTCCGCCACAATTCCTACTTCTCAACAAGCTCTCCCCTCTCGTTGCATGCACAATTGCAACGCTCAGAAGGGAAACACCCTTCCCCGCATCTTCCATTGCTTTCCCCACCTCGTCGTGCAAGGGGCCAAAGAGTGATGAGAAGGACGCATCGGCGAAGTGATGACGGTCTTTGATTTCGACGAACGCAATCTCCAGGTTTATGGATGTGGTGGCCTTGGCGGCCTCTTGGTAGTCAGAGGCGAGTATGCGGCCCTCAATTCCTTGCACTGCCACGTCCACCAACGGGAATAGAGAAGAAGGGGAACACGGAAAATTCGAGGAGGCACCAGATGGGAGAGGGCTCACGAGATCATCGACCAAATGGAGGGCAATGTTGGGAGCCGTGAATGTAAAGTTTAGCGCACGGCCCGCCTGGATGTGGGCCTCTTTTTCCTCCTCTTCGGCTGATATTCCATCTTTGACCCTCGTATGATCCTGCTTGCCAATAGCAGGCGTTGAGTCGACATTCGCGCTTAATTCCTCCCGCGGAGCCTGAAGGGCAGCAGTTGAATTGTTCCGCAAGTCTTTCGCGCTAGCCCCTGTCTTCTTTATACCCAACTTCCTTCCTTCGTCCCTGCACCTTACCCGCCGACCATGTCGATAATTCTCAGGAGTGTCGGCAAGGATTTTAGCCCTGGCCTGTGACCGACGACGGTGGAACACACGGTGGAAATACTGGATGGTGGATGCCCTCAGGTTGACCGCCAGCCGGGGCAGGGAAGCTTGAATGGAGGCATGCGTGGAGGCGCGCGCGGCGTTGTCGAGACATGTGTGGATGTCAAGGGTGAGATCAAAGGGCTCCACGATCGGGTGCAGATCGACGTCGTTCTCCTTGCGTTCGAGGAATAGGGCACCCAATCGACACATTTCCACGGCCATGTGCTGCATTCTCAGGGTCCAGGCCGCTGTATCTGCCTCATCTTCCTTCCCTTCATCCTGCCCGTGCTCGCGGTTGCAAAGCACAACATAGCCCATGTCTAATACAAGCAGTTGCCCTTCCTCTGCCCGGGTTGTCTCTGGAATCAAAATCAACGGCGCTTGAATATCAATGTCTAGCATGATCCGCCCTCGATCCGCAATGCGAGAGAGTAGGCGGGCTCGTTGCCGGGCCTGCCATTCCTGCATTCCATGGCGCATTCCTTCCGTCACACCCTCACTTTCTTCCTCCCCCTTGTCTGGGGCCATGGAGGGTAGAGGAGGCATGCAAACGTGCCGGAGGGCCTCCAGTAGCCGACGGGAGTAAAAGACCTCAAATGGCAGGACCCGACAGGAGACCGCGAGATCACGACCACCTTCCTCGCAACCCTTGTTGTAATGGATTTGAAGATCAGCATTTTTGGGGACACGGTACGTGCCCACCACCATCATGGCCGGGGGGAGGGAAGGCGGGAGGGACGTCGCTGGGATATGGGCCGCCCGTCGGCGGATCTTGCGGGTTACCACCGTTCGATACTTGGTCAGCGGGTCGAGGTCTAGAACCTCCAAGGCGCCCAAGGCCATGGACACGGACCAGGAAAAGGGTCGGAGGAGAAAGGTGCTGGCGACATCCACCACCAGCCTGGCCAGGGGCCGAGTAGGCGAAAGGTACAGGGTGCAGGAACCCTGATTGAGGGAGAGCCTCAGGCGGGTGATGACATACGTAGGGGGAATCGTCACCTGCGCCAGGGTTCGGGCGTAATCCAAAGCCGTTTCCTCCAGAGCCCGGCGGTCAGCGGCGGACACCAGCTCCGGGTCGTGGGGTTTCCCTCCCGTGGTTTCCCCCGAGCCGGGCGGAGCTATCGCCCCGTCGTCTCCACCGTTTCGGCCTCCCTCCCGTTCGAACCACGACTTAACCCACCCCACCACGGTCGACTCTACTTCCTGCTCAGCTTTGGGTCCGGCAGGCCCCACAATCTGGGATGCATCGGCATCCTTTGGCCTGGCATTAGCCACAAGCCGGAGGAAAACGATCTCCTCCACCTCCAGCCGATCGTCCAGGTCTTGCAAGCTCTGGGCCTCGTCAGGGAGGAGGAGGGCCCGGCGAGGGTGGAGACGGAGATAACGGTGCCGAGTCTGGACGAGGGATACGAGCTGCGGCCAGGTGGGGAGGTGGGGGGGATGAACGGGGTGCGGTAGACCGGAGCCGAGCCGGTGGGGCGGGGCGAGCGGGACGGGGAGGGAAGGCAAAGACGGAGCGGGTCCGCCTGCATCTTGCGGACCGGTCGAAGGAGTAGTCTGGGAGTGGGAAGCGGAGGTACTGATGGCAATGTCCACCGCTAAAGCTTCTTTGCCGCGAAGGACTCGACCCGCCGCATACTGCCACCATCCCCGAGGGTCGTCAGTGACGCGCCCAAGAGGCCGACGCCTCCCCCTCCACCCATCCTTGCCCGACCTGTCCCCTTCCAGGTCCTCCCACACTCTTCTTGTCGAGGCCAGTGCATGGACAAGCGCCCGAAGGCAACGAATTTGCGCCAGCGTCGTCCCCACGTGGACGTCGGTCAGGTGGCAGGAGAGGTCGTGCTTGGGCCGCTTGGGGGAGAGGGGGACCGGGCGCGCGATCAGCATGAGGGCGCCCGACGTGGGGCGGAGTAGATAATCATGCTTGGCCAGCGTCGTCACGGGGAAAGGGTGGAAGCCGGGGGCGACAGTCGAGGACGGGCGGGAAGGCGGGAGGGAGGACGGGACCCAGGGAGGGCTGTGCGGGTCGCAGTAGAGGGCTAGGTTGGTGGCCAGGGCCCGTTTTCGCACCGTGGTTGCTTTTGTGTGCACATCCATGCCTGCTTTCCCGCCACTTTGCCCTTTGCTCAATCCACGCGCCGACGCGTCCACTTGCCCCTCCTCACCTTCTTCCTCTTCCTCCCCCTCGTCGTCGTCGATGCCTTCCTCCCCCGGCGCAGAATGGTTCTCGATAGTAAATTCCTCCATTTCCAGACCCAAAGCCAAGAAACCCTCTGGCGGATGTCCATGGCAACGCACAGGGCCCGTGGGCTCTTCCTCCTCCACTTCGTTCCTCTCTATTCTGTGCCCGCAGTCATCCCCGATCTTCTCCCTCTCCCTTGTCTTAGGCGACAAATCGGCGGCATCGCCACCGGCGGCTGGCCCTTCTCCATCTTGTTGCTCTCGAACGAAACACTCTTCCTCTCTGTACTCGAGCCGCACGTGGACATTACTCAGACGAACCTGCACATTCTCGAGCAGAGAGGCAAACAACCGCTCTGCCAACCCTCGCCGTTCCTGCTCCTCTTGCACGCTGACGCCATTTCCTTCCCCGTTTCGCTGTTTGCTCGCTTGCAAATACCTGAGACGCTCCTGCACTTCTCTCTCTTTGGCCGCCCGTCGACGTCGCAGGGCTGTGCGACTTGCTCCTCCCCCTCCACCATCCCCTCCGTCGGCTCCGTGCGAGCCCTCCTCGGTCAGTACTCGGAAGACCAGCGTGACATCTTTGAGTGTAATGACCAAGGGCTTGGTGCCAAATGCATTCCATGGCACACTCAGGTGAAATATACCCACTCGACCCCATGCCAAGCCCAGGGGTATAAGCCCTAGGAGGTCGTCGACAGCAGTGCCTTTCACCCGTAAATCATGGAGCAAAATCTCCCCCTTCCATAAACCGACGTTCAGGTTGTTCTGGTCGACCCCATCGACGAAGTGGCCGACCCTCGAAGAGAGGAAGCGGGCTAGGAGGCCTTCAAGCATAGGGGCTACAAGACCTCAGTCGGATCAGCATAGGAGAAATGCTCAAGACGTGCCCGTTACTCGGTATGATGTGGGAGAGTTTACTCGATTGCCTGTTTCAATGTAAAAAGCCCCAAGGAACGCCCTTTCAGTAATCGATGACGTAAAAAGGAGGGATGGAATGCCTGGACAGCGCATACTTTACTGTCACGGGTATTATGCCGTGCATATTGAAGGGCTCGCCGTCTGAGAGGAATGCAAAAAAGCGATTGTCACGAGGAGCGTACACGGGGCGAATCGAGGCAGGAGAAGACTACAAACCAAACAGTCCTTTCACAGCAGGGACCGCGAACACGACATTGTGTAGAATTCAAAGGGAGTTACGATGCGTGATAAGTGTGGTGGAGGGTTTGCTCGTCGCAGCTGGCCGATGGAGATGGCGGCGGCTCTTCCGGCTGTTTGCGTGAATTGATACTGGTCTGGATTAATACAAAATCCCGTTAAAATTGCAGAATTCTATATGTCGATGAGAATTCTAATGTGAATAAAAGAGCTGCTTTAACGTTGTAAAGATGTGTTTCCAATTTTTTCAACGCGCGTGCGAGCAATCGACACGATCTATTTTTCAACTGCATTTTGACGGAAACCACGTGCTCTGTCCCATTGCAAGCCTTCCGTCCTCTAAACAGACACGTAGCCATTGGAAGGTAGCATGCCACTCGACCAAGTCAGCAAACGCTTAGCACCACAATTTCAACATGTGGAAGGGTCTTTGATTAAAAAAATCGCGGCGCGGGCAACCTCCCGGTCCATTTCTCTTGCCGGGGGTCTTCCACACGAATCCACTTTTGTCTTTCGCGGGGTTACGTGGGAGATGGACGATGGTAGTACTCTCACGCTGAAAAATCGAGCGTTGACTGGGGGGACGGAGGCAGAGGACGGTGCAGCAGAGTTACCGTTGAACTACATGCAGGGGTCAGGCATGCCGGAATTATGCGGGGAGCTCCGGGCGCACATGCAAAGATACCATACGCCAGCCTACGACGATTGGGCAGTAATTCCAACAACTGGGTCCACAGATGCCTTGACCAAATGCTTCCAATTGTTGATGCCTCCCCCCGGGAAGAAGCCCATCATTTTGTCGGAGTCCTTGGTGTGGGCAGCTGCCTTGGCCATCGCGGCCCCTTTGGGTTACGAAGTGCGGGGGCTGGAGCTTGACAGCGATGGCATGTTGCCCAGTGCCTTGGATGTGGCCTGCCGACAACTGGCTAGCGAGGGGGAACGTGCCGCCTTCCTGTACTTGACCCCCCACGGACAGAATCCGACGGGCACCTCCCTATCACCGAAACGGAAACGAGACCTGTACGCCCTGGCGCAGGAGCACGACCTGATAATCGTGGAGGACGATCCCTACCGCCTTCTCTTTCTCCCCGCCGACCCGGATGAGACGGGGGAAGCCGCCATGCCAGGTGTGATGGGCTTGCCTAAATCACTGCTGAGTGTGGACACGGACGGGCGGGTCATCCACCTAGAGTCTCTCTCCAAATGGGTCTGCCCCGGCCTCCGCCTTGGCTGGTTGACGGCTCCCAAGGCCTTTGTGGAAGGTGCGTACCGGAAATGGAACGAGCTGACGATCCAATTTCCCTGCACGGTCTCCCAGTCCGTCTTCTGTGCGATGCTCCGAGCGTGGGGTCAGGAGGGACTTGACCGTCATCTCCGACGTTTGCAAGTGCATTATGCCAAGCAACGCCGGGTTATGCACCTGGCGGCCCGACGGCATCTACAGGGACTGGCCACCTGGGATTTGCCCAAGGCGGGTATGTTCATCCTGTTTAAAGTCCCCGCGCTGAAAGGGAAAGGGAAAGCAGAGACCGACTCGGTCCTTGAAGAGTTGTTGGCGGAAGACGTCTTGATGGTACCGGGGTATGCCTTCGATCCGTCCCCTGAGAAGGCGGCCGAGCCCGCCTTTCGCGCAACTTACGCGACTGCGAGTCCAGAGAAGATAGAAGAAGGCATCGCCCGCTTCGGCAAGGCCGTGGCGCGTCTAACGGAGGGAATGAAGGAAGAGAGGGCGGAGGAGAAAACTGTGCCGGTGATGGATTGAGTGACTGTGGAAAATAATGTTTTCAGGGCGTAGTAATTGATGATGGTACGGATGCCCGAGGTGGTGATTGGTGAATAGCGGATTGGTATCAATAGGGAGGGCGGAGGAGTGATGCTGTGAAGGAACAAGGGTTCTAGAATGGAAGCGATGGCATAGCGGAGATAAGTCGACAGGACGACGCCAGCATCAAAAGAGCTCATAGCTCGCACTTACAACTTTTGGGGTGATTGGGTCTGCAACAAAGTTAAAAATGGTGAGATGGGATACTCCTTCTGCAGAGTCGTCTCGGCGACTTCGATACGCCATGGTGTCCTTGAATGATGATATAAGAAAGATTCTTGCTCTCAATAGGCGAAGAAAAGGGGCGAGAGCCAAGGTGCACATATGACTTAACAACGAGGGATGCGTGCTTGTAACAAAAAAACCGACAAATGAGGTCATTACTCGACAAACGTCTCCATTTCTGGAACATCATATATGTAGGTCCATGAATATGGCCCTTCCGTGCATGTTCATGAGTCTGACAGAGAAGGTGCGATGGCAAGTGTTTCGACGCCCCCTTCATTTTTTTCCTCCTCTTTACTGCCCAAAGAGCCTCCAGCTCGTCGTGTCCTTTATCATATTCACACAAGCTCGAGCTTCTTGGCGAGGTAGTCCTCCGTCTGCCTTTTAAACTTATACCTACACGCAAAGGACATACATCAGATTGAGCCCTTTAAGGAACCTTTCCCTGATTTCCCACACTCACATGGCCACTTTATGGTTGGAGCCAAGACGGATTGGGATCACCTGCAGACCCTGTGATGTACGGTGCGGTCCCATCCTTGTCGAAACCATTCCCTTTCGCTCTCCCGGCATTTTCGGCGTCGCCATGGTCAGTGGAGGCGGCTCCCTCTTCTTGCGCGGCCAGACCCTCATCTTGGCCCATCTCTACACCCTCTTCTGTCCCTGCCGCGTTTACCGTCGCTGGTTCTGCGACAGGAGACGCCACGGGCATGTCCGTTGAAGAGGAGTCGATAGGCAAGCAAAGGTATATCAGCGACATGGCCCCGGGGAATGCCAGGATGAATTTGACAATGAAAAATCCCCAGGCGTAGTATACGGTCGTTTGGAAGCCTTGCTCAAAAGGCGAAAGGGTGCACGAGCTCCCCGAACAGATGACACGGAAGGCAACTTCGGGGATGGAGTTCCAAATGAGGATGGCTGCCAGAGTGAAAGCTAAGTCTGCCCAGGCCATGCAGGTACAAAATATCTTGCAACCCCGTTGCACCTTCTCCAACCGGGCGCAGGACCCGCGAAGCGCAACGATAATTTGAAAGCATAGAGCCAGAAGGGCCAAAATGACGCAGGCGCGAGTGGCCTGAATCCGGTGAAACGCCGTCCCGTCCGCCTCGGTTGCTTCCGGCTCCCAATCTAGGTAACTAGCTTCGGTAGAGTAGGTCCCGGAGAAATTGATGCGCCAAAGTCCATAACGGGCATTTATCTTTATATCAACGGGTGAAGGAGCCTGGAACTTTACGAGCTGCCAGCCTACAATGTGGGAGTGCAGAAACGGAGCCGTGCTATGTTAAATAATGAACAAGAGATGGTAAGAAAGGCACGTCGATGAATACCAAGGAATCCTTCTTCCATTCGATGGATGATTCGTGTCTTGACACGTGAGGGCTAGATTTATGATCTGTATCTTAACTTGGACATACCAAGGCATCCAAATGCTTAATGCGCTTAAGCTTGAGATATAGGAAATGTGTGACTTCGACTTACCGTCCGTGAGTAGTCCAATCCACACTATAGCAAAAGAAAGAATCCATGAAAGGCGGCCTGTACGTGCACAGCATATGCGGAAACAAAAATGCGGAATATGATCATATCAGTGCTAGTGACCACTCTATGGACAGACATGCAAATTCCAACACCCTGGAACTACTCACAAAAAAAGAGAGCTTTATTTACGGCTTCCATGCGACTGAACCATCCACACAAGCCCATATTTGCCTGCGGGAGGCAATTATCTCAGACCACGATGCGTCTGAGTCGGTACGCACGACCACAGAAAACTGTGGAGCTTGAGCCTATTAGCGCGTTGAAGGCAGAGAAGATGTAAGAAGGAACTACTTTGAGCGAATGACGTTAATAACATTTATCCAGCCTTCCTAATGGACCGCCAGCTACCCGGCCGCGCATCGTCACACCATGCGTTTCACAATTTCGAGACAGTTGGGGACGTATGGGACATGGCAATGCTCCATAAGCTACGTAACGGCTACCATTTAAAATTTTGAAAGTTTATGCGTGTGTCGAGCATACATCAAGCAAGCCAAAAATATGAATAGAAGTGGGCTAGAAGAATTGTTGAGCATGTATCGTTTTTAATCCACATTTTCATTCCTCGTAATCCCTTTTAACTTTGTTTTTGCGGCGGGATTTCATGCAGCCTTTTATCCTCCAGCAATCGTGGACAAGGGCAGGGGTACCTTCAGTCCTCTTTGTCCCTCCACGCTTCGTTAAAATTTTAAATACTTTAATTTTCACAGCAACTTATCATTATGAATGCATTCTTTACTTCCGAAAATCCAAGACGGCCACCTTCCCCGATGAATAACAGGCCGCCAATCGCTCGCCACGTCTGTCCCAAGCAATCTCAAAAATGTCCCCACCCCCGTCTGATATGATTAAAGTTGCGTATGTAGAGTGAAATTAGTACGAGATAAGCATGATAAGCGTAGTGTCAGATTGGCTCAGAACCCAGCGAAGGAAAGCATCCTGCATAGAGCGCATGCTACCCTGCCCTCCGCTTCCTCCCCCAAACAAGAAGGCAATCAATGATCTTCGGCACCAATTATCCCACTTCACTTAATGCTACTAAAATCCCCTCTTCTTTTCCTTGTGAGAGTCCACTTACGGAAACTGCGAACGATGCTTCCATCCTTGACGCTCCAGACATAGAGGGACCCTCCAAGGGCACCGGAGGCAATGTAGTCACCCGTCTTGTCGAATGCCATGGCATACACCGCCTAGACCATGGGAAAGATGAGGAGATATGCACAGGAAAAGCCATTCATCAGTCCCACCTACCCCTTTCCAAACGTTTCATTCCCGCATCTTGTGTTGGTATCTTCCCGCGTTTTGTCTTTCTCTTTCTCTTCCCTTATTTTCTGCCTTTTCCCCATATTCATTCACTGTCGGTACCTTTGGATGTCTGGTCAGCGTAGCGACGCTCTTTCCAACCTCCACGTCCCACAGTTTGACTGTATTGTCGAAGGAAGCGCTGGAGGGAGAGGCAGGTGTGTGTATGTGAGAAGAGTGACCGCAAGCAGGGCCCGAGACATATTTTCAGAGACAAGCATTGGCTTCCGACAGCACCTGTTGGTCTCACGTGGACCGTTTTATTGCCTAGAAATTAGCTTCTCCTTTCGAGAGTCCCTTGTGTTTTCGCCACACACTGCACGTTCTGTCTCCCATTGACTCCCACCTTTCTCCCTTATGCCCTTCCTCCCTTTCTAGCTATTGTTCCCCTCTACTGACCTTGCAAAAAGCTTCTTCTTGTCCGGATTATCGCTCCCTGGCCCGGTGGGCGCCCATCGAATTGTGTAGATCTCCTTCTTGTGCTCCTTAAGGTCCTGCACGCAAGTAGGTGAGTCGGCCTGCCAAATCTGAGCCGACGGGCATGAGGCCAAGAGGGAGAAAGGGGAATGAATGAATGAATGAATTTCATTTATTTCCCTCGACTCCTCCGATTCCAATGGCCTCCTCTTCATCCAGTACGCTGCTTCAATTCACGGCCTCTCTGGCCACCTTTCCACATCCCTCCGCTCCTCCCATTCTCTCCTTCCTCCTTCCCTCTTTCCCTCCCTCCCTTCCTCCCTCTCCCTCTCCATCTCTCTCCCTCCTTTCCTCTCGCCCCTTCCTACCTTGGCAGTGGTGTCATCGGAGCAGGAGGCGAGAAGAGCGCCAGTAGGATCCCAGGCGACCGTGTTGACCTCGTCCGTGTGGCCCTACGGGGAAAACCAACAAGAATGGAGGGACCAAGAAAGAAGGAGGCAGAAAAGAGAAGCGTGAGCCATGGTACGCGCCCCGTGCTGAGCATGAGCCCCGTCCCATGCCCTGTGCAACCAAAAAACCTACCCGGAACGTTTGCAAGGGCTCCGACCCCTCTTGCTTCAAATCCAAGAGCTTGATTGTCTTGTCCGCGCTACCAGTCGCCAACGACGTCTCATTCCGCCACGCCAGGTCCAAAATCGGTGCCTCGTGGATCCGGGCCCATTTCTTCAACGGCTGTCGCGCCCACCGGGGATTTGAAAGAGAGTGAGAGAGGTGAGTGAGCAGATCCTTCCATCCCTCGCCCTGGCTCCCGCCCTCGCCCCGCCCTCGCCCCCGCCCTCGCCCCCGCCCTGCCTCCCGACCTGGGCCGTGGCCGTGTCCCACACAACGGCGCTCTGGTCGTAGCTCCCACTCGCCACGTACGATGCCTAGGAGACATCATTTAAAGGTTGCGTCAGACCATGAAAAAGACACCATTCTTGGTCCCTCTACCCTCCTGTCCCCCCCTCCCTGCCTCCCTGCCTCCCTCCCCTCCCTCCTGCTTACCGACGGGTTCCACTTCAAGGCAAAGATCGCCCCCTCATGGTTCGCTAGCGAGTGCTCCAGCTTCCCGTCTCGACCCCAGACCCTACCCAGCCACGTGATGCATGCGAGAGAATGAGAAGTATGCCCGAAGGGTGCGCTTCCCCCCCGGGCCTGGAAGACAAGACGCTTGAAACCAGAAGCTCTCCCTGCTCGGCGCCTTCCTCTGGGCCCCGTTTTCCACAATTCGGTCCACAAGCACGACCACCAACAGACAAACACAAGCCTCTGCTCTCGTGTTCTTTTTCCTTCCTCGCACATCCCTCCACCTCACGCGCTCCTGACCCCCATCGCCCTTTCCAAGCCCCTGTCCCTCCCTACCTGGCAATCCCATCGTAGCACCCTGTCAGCAGGTGCTCTCCATCCCGACTCCATTCCACGCACGTCACATCCTTGCTCTTCTCCGTCCCCTGAGGGAAGAACGGAGGGAGGGAGGGGGGGGAGGGAGGGAGGGAGGGAGGGAGGGGAGGGAGGGGTGCGATGGGAACGTGACTGTGGCGTGCCTGTTAAAGCGCTCAAATGATCCACGCCTGGGTCCATCGTCCTGCTTCACTCCTCCCTCCTCCCCCTATTCTCTCTCCCCTCTCGTCCCCACATGCCACTTTTGCCGCCCTCCCATCCCTTCGCTTCCTGAAACCCCTGTGCTGTCCTCCCCTTCTTCCCCCCGGCCACTGTGACCTACCTTCATCGCGTGCCGGAGGACGACGGGCTCTTCGTAAATGGGCCGCCCGTTCTCGTCTGACATGATGACCGTCTGCCCCGGGAGTCTCCAGAGGAGGCCGGTGCAATCCCCAGACCTTTGGAAGTTCAAAAATGTGACATGGGAACAAGGTGAGCGCCAGGGCCTAACAATCAAGACGCCACGTCTTCCATGCACCGAATTGCCATTCCTTCCCTCCCTCCTTCCCTCCTTCCTTCCCTCCCTCCCTCCCCTCCTTCCCGCACCCGGTGGCAAGCATGTCGTATCGGGGATTCCAAGCCAAGACGAAGACTTCCTTCGTGTGCTCTTTCATCAGGGCCACGTGGCTCTCGGGGAATGGAGGCGGAGGCACCAGCAGGAGATCTTGGGCGGAGGAGGAGGCAGAGCTGCGACCGTCTGTATCCGAGGTTATGGGAGGGGAGGAAAGGAGGAAGGGAGGGAAAGAGGGAAGGAGGGAGGGAAGGAGGAATACCTTGTGAAGATTTGCGAATGACCCGCCAATGCCCTGCCCTGCATGTCAAATGGGGCTATTTTTCTCCCTCCCCATGCCCTTCTTCTGCCTCTCCTTCCTTCCCTCTTCGCTTCCCTGTCCCTCTACCTTTTCTTAGCCGCCCCTCCGTCTTCTTCAGGTTGGAGCAGATGTGGGGGGTGATGAGCGTAAAGGGCTCCTCGCACTGCTTCAGACTCCCGTCCTGGAAGCCGGGGGGGGGGAGAGCGAGATGCGTGTTGGGAACGAGGACAAGAACGGCGAGTACGCGATGGGGTGCCAGCATTGGCCGATAGACAAGAGGCAGCTCAGAGCCACGTCGGGCAGTCAGCACTCGGTATGTCTGCCATCACGCAGCATAAATCCGCATGGCCCTGGGAACCTCTCATTTGACAAGGCACGCATCGAAACAATTGACCACGTCCTTCCGTGCCCATCAACGTCCCTGTGGGAGCAGCACGCACCTCGTTGATATGCTCCTCAATACTGACGTACTCCAGACCTTTCTGCAAATAAGCGATCAAAGCCCCGGGAGGCACGTCTGCCGCGCGCAGGTTCGTCTTGTCTAGACCGCCTTCGTTGAAGAAGGTGAAGGCTGGAGTGGGCATGATTGGAGATCAGGGTATGAGAAGCGTACAATGTGATCGCCTTTTTTTTTTCCATGCTGAGTTTATGCCCTACAAGCTCCGAATTTACGACCATGGTCCACAACCGACAAGAGGTGAATATGGAAAGCGTGTACAATCAATGTGAGCAAAGAGAATATGGATGAAGCGTGTGCCCCCAAAAGGCATTGGCTTCAGCATACGTGCTGTTACTGCAAACACGCCTCTCCTCTTGGCGTCCTAGCCGTCCGCCCTGAAATACCTGAATGGCTGTACCCGCTTTCTACCAGGTACCGATGCACGAGGATGTTCACCTCGTCTGTATTGAAAGACATGCTTGCCTGGGGTTCCACGAAGGGGAAGCAGCGAGGGGAAAGGGAGGAAGGATGGACAGGAGAGGGCCACGAAGGCGGCTACCTCACGCCAAAAGGACAGGTCTTGTATGACAACACGCTTGATGACGGCCACACCCCACCTACGCCGGTGTACAGTCCTGTGACTACAGCCACTGCGTACGGGTTTTCCTCGTATGCCAGTGGGCAGGCTTTGTGTACCTGTGACCGAGCGGTAAGTGGAAATGAACCAAATGTGATGATGACGATGGGAAGCAGGCTGTGCTATATGGATGTCCACCTGGCACCGTGCCCTCCTGGACTAATCGCTTGCCAACATGGGACACTCAGACACCAGAGACTGTCTTATAGAACTCGCCGTCCGTAAATGCTCTTCTATGTATTTCGAATTCCATGTTAAAGCAAGGAAAGGTGAGGGCCATGATGCTGATACGGTCTCGCGCCATCGCCGGCTGAAAAATTAAGCTCAATTGACGCCTGTACGTGTGAGCTCTCGTCTGGCCCCGTGTTTCCAGGAACTGAATCGCGACGCTTATGCTACGTATCCCACCTAAAAACGCAGACTTGTGGGCTTTGATTAATTTACAACGCCGGCTTCGTCTCAGCCGTCGCCACGGAGAGTCAACCTCCCTCCTTACCTCTGCCCACTGACACTCAAACCACTGTGCTGGACTCTGCCATGGCCAGTCAACAAGGTGCTCTCCTCCAAGGAGATCGTCTGGCGAAAGAGCTTGCGGCACAGCAAGCAAGGGCGGCTGCCAGGGCGTACGTGACCGATAAAGGTAGGCGCCTCTGGGATAGTGGGATTTTATGTTACATGGTACGTGCCTCCCTCCCTTATCCATCCGGTTAAACGCGCAGCAACGTGTTCCGCATGGAGTTGTACCTATAACACTTGATTTCTTTGCCCCAGTCTACTTTTTAAATCTGCTCGGCAGAGGAGATCTTGAAAAAGTCTGATCTTCCTCACTCCACATGTATAATTCGTCCTTCGCTTCAAAAGGGTGCATGAACGTCTCTGTCACTGAGAGAGTCCTCAATAGAGGCACCTACTCCGGCGCTGAGGCGGAAGAATTGGCCATCGCTGCCGGAGGGGGCCTGTCAGTGCACAAGGACAACACACTCGAAATCCTTCGGGAGCGAGAGCTTGGGAGGCAGAGAGAAGCAAAAGACGCGCAGGAGGCAAATTTAAAGGCAAAACTTCTCCAGCAACAAGAGAATTTTCGGAAAGAAAAAGCGACGGGCAAGGGAGGCGTGGAAGGCCAAGGGAGCGTGGAGAGAGACTCGACTCCCCTCCCCGCTGGGTGGGAAGCCGTCATGGACCCTCAGGGTTCCGGCGACTACTATTACTGGCACGCGGGTACGAATGTGACCACGTGGGAACGCCCTTCCTCCCAAATTTCGACGGCTGTACCGTCGGGGGACACGGGTGTTCCGATTCTGAAAAACCAAACTCCGGGTAGCTTTCTTCCCTCGGAAACTTCAGGAGGCGGGGGACCAGGACACGGGAGAGAACCGACCGGGCGGGGAGGCACCAGACTTCCCCAGGCAAATGACCTTGGGAGCTTGCCAGAGGGGTGGAAGGAGGTCAAGCACGCAGCGACGGGACAGATATGTTATGTCCACGCGGCTAGCGGGGTGAAACGCTGGTCCCGTCCAACAACTGCAGGCGACGTGACGTCTGACATACAGCAAACTCGACAAGCCCATGTGAAAGCCGCTCGGCAGGCAGAGCTGGCGCAAACGGGGGCAAATGGAGGAAAAGGTGGGGGAGGAAAGAAGAGGGGACGGGAGGAAATCGATCCGTTAGATCCCACTGGAGGGAGAGGAAGTGGCGGGTGGACCCAAGGGTTGGGCGGTGGGGATAGAATGGCCGATAGCACCGCTGGCGGCAGTCTATGGCAACAACGACCATTGCCAGCACCAGGAGCAGTGTTGAAAAAGCAAGGAGGCGGTAGGGGGGCAGAACGAGGAAACCAGGGCCTATATCCCATGCGGCGGTGAGAAAAGCGCATGGTGAGGACTGAAAATCTGTTCACACATCCGAGGGGCTACTTGGAGAAAGTAAGATGAAGAGGGAAGGATTATCTTTGCGTCAGATGATTTGAACGCAGTGTATAATGAGAAAAAATTGCACGAATAACAATTTTGGTAGGGTAAAAGGAATAGTTGAACTGCATGTTTTTCATATGCCTCAGCACATTGTTTGATGACTTTTCGCAGCCACCTCTTTGTGATGGTATCTGTGTCGAAACTGCTATCGCGGTTCCAACAACTGTAGAGGAAGAGTCTGTGGATGAAAATATCAAAGCTGTTTACAAAGTCTGAAGATATAAGATTTCGCCTTCTTCTTGACCACCAAAGTCATGGCATGACGTGCATGGTGAATGTACGGTTCAACCATCTTAAATTCATTTTTCCCTTCCTGATTTGGGTCTGTCTGTACTTCACTCGAGTATCATTAACACACTGGCATTTTACCCGTTCACATTTTCTTCGCTCGGACGGGAGCGCGAGACTGACCACCTGATTCGGATATGTCATCATGTTACCAACTCTGTCAAATAATGTTCCTTCAATCCATCCTGTCTGGCGATGGTAGGCGATATTTTTTATGTTCTTTTTCCTTTGTCTGAACGCACTTTTGAAAAGCTACTATCGAAACGCTCCTCCAGATGCGACAAAGCGATACTTTTGGCTGCCGTCGATATGCTTTTGCCTCAAATCTTCGTTCTGAGAGCATTATAGACCGATGTAATAGCCACACGAACGGCGTGTAGTCGGCTTGAAATATTTTTGGGGTTTAAGGGTGCGGGAGTGTTTTGTTGGCGCTTGCCACTTTCCGTTTTTCCGTCCGCCCGTGCTCTCTCGCCGACACAAAATGTGACACGAAGCATTCTGTTTCCCCTTGGAAATGAGAACACGCCTTGCACTGAAGCTGTGAGCCATCGCAGAGCGGTGACATCTGAGTTGTTTGGTGCGCAAACGGAGGCTTGTGTCTGAAAAATAAGGTCCTTACAAGTCTCCTTCTTCAGCTTGAAGGACGGCATCGGCCGTCGCTTGTAGGCTAGCGGAATGTCCCTATCGCCCTGTCTGTGGCACCAGCTCAAGTACCGTTTCCTTTCTCCCCGGTCAGACAAACAGCGCTTCAGTTACAGGATGAGAACATCCTTACTCGTAGGTGCCCTTGGTGCTGCGATACTTTCCCTTCTATCCCTCTCCCTGTCCGATGCCATGAACCTTGACACATCTGCGGCGTCCCTGGGCGGGTATCAACGCCAAATTTATCAATATTTTGACAACGTACGACAAGGCGACCGTGGGCAATATGGTGAGTTTAAAACGAAATTTCGAATCAAGAATCGTAAACACGACTACGCGGCGGGTGGCATATGCAAAAGCTTCGACCGGTGGAGCGTTGTGTGTCTTGTCGAACTCATTCCCACTCTTATGCCCCTTTGCATCTCGCAGGAGCTGCTACTGGTGCTCGTGCATGCGAACGCTTTGTGCGTGACAAGGCAATGCAGACTGATATGGCGGAGGTGAGTCGAACCAAAGTATAAGTGGCATGTGTAAGTTTTGTGTCGATCCGCCCAGGGCCAGCGAGTAAGATGATTTAAAAGGTCAATGTAGAGGATTTTGGAGGGTGAAGGGTGATAGCCCAACGCCAATGTGCGGTGTCGCGTTGGAGAGCTTTTGATGTGCGGAATATTCTTGCGCCAATAAACACAGGTTATCTCTGGGTTTTACAACAACGACGTCGCCGCCATGTTTGCCTAGCAACGGACCGAAAAATAAAAAAAGATGATGGATGATGGATGGCGGCGAGATAGAGAAAGCAGGAAATCGCGAGCATTGGTCCGCACAACACACCACTGCTTCTGTGACCGAATCGAGTCAGGAAGGTCTGAGAAAGCGGAGCAAGAATTTTCCCTTCCAAATTTTCCTTTAAGAACTTCGGAGTGATTCGTACAACCTCAGCGGAAGCTTTACGCAAGGGCATTTCATGATTAAATGTCTCGCTCTACACAAAAAACAAGGACAAGCACATGATCGACAAACGGAGATATACTATCTGGAGAAGAGTCCAAAACCCGTGACGGATGAGAATCAAAATCAATGCAATCAAAAAACGCAGGAGTCGGTGCTGGTACTACTTGGTGACATCATCTCATACGGTGCAGCGAACAAGATGTGAAAAAAATAGCATATTTGCAGGAAATAGGTGAATTTGACCATATACGCAGCTGATCTGGTACATTCTTCTAGTCTAAAATTTATGAATGGGAAATGGTGACGTGTATTACTCTTCGCAAAGGTCTGCTTGTGTATTTAGAGGAAAGAAAGGTTCGGATGGAAGGAGTGAGACGCCTGAACTAGAAAATCAAACTTAACGGAAACTTATACAGTAATCGAATAGCACTTCGTTCCCTCCTTTCATATTGAGATGATATTACATGGAGATGCCATGGAATCGATATGGCGCGAATGCCGTACCGAACCTTCGGTCCCACGACCTTGCCATGACCCATCCTCAAATGAATCTATATACTTTTTCATTCTTTCCACATCATTCCGGCATGAAATATTGTCATATTCTTCACGTCGGAACTACGCGTAACGGACTAAAGGACATCTCATTGTTGAATAAACGCGCACGTCGAAGTCGGAATCCTTTCTGAGCGACTTTCTGTGCGCCAAGCAGGAAGTACCGAGAAAATCCACAGCAATAATATCAAACCTATCTTGAACGTGATTTGATACGCTAAATTCTTTCATTCGAGGTGCCTTGGACGTGGAAAAAGTATGGTGCTGCATCAAAGTGTCGATAAATGGAATGGCAGATCGGCACGCAAGCTACTAGAGATGGTCCATTCCTGTACTTCTCTCGGTTTTCTTTTCCTCTTCATGCCATGCAGTCAAAAGCATGGTGAGTATGATTGCCAAAAGGTTTCACTATTTACATTTGTACCAAAATCAGAGGCACCATGGGACACCAACATTGCGCTGCCTCGCTTTTGGCTGTGTCCATTTCCCACCTTGGGCCTTTTTACATTTGATTTCAAATCGTAACGTATCGACCACAGAGTCCCGCGCACAGGCCTGTGATGTTGAGAATACCACCCCGCTTCGGCACCAGCACACATTCCTTTGTGTCACGCCGCAACGACCACAGTCTTTCGTGCGTGCGGAGGGTGCGTACGAAGGTGGTTTTTGGGGCGCGGGACACTGTGGGTGTGAGAAGTTTGCAGGCTGATGCCTCCCCTTCTTCAAATGTGTGGAGAGAGAGGCGAGCCTGAAGAAAAAACAAGCTTGGAGGTATACAGCCTCCTCTCTTCTTAGGCTCTGGCACCACTGAAACTCACTATGATCTTACATAGCAATATTGTACAACCTAAACAAATGCACACAGAACGTACGTGTTGAAATTTGGGGCCGTTCACAGGGGTAAGTAGACAGTCGCGGTCTAGAAACGCATTAACGGCGCGCGGAGGAGAAAGACCTCTCACCCCAACAAGGCTTCCTTCACTTTGGTCACTTTATTCTTGCCGCGCATCAATTCCTACGACGACAAGAGAACAGCTCAACAGCATTCCAACAGCCTGACACGAGCAGAATAAGGAATTGGTGTGCCGCGCGGGTACTTCATAAAGATGCAGGTAAGCGTCTCAGAGGGTCTGAGTGAATGACCGTGGTGATTGAAGACGAGGGTCATGGAATGAAAGCGAAGGAAGGCGTAGTGCACATTAAGCGGTTGGCCCTCTTACGCGAGAGCCTTGCACGTGGTTTCTTAGAAGCCTTTTTAACGGTCGAGCATGACGAGAAGGACTTGTCACGGCCCAAATTCACTCCCTCTGCGCCATTGAGAGGCCAATGCCCGCGTTTCTTTCATTTTGCTCACCTTTCCTCCGCTACCGACAACCAGGCACTATCCGTAGGTGACGCCCTCTTGTATCTGGACCAGGTCAAGATTGAGTTTAGTGAAAAGCCCGAAATCTACAATGAATTCCTGGATATCATGAAGAATTTCAAGGCTCAGGTACGCAGAGAGGTCGTGGCGTGAAGGAAAACAGCGGAAATCGCGTGTAACCTCGGAAATGACAAACATTCGCAAAGTCCCTGCGCAAGAGCCCCCCCCACGTCGCGATGTCTCCGGAGGCACAAGCCCGTTCCTGGTGCGCATGAGGCACCCAACCCCTCTCACGTCGTTGTCTTCCATGTCTTCCCCTTGACCGCGCCGGGCGCACAGGAGATCGACACCCCTGGAGTGATCCAGCGAGTGTCAACCCTCTTCCGCGGTTACAACAAACTGATCCTCGTACGTCCTCTCTCCCTCCCTCCCTCCCTCCCTCCCTCTTTCCCTCCCTCCCTTCCCCCCTCTCCTGTTTTCCTGCCAAGTTTTTGTCGTCCTAAGCCCAACCAACTCTCTCTATCTACCCCTCCCCGCACCCATCTTCCCCCTCCATCACGCCCCTCAGGGGTTCAACACTTTTCTGCCGGAGGGCTACAAGATCGACCTTGCCCAACTGGAAGAGATGGACCGCCAGCACCGGTACCACCCGCCCCTCCCTCCCACCCTCCCTCCTTTCTCTCCTTCCTCCCGTGCCACTCACTCCATGTCTTTACTTCGCAGGGAACGCGAAGCGCGCGAGGCGGCCGCCGCGGCCGCGGCGGGCGGGGCCGTGGGGGGGGAGGGCCTAGGGGGGGGGAGTAGGGGGAATGTCGTCGTTGTCAGGAGCAGGGGGGCGGCCGTTGTCGGTGGGGGAGGAGGGACGGATGGGAGGCGGAGAGGGAGGGGGCGGGGAGGGGAAGAAGTCCATGGCACCGGGGGGGGTGGCTGGAGGAAGCGTGGGGGCAGGGGGCGCGGGAGGACCGTTGGTAAGGCGGGAGGGAGGGGGGGAATTGGGGGGGAGGCAATGGTTGTTCTGCGTCGTTTTTGTTTTCCCCTCTTCCTGTCGTGTGTCTTGGGTGTTGGTCGGTGTGGCCCGTGCACGCCTCCGTGTGGGCCCATGTTCGGCCCATGTGCGGTCCACACAGAACCCCCGGCGGTATCGAACACCCTGGACTCGTCCCTCTTTCCCTCCCTCCCCTCTTCCTTCCTTCCCGCTCACCTTCCTCCTTTTTTAAACTCTTGCGTGCGTACAGGTGGAATTCAAACAGGCCAAGGACTACGTGACCACCATCAAAAAACGCTTTGCCAGCGAGCCTCACCAGGCCACGTACAAGGTACCGAGGAGAAGGAGGGCGGGGGAGAGGGAGAGGGGTAGACAGCAAAAGCGGAGGAAGGCGGGGTCGCGCAAATCCTGGCTTCCGTGAGGGAGGTGGATGAATGTCGCGAAGGTCCATGCGCTGGAGCACACTGCCTGCACAAGATAGGAGACCTTGGGCAGGAGTCTCGATTAGAGGTCTCGTCACGCCGGATCCATCCCGCCTGTCGCCCCTCATGCATTCCCTCCCTACCTCCTCGTTCTCTGGCAGGCCTTTTTGAAAATTCTTCACCACTACCAAGAGGAACAACGCAACATCATGGACGTGCTCGAACAGGTGGGTGGAATGCCTCGCCCTCCGCCTGTCCCTCCCCGCCCTTCCCCCCTCTTTCCCCGCCGTTGACCAGCATGTAACGGCCTCGCCCCCTCCGCTTCCTCCGCCTTCCCTGGTAGGTTTCCTCCCTCTTCGCGGACCATCCCGACCTGCTGAAAGAGTTCACGTATTTTCTTCCTGATGCGGTTCAGGAGCAGGTACGTTTTCTCCCTCCCTCCCTCCTCCCCTCCGCCACCCTCCGTTCCTGTCGCAGCTCCCCTTCTTTTCTCCCCTTTCCCTCCTCATCTTATCTTTTGTTTTTCCTCTCCACGTATCCTTGCTATATGTCATGTCTCAACACACTCTTAACCCCTCTTCGGTCCCCCCTCCTTCCTTCCCTGCTGCCCTCCCTCACTTTCTTCCTTAGGCGAAGGAGCGACTGAATCGCGCCGCGGAAGAGAGTGAAATGCGAAAAGCCGCCCGACAGCAACAGCAAGCTGCCCGCATGGGAGGTGCCTGGGGTAAGTCGTAGAGGGCGGGAGAAAGGGAGGGAGGGCGAGAGAGAGGGAGGGAGGGAGGGAGGGAGGGAGG
>SDOX01000016.1:953979-967429 GCA_004565275.1 Nannochloropsis salina CCMP1776 | reverse complement strand
CTACGTCCTCTACACGCTCGACAAGGCATGTGCCCACCCTCCGCCTCCCTCCCTCCCTCCCTCCTTCCCTCCCTCTTCCCACCCTCCCTCCCTCCCCTTCCCCCCGAAGCCCCGGTGTCCTCCCTTTCGTTCCCTTCCTTCTTTCCTGTGGTCGCACCCCACTGGACCCTCGCCGGTTTCCTCACTCGCCTCGTTTCCTCCCTCCCTTCCCGCCCGCCGCCTTTCCCTCTCTAGGTGGTGGCTTACCTGGTGAAGCAACTGCAGCATCTCGCCGACGAGGAGGCTTTTGATCAGTGCCTGGAAGGCACGTGTCCCCCTCTCACTCCTCATCCTTTTCCTCCCTTTCCTCCTCCTTGGGCCTCTCTCCCGCCATCATCCCCCCGTATCAGATCTTCTTTGTGGCCCCTGACACCTGACCCTGCCTTCCTTCCCTCCCTCGATGCCTTACCCCCTCCCTCCCTCCCTCCCTGCCTTAGTCTACAAAGCAGAGCGAGCTGCCCGCGGCAATTTGGCGCCTTCCAACTACCAGAGCCGCGTCGCTGATGTCTTACGGGCACGCGGGCACGGAGGGGAGGTAGGGCGGGCGGAAGGGAGGGAGGGAGGGAGGGAGGGAGGGAGGGAGAAGTGGAGGCACGATGGCTTGAGCAGTAGTACCCGTCGCGTCTTTTTCTCTATAATCCCGAATCTCACCCTTTCTGTCATCCTTCTCCCCCTTTCGCCCCCCATTAGGAGCTTTACCGGCTGACGTACATCCCAGGACCGAAGAGCCTCCCCACTCACAAGGAGGAAGACCCTGTCCAAGACTCCCTCCTTCTCCTCCAATACGTGGGTCTGGTCGACGAAGGCAGTGCCAACAAGGTAGGTCGCCTCTTACTCCGGGCCGCATTGTCCTCGGGAGGGCTGCGCGTCCTCCTCGGCGGGCTCCCTCGCTGCCTACTTGCCCTCGTTCACGCCCCTCGCCCCCTCCTTCTTCTCCATAACCCCCTTGTTCCTCCTCGTGCCCAGGACATGACGAGCCTTCTGGACGAGGCCCGGATGGCGGAGGATGAACGAGAGATGGTGGTGGCGGAGGAAGGAGAAGGAGGGGGAGAGGAAGAGGGAGCGGTCGACGAGAAGGGGACAGGGGCTGCTTCCGCGGGAGCGGGGACTGAAGGGGAGGGAGGGGAGGAAGGGGAGGGCTCGACAGGTGCAGGAGGGGAAAAGAGGGGGGTGGAAGACGGAGGAGGGGACTGGGAAGGGAGCAAGAGGGCGCGAAATGAATAGGAAGGTGAGGAGGGGAAGAAGAGCCAATCGTACGATGCTGTATGTAAGTCGAGCAGCCTTGTCTCGTTGAGGAGACAGAAGAAGAGCGCTCTGACAGAAGAGAGCAAAGACGAGAAAGCGAAGAGGGGATGGTCAGGAAGGGGTTAGGATACGTGCTCTGAATTAAGGAAGTATGGGGAAGAGTCAGTGCAAAGTCTTCGTCTCTGAGGGCAGAGAGCGCGGGGTGCACTTGAGTGGAAAGATACTTCCTGTCGTACGTGGTGGCGTGAAGAGAGGACGCGGGGGCAGGAGAATGTACTCAAGGAGTATGGAAAAGGAAGAGTAAAACTGCAAAAGCTTCGAGCCTCCAGGAAGTTTACCTTGCGCTCCTGTTGTTGCTGTACTCGGGCTGGTAGCGTGCAAGCTCATGCAGATTTGGTTTTTCCCCTCGGCCTCTATGCAAAGCCAAAGGCTGAAGTCGTTCAATTTTTCTACACTACTTCCATGTTCTTCAGAAGAAACTTCACGTAGATGTTACGCTTCTTCCGGTGGCAGTCTTCACGAATTGCCTGTCGGAACGAGGGTAGGACGAACAGGGCTTTGGACACATCAGGCGCGTCGCGTGCGCGTTCAATAACACCGATGGGTCAAGTTGGCCTTGATGTCCTTGATGTACCGCCATGGGCTACTTGCATTCAAATATGAGCATATCAAGTGTCCGTGATTCCAGAACATTCCGACGTCTCACACAGAGATATTGATTCTTTGACTGTGTGATGTTGCCTAGAAGGGATGTAAAATATTTTAGCTTTATTCATTTGCTCTGTTTGGAAGAAAGTGCTTTAACGATAAGGAATGTGAAAACCTGCGAACCATTTGCGGTCGCTTATCACGGGCTACCTTTGGAAAGAAAGCAGCGAGAGCAAGAAACATGTATTTTTCCCAATGCTGGCTATGACTCTTTTCTTTTACTTACTCATGGAATCGGGATAATCTAGGCCAGTAAATTCCGTTTGTATAAGTGATTATTGTACTCGCTCCAACGACTTTTGTCGATCATGGAGAAGTTTCACTCAGAAATTACACGTAAATGTTTTGATGTCTTACGATGCGCATGGAAGACGACTTTTTGAAGTGCCCGGATCAATATGGCAGTGTGTGTGTGTGTGAAGTGTGACAAATGACCAAATCGTGCCTATTAAATCCTACCCGGCCAAAGCTGGCTTCCAGTAGTACGGAAGAGGGCCGCGATGTCTAAGTTTAAATATATAGATTGAACGGAAGGATCGCCGGGTCCAGGAGCGTATACTTGGGCACATCAGTCACGGCGGCCTCGCGCTTGTAAATGCGCTTACTGATAGCCCGCAGCCGCTGACGAAGGGCAATAGCCGCTTTGGCTGTCCGCTTGTCCTCAGTGTCGGACAGGTAGATGTTTGTGAGCCGACCGGTCTTTTGGAGCATTGGATAGAACGTAAATGCTGTTTCTTGCGTGCCCAGGAAAAATTCAATGGGGGGCCCAATACTCGTGGTCTGGTTGCCAGACATAGCGCCCGAGATGTACAATTGCAACATTGTGTCATCCGTGAGTGTGCCCACGCTGGCCGGGAGAGGGGCGAGAATTTTTCCCGGGTGACTAGGATAGACCAAACCATACTCAAACAATGTGTAGGAATTGAGCGCGTGGTGAAAGACGCCGCCGATCCACAAAATTTGCGCGAGCAGCTCACTGATATCCTTCAAGTTTCGCACTTCGGAGGAGGTCGGGAAGTTCTTCAGGAAGGCAATCGAGTTCGATGAGTTGGTCAGTGCACCGAGGAAGGCCTGCAACTCCGGATCGCCCTGCACGGATCCGGGCTTCCTGTAAGAATCAGCCAGGTATTTCTTTGTATAGGTGAGCAGGGCGTCATGAATGGCTCCGGCGTCATCGCGGTACAAAAACCCCGGGACATCCGATACTCCGCGTGCTTTGAGATTCTCGCGAAGGTTCGTGAGGCGCCAGTCGAACAGCTCCATGAAATACGGGAAAAACAATGCCTCAACCGAGGATCCGCTGAGAGAGAAAAATCTATTGAAGGCAGAATCGGGATCCAACAGTCCTGCCACGCCCGCGAGTATGATTCCAAAATCATCTTTGGTTGCGTGCTGGATTGGCATAAAGAGGGGATGCTCGCTGGCCAAAGTCTTCTGCGCCGCAATCGCAATGTTATTCATGGCTGTATGTAGTATAAAGTGATAAACGAGCATCACGTCTCGGTCCAAGCAGTTGAACACTGCCTTGGCCAAAAACCAATCAGGATTAGGGTCTTGGGGTGACACAACGTAAGTCTGCTGCACATTGTACTTGATGGCCAGTGGCATAAGCACCATATCCTTTTTCTTCAGATTGTTCCATTTCGAGTTTTTGTTCGGGCCGTCCAAAAAGAAGATGGCTGTCGGTGCCTCCAAGAAGGAGTTGGGCGATGCCTCCAGGACGCCTGCCTGGTAGAGCGGGTAGTAATCTATGATAAAGACACGACCTTGGGCAACTAAGCTGGATAAAGGCTCGCCCCCTGTAATGGTGTTGTAACCCGTCACGTCCGCTTGCGTGAAAGGAATTTCGGCCACGTTTTTCACGAGCGTGAGGAATGCAGGCGAGGCCGTCAAGCGTTCGCGGGCGAATGCCTTGTCAGAATCATAGAACTTGTAGGCGGCAGGCTGGTACTCAGGATCCAGGGACTGGTAGAGAGGCAGATAGCTGTCAAGTGTTTCCAAGCACATGCCCGTCGAATTGATGTCCGTGCATGCGGTTAACATGGGTTCCGCAATGTTTTGCGAGCTAAATTGAAGAGAGACGTCAACCTGCCCCAAAACGAAGGCACCTTGCGAAAGAAGCGTAGCGTTGCCCAGGATGCCACCTGGTGCAGCCATGGTTAAATTAGCAAGCGACGGATCCTGGGTACCGTAAGGGACAAACTCCCAATAAGGCGCTCGATAGCTTAGACGTCGCGCACGGCCCGCAGGATCAGGGTCATCCTGAGGGATAGAGAGGAACCCTTTTTTCTCTTCATCCATGAGTTGTACAAGCTTTCGATTGCCTGGAAGTTGGCCTTTCTTGCGTGCGTGTCCGGTGGCGACGTTGCTGCGCGAGGCATCTGCCGCGGTGAGAGCCCCGAAGAGGGCGATCCATAATGGTACTGCCCGGTACATGACTAGGCGTTGATAAGTGATCAGTGGACGAAAGAGTATACAGACGTCTGTTTTATAGCGATGTTGTATTTATTATCCATATGGATGGGTACTTTGCACACGACAAGACAGTTGAGAGACCGCTAAACATATCCCATGTGTGTGGCTAATCATGGACGAGGATCGTAAACATCCTGAGCATTCACTGTTGACTTATGAGTCTACAAAGGTACGCATCACACAACATGTTGCATCAAGAGAGAGAGAGACACAGATTACCTCTGCCATTGATTAATCCGCGACAAAGTGCACCTCTTGGAACTTTGAGTAAGGGGGTCACAGGGAAATACGCAAGCTGGTCTATACACTACGACGTCGGCAGAGGCACATCTTTGTATGGTAGGACAACATAGGACAATGGTAGGACACACACACAACCATGGGTGTTTACTGGCTAAGTAGGTACGATTAGAGGCAGGATCGGAGTCCCTAAAACGAGCACTTGGAGCGAGGAGGAGCAGAAGCCAGTGGTTTGAAAGAAACCGCTCAGGACAAGTTCGAAGGCGAACGGGGGGACGGAGGTAGAAGTGAGCTCTGTCACCGTCCATTCCCATCATACTGAAAGCCACAAATTCCATACAGAATTCTTTAGAACCAATCATACCAACCCTATGCCTTGAAACGGCTGTCGAGAGGAACTCAACATAGATTCAACGGAATTCTCGCCCGCGGCCCAGAGAAGGAAACAGAGCTAACGTCTAAATCCCTTCGTTTTGAAATTTGAATTACTTGAAGTTAGGAAAAACCTTGCCCTTCATATGTCATACAAGTGATGCTCTATATCGTGGGCCTGATGTATTTGACTGTCATTTGAAGGGAGTGTCTGTTGACACGTCGTAGGTTGCACGGTAAGCTTTAGAGTTGCCGAGAGTGGAGACAGAGCCCAGTGACCGTTTAAATCCGTCTCAAAGTTTGAATTACATGAGGTAAAAGCCCAAGCCTTACCCATGATGTTTGATATAATTGAAGCTCTATATCGTGAGGCTAATAGGTGTGCTATTCAATTAAAGATGCCAAAATTCGGATGGAAATGACTTCTCGGCAAAGCTTCATTCCCTGCATTCACGTGTTAAAGTTTTCCCGAGAAACACCTAGTTCGACAATCTTTCCAACGGCGTCTCCCTATTTTACTTCAATTTGAGTAGAAAATTAAGTTATCATGTCGTGTCGATATATTCGCATGTGTAGATATCGTCGAATGAATAAGGCATCGATGAATGGACGAGTACTTGTTCGGACTCGCATCAAATCAGTCGGCGTAGGGAGTGGATGCCTCATATTTTTACGGAAATTTGTTTTACACCTTCGATCCAAAAGAAAGCCCGGCCAAAATATAGTAAATGCGAAAACTAAAGCCAAACCCTTTTGAGTGGTTGCAACAGTGAATGAGATATTCCGGCAAGGAGCTCGGGTGACGCGCGCTGATAGAGAGGCAGGGTAGCCACCAACAGGACGCGAGAGAATAAGTAAAACGTAGGGACGACTTTTGCATAGCATAAGGCACACAGAGGGTGGAAAAGGCAGTACATGAACCAAAATGGCACATGGAAGGAACTATGGGGCTGGAGTGAGATCACCAAAAGCTCAAGGTGTAGGGGATGTCCCCTATGTACAGTGCCTGAAATGACTTAAGGTGTGATCCAAATGACTGCAGTGGTCAGATCCTCGCAAGCCCAAGAATCTTCGTTCGACAGAGATAGAGATCTTTCTTTGTGGTACATTTTCTTTGTGGTACATTTTCCGCAGGGTTGTCCGTCAATCTCTGAAGCGGGCATCAACAACAACGACACACAGGAGAACCGTGAATTTCTGACTCAAATTTTCCATGCATAAGCGTGATACGCAGGAAGTAATTATACCCTAATAGAGAAGCAAACTTTGCAACCGACTTGATGCGGGCATGCAGCTTTAGCTCACGCTTGTCTGAGGCGACGGCACACGTCACCGGGATGGCTATTGCCTTAAGCTACCGTGCTATTCTTTCTTATGCCCGTCCTGCGACACTCATCTTAAAATATGCTGCTTGTATCGTGCTAGGGAAAGGTGTACCGTCCTCCTCTGAGAGTATACAATGAAGAAACTGATTTAAACGGGCCTATTTGTGCGTCTCCAAAAAAAGTTAATCGTCTCCGTTGCTCCGACGCAAGTAATCGGCGCAAAGACAAAGCCTTTCGAGGCTATGTAACATAATGTACGCCCACGTAATATGAGAAATTTGATCCAAAGTATATTGCCTGCTTCCTGAAGTTGCGGTCTGTGCTAGCTCATAATTTGAGTGGTACGGCAGCATGCCCCCTCTTGCACTGACATGTCTGCGCAGACGCTTTGGAGCACTGTGCTGCTCATTTTCAGGAACCATCTTAGACAGTCACCATCGTCTCCCACGCCATGCCACTGACAGAGAGAGTAACAATGTTTTGAGCCCCCTCTATCAAGGTTTATAGGTTCGAGAAGCAATCGAAGCTTGCTGTTGAACCAGACCCTGAGTGTGCTCCTGCTCTCTCGTCAGCGTGACGACCGGGAAGCTTCCATAGCTCCCCCTAGGTTTTGCATTGCCACTCTTTCCTCACCCCCATTCACGCACCGAACGACTCGTATACTCCACCACAGGTTTCTCAATGTCCTCCTCCCCTACCAGCCCGCATCATGTCACCCGAAATGGGGGCTTGCCCGCCTGGACGGCTCCTTCGATGTGGCTCGCTTCGAGGACGGCTGTCGCCAGCTCATGGGCAACAAGAGCTACGTCCTTTACACGCTCGACAAGGCATGTGCCCACCCTCCCTCCCTCACTCCCTCCCTCCTTCCCTCCCTCTTCCCACCCTCCCTCCCCTTCCCCCCGAAGCCCCGGTGTCCTCCCTTTCGTTCCCTTCCTTCTTTCCTGTGGTCGCACCCCACTGGACCCTCGCCGGTTTCCTCACTCGCCTCGTTTCCTCCCTCCCTTCCCGACCGCCGCCTTTCCCTCTCTAAGTAGTGGCTTACCTGGTGAAGCAACTGCAGCATCTCGCCGACGAGGAGGCTTTTGATCAGTGCCTGGAAGGCACGTGTCCCCCTCTCACTCCTCATCCTTTTCCTCCCTTTCCTCCTCCTTGGGCCTCTCTCCCGCCATTATCCTCCCGTATCAGATCTTCTTTGTGGCCCCTGACACCTGACCATGCCTTCCTACTTGCATTCAAATATGAGCATATCAAGTGTCCGTGATTCCAGAACATGGAAGACGACTTTTTGAAGTGCCCGGATCAATATGGCAGTGTGTGCGTGTGTGAAGTGTGACAAATGACCAAATCGTGCCTATTAAATCCTACCCGGCCAAAGCTGGCTTCTAGTAGTACGGAAGAGGGCCGCGATGTCTAAGTTTAAATATATAGATTGAACGGAAGGATCGCCGGGTCCAGGAGCGTATACTTGGGCACATCAGTCACGGCGGCCTCGCGCTTGTAAATGCGCTTACTGATAGCCCGCAGCCGCTGACGAAGGGCAATAGCCGCTTTGGCTGTCCGCTTGTCCTCAGTGTCGGACAGGTAGATGTTTGTGAGCCGACCGGTCTTTTGGAGCAACGGGAAGAAAGCAAATGCTGTCCCTTGCGTGCCCAGGAAAAATTCAAGGGGGGGCCCAATACTCGTGGTCTGGTTGCCAGACATAGCGCCCGAGATGTACAATTGCAACATTGTGTCATCCGTGAGTGTGCCCACGCTGGCCGGGAGAGGGGCGAGAATTTTTCCCGGGTGACTAGGATAGACCAAACCATACTCCAACAATGTGTAGGAATTGAGCGAGTGGTGAAAGACGCCGCCGATCCACAAAATTTGCGCGAGCAGCTCACTGATATCCTTCAAGTTTCGCACTTCGGAGGAGGTCGGGAAGTTCTTCAGGAAGGCAATCGAGTTCGATGAGTTGGTCAGTGCACCGAGGAAGGCCTGCAACTCCGGATCGCCCTGCACGGATCCGGGCTTCCTGTAAGAATCAGCCAGGTATTTCTTTGTATAGGTGAGCAGGGCGTCATGAATGGCTCCGGCGTCATCGCGGTACAAAAACCCCGGGACATCCGATACTCCGCGTGCTTTGAGATTCTCGCGAAGGTTCGTGAGGCGCCAGTCGAACAGCTCCATAAAAAACGGGAAGGACAATGCCTCAACCGAGGATCCGCTGAGAGAGAGGTATGCATTGAAGGCAGAATTGGTATCCAAGAGTCCTGCCACGCCCGAGAGCACAATTCCAAAATCATCTTTGGTTGCGTGCTGGATTGGCATAAAGAGGGGATGCTCGCTGGCCAAAGTCTTCTGCGCCGCAATTGCAATGTTATTCATGGCTGTATGTAGTACAAAGTGATAAATGAACATTACGTCTCGGTCCAAGCTGTTGAACACTGCCTTGGCCAAAAACCAATCAGGATTAGGGTCTTGGGGTGACACAACGTAAGTCTGCTGCACATTGTACTTGATGGCCAGTGGCATAAGCACCATATCCTTTTTCTTCAGATTGTTCCATTTCGAGTTTTTGTTCGGGCCGTCCAAAAAGAAGATGGCTGTCGGTGCCTCCAAGAAGGAGTTGGGCGATGCCTCCAGGACGCCTGCCTGGTAGAGCGGGTAGTAATCTATGATAAAGACACGACCTTGGGCAACTAAGCTGGATAAAGGCTCGCCCCCTGTAATGGTGTTGTAACCCGTCACATCCGCTTGCGTGAAAGGAATTTCGGCCACGTTTTTCACGAGCGTGAGGAATGCAGGCGAGGCCGTCAAGCGTTCGCGGGCGAATGCCTTGTCAGAATCATAGAACTTGTAGGCGGCAGGCTGGTACTCAGGATCCAGGGACTGGTAGAGAGGCAGATAGCTGTCAAGTGTTTCCAAGCACATGCCCGTCGAATTGATGTCCGTGCATGCGGTTGAAATGGGTTCCGCAATGGTTTGCAAGCCAATTTGAACAGAGGTGTTAATCTGCCCTGAAACGAAGGCACCTTGCGAAAGAAGCGTAGCGTTGCCCAGGATGCCACCTGGTGCAGCCATGGTTAAATTAGCAAGCGACGGATTCTTGGTACCGTAAGGGACAAACTCCCAATAAGGCGCTCGATAGCTAAGACGTAGCGCACGGCCCGCAGGATCAGGGTCATCCTGAGGGATAGAGAGGAACCCTTTTTTCTCTTCATCCATGAGTTGTACAAGCTTTCGATTGCCTGGAAGTTGGCCTTTCTTGCGTGCGTGTCCGGTGGCGACGTTGCTGCGCGAGGCATCTGCCGCGGTGAGAGCCCCGAAGAGGGCGATCCATAATGGTACTGCCCGGTACATGACTAGGCGTTGATAAGTGATCAGTGGACGAAAGAGTATACAGACGTCTGTTTTATAGCGATGTTGTATTTATTATCCATATGGATGGGTACTTTGCACACGACAAGACAGTTGAGAGACCGCTAAACATATCCCATGTGTGTGGCTAATCATGGACGAGGATCGTAAACATCCTGAGCATTCACTGTTGACTTATGAGTCTACAAAGGTACGCATCACACAACATGTTGCATCAAGAGAGAGAGAGACACAGATTACCTCTGCCATTGATTAATCCGCGACAAAGTGCACCTCTTGGAACTTTGAGTAAGGGGGTCACAGGGAAATACGCAAGCTGGTCTATACACTACGACGTCGGCAGAGGCACATCTTTGTATGGTAGGACAACATAGGACAATGGTAGGACACACACACAACCATGGGTGTTTACTGGCTAAGTAGGTACGATTAGAGGCAGGATCGGAGTCCCTAAAACGAGCACTTGGAGCGAGGAGGAGCAGAAGCCAGTGGTTTGAAAGAAACCGCTCAGGACAAGTTCGAAGGCGAACGGGGGGACGGAGGTAGAAGTGAGCTCTGTCACCGTCCATTCCCATCATACTGAAAGCCACAAATTCCATACAGAATTCTTTAGAACCAATCATACCAACCCTATGCCTTGAAACGGCTGTCGAGAGGAACTCAACATAGATTCAACGGAATTCTCGCCCGCGGCCCAGAGAAGGAAACAGAGCTAACGTCTAAATCCCTTCGTTTTGAAATTTGAATTACTTGAAGTTAGGAAAAACCTTGCCCTTCATATGTCATACAAGTGATGCTCTATATCGTGGGCCTGATGTATTTGACTGTCATTTGAAGGGAGTGTCTGTTGACACGTCGTAGGTTGCACGGTAAGCTTTAGAGTTGCCGAGAGTGGAGACAGAGCCCAGTGACCGTTTAAATCCGTCTCAAAGTTTGAATTACATGAGGTAAAAGCCCAAGCCTTACCCATGATGTTTGATATAATTGAAGCTCTATATCGTGAGGCTAATAGGTGTGCTATTCAATTAAAGATGCCAAAATTCGGATGGAAATGACATCTCGGCAAAGCTTCATTCCCTGCATTCACGTGTTAAAGTTTTCCCGAGAAACACCTAGTTCGACAATCTTTCCAACGGCGTCTCCCTATTTTACTTCAATTTGAGTAGAAAATTAAGTTATCATGTCGTGTCGATATATTCGCATGTGTAGATATCGTCGAATGAATAAGGCATCGATGAATGGACGAGTACTTGTTCGGACTCGCATCAAATCAGTCGGCGTAGGGAGTGGATGCCTCATATTTTTACGGAAATTTGTTTTACACCTTCGATCCAAAAGAAAGCCCGGCCAAAATATAGTAAATGCGAAAACTAAAGCCAAACCCTTTTGAGTGGTTGCAACAGTGAATGAGATATTCCGGCAAGGAGCTCGGGTGACGCGCGCTGATAGAGAGGCAGGGTAGCCACCAACAGGACGCGAGAGAATAAGTAAAACGTAGGGACGACTTTTGCATAGCATAAGGCACACAGAGGGTGGAAAAGGCAGTACATGAACCAAAATGGCACATGGAAGGAACTATGGGGCTGGAGTGAGATCACCAAAAGCTCAAGGTGTAGGGGATGTCCCCTATGTACAGTGCCTGAAATGACTTAAGGTGTGATCCAAATGACTGCAGTGGTCAGATCCTCGCAAGCCCAAGAATCTTCGTTCGACAGAGATAGAGATCTTTCTTTGTGGTACATTTTCTTTGTGGTACATTTTCCGCAGGGTTGTCCGTCAATCTCTGAAGCGGGCATCAACAACAACGACACACAGGAGAACCGTGAATTTCTGACTCAAATTTTCCATGCATAAGCGTGATACGCAGGAAGTAATTATACCCTAATAGAGAAGCAAACTTTGCAACCGACTTGATGCGGGCATGCAGCTTTAGCTCACGCTTGTCTGAGGCGACGGCACACGTCACCGGGATGGCTATTGCCTTAAGCTACCGTGCTATTCTTTTTTATGCCCGTCCTGCGACACTCATCTTAAAATATGCTGCTTGTATCGTGCTAGGGAAAGGTGTACCGTCCTCCTCTGAGAGTATACAATGAAGAAACTGATTTAAACGGGCCTATTTGTGCGTCTCCAAAAAAAGTTAATCGTCTCCGTTGCTCCGACGCAAGTAATCGGCGCAAAGACAAAGCCTTTCGAGGCTATGTAACATAATGTACGCCCACGTAATATGAGAAATTTGATCCAAAGTATATTGCCTGCTTCCTGAAGTTGCGGTCTGTGCTAGCTCATAATTTGAGTGGTACGGCAGCATGCCCCCTCTTGCACTGACATGTCTGCGCAGACGCTTTGGAGCACTGTGCTGCTCATTTTCAGGAACCGTCTTAGACAGTCACCATCGTCTCCCACGCCATGCCACTGACAGAGAGAGTAACAATGTTTTGAGCCCCCTCTATCAAGGTTCATAGGTTCGAGAAGCAATCGAAGCTTGCTGTTGAACCAGGCCCTAAGTGTGCTCCTGCTCTCTCGTCAGCGTGACGACCGGGAAGCTTCCATAGCTCCCCCTAGGTTTTGCATTGCCACTCTTTTCTCACCCCCATTCACGCACCGAACGACTCGTATACTCCACCACAGGTTTCTCAATGTCCTCCTCCCCTACCAGCCCGCATCATGTCACCCGAAATGGGGGCATGCGGCCCTCAAGTGATCCTGGTGATCACTTCTCCGAGGAGATAGCCACCCCTGCATCTCCAATGCCTGAAGCATCCCAATGCGCCGTCCTTTCCCCCGACACAAACACATTGGCTGACGGATCCGCCCAGCAAGGCACCTCAATATTGAGTGAAGATGCCAGCGTGTCGGGTTTCGGGGAATTGCAACAAATGGATGTGGACAAGGGAAAGGGGAAGGAGGAAGACGCTGTGTGTCGCGTGTGTCATACTGAAGCCGAACCGACCGAGGGCCGCCCACTTTACCACCCTTGCCTGTGCCGCGGCTCCATCAAGCACGTGCACCAGGACTGTTTGATGCAATGGCTGCAGGCGTCCAGCAACACGTCCAAGAAATGTGAACTGTGCGGGGCTTCCTTTGCCTTCACGGCCTTGTACGCGCCGGGGGCTCCGGGCCAGTTGACCTCGTGGGAGATGGTGCAAGGAGTGATGCGAAAAGGGGCAGTTTTTGTCCCTCGGCTCGTCAAGGGGGGCGCGCTGTCGTGGTTGTGGCTGGGTGTTCTGCCCTATGTGACACAGGGGGCGTTCCAATTGTTTTTTGCGACCAGCTGGGAGGAGGTTGAAGAGGTGCTCGACGGAGTGGTGGGGAGGTTGATGAGGGTGGAAGGCGGGGCCGTGGAAACGGGAGGGCGTTTTCTCTGGACCTGTCTGGGCGGCGTGGCGTTGTGCGTGGGCATTGTCTTGCTGAGTTTGACGGCCCTGAGCCTGCGGGATCGGGTCCTAGGGCTCGTGCGGCGGATTCGAAGGGGATGGGGAAGGAGGGCGGGAGGGAGGGACCGAGGGAGGGGATGGGGGGCGGGTGGAGGGGCGGAGAAGAAACCGAGGGGTGCAAGTGAATGGGGAGCGGGCGGAGGCAGGGAGGACGGGGGGGAGGGGAGTGGGGGGGGGTGGGGGGGGGGGGAGGAAGGGAAGCAGGATGGGAAGGAGGAGGAGGAGGCGTGCTGGGAGGAGACGGAGAGG
>SDOX01000016.1:933505-953879 GCA_004565275.1 Nannochloropsis salina CCMP1776 | reverse complement strand
CGCCTGTGCAGCACCTGAAGCGGCTTTTGCATGCGGTGTTGTGCCTCTACATCCCGCTCCTCCTCCTCGCCATCTACCTCCCCGTCCGTCTCGGTCATTTTCTTCCTCCTCCCCCCTCCCTCCTCCTCCACCTCCCCCCTCCCTCACCCCTCCACCTCACATTCCTCCCTTCCTCCTCCCCCTCCCCGTCCTCCCTCCCCTTCTACACGGAACTTCAGCTTCCCGTCGAGCTCCTCGTCTTCCACATCGCCCTCCCCCTCCTCCTCGACCGGATTCAGCTCCGCACCTGGATCCGCTTCCTGGTGGAAAACGGCTTTGCCTGCCTCTGTCGCTCCCTCCACCTGGGCCCCTCCCTCCTCGATGGGGACATGCCCCAGGCCCCGGAAGAGCAAGCATGGAGGGGAGGAGGGAGGCTTGGGGAGGGCGGGGTCGAGGGAGGGGTGGAAGGAGGGCGGGAGGGCGGTCGGAGAATCGGACCTGACCCCAACCGTCCCTTCCCCGTTCTCCTCCCTCCCTCCCTCCAACCCGACCAAGGCGCAGGGGGAAGGCCGAAGCACTTTCACCTCCGGGTCGCTTTCCTCTGCCTCTCGGTGGGCGTGGGGACCTTCGTCCTCTCCGCCTTGGTCCTGCAGATGCCGGTTCGGTTGGGACGAGCCTGTTTGCGTCAAATGGGGGCTCCTGCGGGCCATGACATGTACAACATGGCCGTGGGGGTCCTGCTTTTGTACGGGCTGAGTGCGGCGTGGACCAAGGGTCTGGGAGGGGGAAGGCGGGGGGGAGGGAGGGAGGGAGGGCGGGGGCGGGTGGGGCAGGGACCCCAGGCGATGCCCGAGGGAGAGCCCGGCATCGACGGCGTGCGACAAGGCGGGGGCGAGGGCGGGGGGGAGGGCGGGGGAAGGGTTATTGCGGTCGTGGGGCAGAGGAAGTCTGCCCTTGCCCGTGCCCTCTCTGCCCTCCACCACCTCCTCCCCCTCCTTCAGCCCCTCCGCTTGCCCCTCCTCCGGGCAGGCCAAGCCGCCCTCCTCCTCGCCCTCTGGCTCCTCCTCCTCCCCCTCCTGGTCGGCCTCCTCTTCGAGCTCGCCGTCATCCTCCCCGCCCGCGTGCCCATGGACGAGACGCCTTTGATCCCCCTCTACGAGGCCTGGGTTTTGGGGCTGGTATTTTTGAAAATATCGGTCCGCTGCCTCCTGCTTGGCCTGCTCGGCAACGACCACCCCTGGAAACGGAAATTTGAACGCGTCGGGGCCAACGGTTTTTGGAACTTGGACTTTGCCTGGACCTTGCGCCACGTCGTCCTCCCCGTCATTTGCCTCTTCCTCTCACTCCTCCTTCCTCCCTACTTTTTCAGCAAGAGCGTGGAGAGGCTCGGTTACCTGTACCTGCGCCACGTGGTGCTTCCCGCCCCCCTCCACCCCGCCCTTCCCCGCTTCCTCCCCCGCTTCCTCCTTCGAGTCCTGGCTCCTGCCTGGCATGCGCAAGAACAGGAGCGGGATGCCTATGTCAGCCTCGTCCTTTACATGATCGCAGGGTTGAAGCGGATGGTGTATGTGGCCTACCTCCTATGGCGACTGAGCGTGTACGGTGCCCGGGGGCTCCACTCGGGCTTTCGGCATTTGCACGACAAACTCCGAGACGACGTGTACCTGGTCGGTGTGGAGTTACGGAACCATTACGGGCAAGAGGAAAGGATGGGGGGGCGAGGAGGGGGAGAAGGGCAAAAGCAGGAATGAAGAAGCGCTTGGGCGGATCGGATCGGGACGCGCCGGCTGGGGCAGACGGGAAAGAGAGGAAGAGGATGGGAACGAGGGAGGGAGGGAGGGAGGGAGGGAGGGAGGGAGGCACGAAAGGAGGAAAAGAGTGTCTAGTCGTCACGTGTGTGACAGGATCTATACAGCTGCCCTTTAATGGGCGGAAGGGCTTCTCAGGGCGTCTCATGAGTGATGGGAACGGGACGAGGGTAGGGAGACGAGGTGGAGAATCGTCGTGACGAAGGACACAGGGGTGTGCAGGAAACCACTTGAGTGGACGGCCCATACAGAACCCTAACATTTTATACCGTGCATGGACGGAGGGGGAGCGCACAGGCACAGGAAAAGTCGGTTTTTTATTTTTTTTCTTTGACTTGTTGCTACATGTCTTTTTTAAAATTTTCTCTCACACGAGGAGGAGACACGACAGGAAGGGAAAGGCCCTGGTGGCCAGGAGCAATCCCACCCAAAGGCGGCGAGTGCTTTCTTTATAGCAAGGCGGGGCAAAAGAAGGATCGTTTCTCTCTCAGTAGCGTGTTTCGCGACGGCCTATTCATCACCTACTGGGCGCCCTGCTCCCTCTCCAGCCCCCGCCCGCTGGCATTTTGGGTGTCAAGGAGAACCCTGACGTCGTCGGAGCTTGAGTAGGACCAGAGCGTCCGTGTCGGGGCTGTGCCGGTGGCCTACCACATTCGTGTGGGAGGCCTCCCACCCGCCGTGTTCCTGGGACCGGCTCACGAACCTCTCCAGAGACCCCCCTCGAGAAGGCTGGAGGAGCCACACCTCGCCCCCCGCCGGGTTTACATACAGGGACAATGTCTTGAGCAAGGCGTCATGGAAGCGTTCGAAAAACAGCACGTCCGCTCCCACAATGAGGTCGAAGGACGCCGGCTTGTGACCTTCTAGAAGGTTCGGAGGGGAACCAAGGCTGTCGGTCCACAAGAGCTGATGCGCTTGGACGGAGACGTGGGGGGGAAATCTCGCTTGGTTGCGTTCCAGGCATCGACGGAGGGAAGAAACGCAAGCCGAATGGCCGTCGGTGAGGCAGACCGTGTAGGGGGGCGGGAAGGAGGGCGGAGGGCAAGGCGGGAGGGAGGGAAGGGAGGAAGAAGAGGAGGAACTACTACTTGCTCCAGGCCCGGGCAGCGACGTTGTCAAGGCAGCTGCCCTAACGTTAACGGTCGAAGGGCAACCTCCACAGAAGTTTCGTGGGGAATGTTGGGAACGGTCGTGGCTGTCGGTCCACAACAAAGCTAGCCCCATGCCTGCCAGCCCCGAGCACCCGGCGCCGACTTCGAGGACGCGCTGGGGCGTGTGCGAGTCGGGAAACCTGTGGTGTCGGACTGCGTGCACGGTGGAGTGAGCATTTTACACCGTGGGAGGGGAAGGGATACTCCCCGTTAATCCCCGACGTGGTCTCGGGGAAGAGAACCGACACAGGAGGACACGAATTCAAATTCATCTTGGGCCGCCTCTTTTGTTGATCCAGCACCGTCGACACAAAGCAAGTGGACGTGGTGACACGCTCCGCTTCAAGACTTACATTCTGACAGCAGTAGAGACATTAAGGCTTTCTCCGCTGGCCAAATTAACACGTTGCCTGTGTTATCCACGCCAGCATACTCAGGACGATGCGATACCAGAGCTGCCCATGACGTAGAGCGCTTGGAGCAATGAGGGCGTATAAGAGGGATGGAGAGTGTCATGTCGGCAAAACACGCGCATGGTGAGGGTACTGTGTACGTTTCAAATTCGTCCCGTCGGGAGGGCAGGTGAGGCGAGGGTGAAGATGGGACAGGGGAGGACAAAGGGGCTTTATTGGATGCATTACGGACGGCTCGTCGCAGAAGTGCCCATCTTCTTCTTGCAGGAGGATGATCTGCCATGGGAATGGACCTGAAGGAACACATTGTGTATGAGAGATGGGCTCATGGCTTTCTTATACAATGTGCACACAGGAGGCAGGAGGTTGGCTGTATTTCGTAGATAGGCATAATCTGCAATCAGACCCCAATCACCCAACCGTCCGACGCAATTTGCGCATCATGTCTGAAAAATATATCGCCTGCTAGTAGCGGACAGCTTGATCCAGGTTGGGCCGCCCGGGACGATTTATAACATGTCGCGGGCACGTTACATTCGCTTTAGCGAGTCTCGCATTGCCTGCTTTCGGTCCGTCGCCAAGAAAACAACAGACGCACAATCTAACTTGTACTTGACAACACGTATAGGAAGAAAATCTGGCTGTTCGGACATCGCACCCATGTCGCGATGCATGACAGGCGTATGCTTGGAGCGGCCGGCCTACGGACAAGCCCGATTTTTTTCTGATCAGTGCTCGTTGTGACGGCCAACAAGACGATGATGGAGGATGGGCAATTTCCGACGTCACAAAATGCCCTGGCAGGGAGATTTCGACGTGCAAGAGCGTGTTTGAAGACATGGTGCGTGGATTGCAGGAATCGTGTCAATGGAATTAAGTTTCTTTTGTCGGGCATTGCATTTTTTCTGGGGACGATACCTCTCCTGGCACCATCCTGTTCCCCCACTCTTCTTGCCCCATACTTGTCTATTTTCTTCCGCCGTGCGCCCATCATTCCGCCCCGACGCTCTCTCCCTCTCGGGATAGCTCGATCAGCAAAGCTTTCTGCATGTTTTTGTTTCTTCTCGAAATTTCGTTCGTGGCCTTAGCTCCCCGGCGCCCCCCAACCTCCCCGACCTTCCCATCGCCTCACGTTGCGAAATGCACACGCTCACCGGGCCACCTATTTCATCGCGTTCCCGTCCATTGCCCTGAGCACAGCGTCCATGCCCCGCAGACACATGGAAGCGGAGGGCCTGGGGCTGAGACTTTGACCATCGCTTCCATTTTGCAATCGACCTCCTCCTCCTCCTTCACCTCCTCCTCCTCCTCCTTCTCCTCCTCCTCCTCCTCCTCCTCCTCCTTCTCCTCCTCCTCCTCCTTCTCCTCCTCCTCCCCCCACCCCTCCTCTCCATTGCCCCGCCGGCCACTGCTCGGCATCCTCAGATCCGAAAAAGTGTCGCTCGCCTTCCTCCCCCTGCCTATGCGGGAACCTGGAGGAGTGCCCTGGTCGTTGTATTTGGAGGATGACACCGCTTCCGTGCGTGCCGTCTTCACCGTCGACAAGCTCCCTCCGATAGCGGCGCTGGAGGAGGGAGGGAGGGAGGGAGGGAAAATGATGGTGGTGGAGAACTGGGTGTGTGTGGCGGGGAGGGCGGAGGGATGGGGTGAGGGAAGGAGGGAGAAAGAGGGGACGGGGAGGAAAAAACGAGGGAGGGAGGAAGTGTCGCATTGTTTGGAGGTGTCAGCTTGGCGGTGTGGGAGGGGGAAGGGAGGGGAAGAAGGGAGGGAAGGGCAGGAGGAGGGAGGAAGGGCCGCCAGTATGTCGGGCGCGCACACAAGGGTTGATGCGACCGCCTCCTTCCTCCCTCTCCTTTCCTTCGCAGACGACAATGGGGGTGTATGTCCACCCTGAAGCACTCGCCTGGGAAGGGAGGGAGGAGGGGGGGAAGGAGGGAGAAGAGGCAGCGCGGGGGAGGAGGGAGGGAGGGAGGAAAAGGACGGGGACGCCGTGCCATGTATGGCGAGGGTGAATGATTTCGAAGGTCGTGGCGGTGAGTGAGATGAGGAGTGAGGGAAGCGAGGGAGGAGGAGGGCAGATTGAGAAAGAGGGAAGATGACGACTCCCGCTTTCGGTCCACAGGGGTGGCACAAACACGGCAAATACGCACCCCTCCTACGCTCCTCCTCCTATCCTCCTCCTCCTCCTCCTCTCCTGGAGGATGACTCCGCTTCGTGGCGTGGCCCGTCTTCACTCGTCGACTCGCTCCCTCCGATAGCGCTCTGGAGAGGGAAGGAGAGAGGAGGAGGAAGGAGAAGAAAAGATGGCTGGTGGTGGAGGAACTGGGTGTGTGTGGCGGGTGGGAGGGGCGAGGATGTTTGTGGAAGGATGACGACTCCCGCGGATTCGTTGGGAGGGCACAAACACGGGAAGACGACTCGGTACGTCGTCCTGCGTGTTCTCGCCTCTCCTCCTTCCTGGTCCCTCATCGCCCTCTTTGCTCGAGCTACGCTGCTCCTAGGCTTGGGGGGGGGGCTCGTCGAGGGGCTTGCGTGCGTCTCTGGAGGTGACGCTAGGAGGAGGCGGGTGCGGGTAGGCGGAGGCGGTGGAAGGGAAGGAAGGGAAGGTGGAGGAAGGCGTCCTTGACCATCCCCATCGCTCTGGCCCCTGTACCTCCACACTCTTGAAAATTCAGTCTCTTGCGGTCCTTCCCTCCCTCTCTCCTCCCTGCCTCCCTCCCTCCCTCCCTCCCTCAGGCCCTAGGAGGCTGCCTATGGACGCGCCTGGAGTTCCTCTCCTTCTCGCCTTCAACCTCCCCCTTCCATGCCCCCTACCTCCTCCCCTGCAATGCCCAGCACCGGCATCGCTCCCTCGGTACCCCTCCTCCCCCCCTCCCTCCCTCCCTCCCTGCTTCCTCCCCTCGGTCCCTTCCTCCTTCCTGGCCTCCTTCCCTCCCTCCTCCTCTCCCGGCTCCTCTTCTCCTGTCCTTGACCTTCTAGACAGCACTTGAGTGCTTATTTTCCCCCTTCCCTCCCTCTCTAATTTCCTCCCCCCCGCCCTCAGCCTTTCTCGCCTGGACCCTACGATTACGAGGGCAGCTGCAACGCAAGGTCCTTTCTCCTTCCCTCCCTCCTTCCCCCCCTCCTTCATCGAGGCGGGAAGGGAGGGAAGGAGGGAGGAAGCGGACGAGGGAGGGAGGGAGGGAGGGCATGGCGGCCTACCGGTGTCGTCGGGAGGACGCAGCGGCGGCCTTGGAGCCTGGAGTGTACGCATGGGCCAAATTGCTCTCGGGTATACGCAGCTCCCCCTCTCTCCCTCCCTCCCTCCCTTCCCTCCTTCCTTCCTTCCTTCCTTCCTTCTTCTCTCGTTCTGGGGCCTCGTCACGTGCTCAATGACCCGTCTCCCTGCTCAATGCGTTTCATCCCTCCCTTCCTTCTCCCCTCCCCCCCTCCCTCCCTCCCACCCTCCTTCCATCTTCCCAGGTCTACAGCCATTGCGCATGGACCCTCCTCCCTCCGAATTCGCGAGCCATTGCCTCGGAAAGCTGCCTTGTCCTGCTGTGTTCGGCGGCCTCCCTGCGCCGGAGGACAAGGAGGTAGGTAGGGAGGGAAGGAGGGAGGGAGCGAGGGGGAGAGGGAGGGAGGGAGGGAAGGAGGGGCGATCGAACGAAGGTATCAGAAGCCCCTGTTGCCTGTCCTGCCACAGCGACGGGGAGGGAGGGAGGAAAAGAGGGAGGGAAAGAGGAAGAGCCCTCTCTCCTGCATGCTTCTCTCCTCTTATCCCCCTCCTTTCCTTCCCTCCCTCCCTCCCTTCCCTCCCTCCCTCCCTCCCTCCCTCCCTCCCTCCCTCCCTCTTTCCAGAGTCTGTCGCCTCCCACACTAGTCGACCTCCCCTCGCTATCTTGCCTGCGTCAAACGATAGCTGTGCGAGCTCGAATGGCCCTGGAAGGGAGGGAGGGAAGGAAGGAAGGAGGGAGGGAGGGAGGGAGGGAGGGAGGGTGGTTGGCGATCCGTGGAGAAGAGCGGGGCGGGGAGGCGTGAGACGTTGGACTTAGGTATGCTGGGACGGAGGGAGGAAAGTGAGGAGGAAGGCGTGGGGGAAGGCGGGAGGGAGGAAGGGAGGGAGCTTCCAGCCCTGCGCTGTGGTTGGATGGCTGGCTTCAGGAGGGGAGGAAGGAGGAGGAAGAGGACGGATGGGGGGAGGAGGAGAAGGAGGAGGAGGAGGGAAGGGACTGGGAGGAAGAGAGGTTGCCTTGCGCATCTGGGACCAAACGGGTCAAGTAGATCTTCTCTTTGTGTATAAGGAGGGAGGGGGGGGGTGAAGGAGGGAGGGAAGGAGGGAGGAATCCAAACGCGTGCTTGCCTGGAGGGAGGCCGGTGCAGCGTCGATGAAGGGAGGGACGATGGGGGAGGGAAGGGATGCTCCTACAATGACGAGGGGGGGGGGGAGTTGAGGACGAAGACCCTCTGCGTGGCTTGCCCTGGTGCGTCATTCCCTCCTCCTCCTCCCTCTCTCCTCCCCTTCCCCGGTTGCGCTCTCGGTCCAGGGCTATCACCCTCGGCTGGAACTTTTTGCTGCCCCCCCATTCGCCATTTTTGGGTCGTCGCGTGCCTCCCCCTCCTCCGTCCTCCTCCTTCCTCCTCCTCCTCCTTCTTACCCTGCCTATGAACGTTTGGACGGAGGAGGAAAGTGAGGAGTATGGCGTGGTAGGCGGGGAAGGAGGGAAGGGAGGGAGCTTCCCAGGCTGCCATGTGTTGGATGCGCTGGCTTCAGGAAAGGAGAAGGAGGAGAAGGGAGGAAGGGATGGAGAGAGGAGAGGAGGAGAGGGAAGGGATGGAAGGAAGGAGAGGTCGGATGCCGGCGCATTGGACCAAACGGGGACCGTTGCTCTTCTTCTCTTGTGTATACGGAACGTGTGCAGGACGGAGGAGGAGAGTATCCACGCGTGCATGCCTGGAGTGGAGCCCCGGGTTGCAGCGTCGATGAAGGAGGAGACGATGGAGAGGAGGGGAGATCACCATTCCCGGACCGTAGCTCTGAGGCGAGGACCCTTGCTCTGGCTTTCCTCGTGCCTCCTTCCCTCTCCTCCTCCCTCCTCCTCCTCCCTCCCTCCCTCCTTTTCACGCGCCTCCACTTGTTGCGCACCGCCGCCTTTCGGCGCACCCCCTGTCACTGCGTGTTCAGCATAGTCGTCGCCTGCTTCAAGACACCCAGGCTCTCCTTCGTTGCCCTGCTGTATAAAGTATTATTGAAGGAAGAAGAAGAGAGTAGGAGGTGGGAGGAGAGGAGGAGAGGAAGGGAGGGAGGAGCGGTCCGGGGATCCAAGGCCCTGGTGCCTTGCTGGTCTTCTGTGGAGGAAGTGAGGAGGGAGGAGGAAGTGAGGAGGGAGGCAGGGAAGGCAGAGTCGAGGAGAGGAAAGGAAAGAGGTGAAGGAGGAGGAGGAGAAACACCATCCCGGACCATAGCTCAGCGAGGACCCTTCCTCTTCCTCTCCTCCTTCCTCTTCCTCTCCCCCTCCCTCTCCCCGCCTAACTTCCCTTCCTTGTGCAGGCCCTCCCAATGGTGCGACCGCCGTTCCTGTACGGCGCCACCCCCCATAGTCACCTGGGAGGTTCAGTGTGTCGTGGATGACGGCACCGGCCAAGCCAACGCCTTGGCGGATGGAGGTGGGGAAGGAGGGAGGGAAGGAGGGAGGAAAGGGAGGAGGGAAGGAGGGGCAGGAAGGACTGACCACACGGTCGAAGCGGGAGAGCAAGCCCTGCAAGGAGAAATTGGGGGGTCTTTTTCTGGGGTTGGTACTGGGACTGTGGGCACTGACTTTGCAGCGGACATGAGGAAGGATCAAGGAGGGAGGGAAAGGGAGGAAGGGAGGGCGGGAGGGAGGGCGGGAGGGATTTTTGGGAAATGGAAGAGAGCGCGCCTCCCTTGAGGTCTTTACCCACGCTTAAGCTCACGTCGGGCGCCCTCCGTCTCCTCTTCCCTTCCCTCCCTCCCTCCCTCGCTCTTACCCTCCCTCCCTAGAGCTAGCAGTCCAGCTCCTGCACCTCAAACCCGCGCGGCGCCGGCGTTTAGAGAGGGAGCTGAGGGAACGGTGGGCTACCTTCACGCGAGGGAGGGAGGGAGTGAGGGAGTTTGGGAGGGAGATGGATGGTCCGGGCAGACAGGCCATGGGAGAATGGCTGTGGGCAGAATTATTCCGGGATCCAGCTGAGGGAGCGCGGAGGTTGAGGTAGGTAGGTAGGTAGGGAGGGAGGCAGGCATGGAGGGAGGCCGGGCAGAAGGGAGCGCGCGGGACGAAAGGAAATGGCACATCCCGGTGTGGGGAGGCTACGAGGCGGCACATGGCCTCGCGGCCGTGAGGTCTGGGAAATTTGTGGTTCCGCCCTCATATTTTTGGTTGGCGGGTACGGTGCTTTACCACCCCTCAAGCGTGCCCAGTCACCTTTCTTAATCCTTCCTGAGCCCCCGGTCCATCGTGTCGCCCTTGGCCCGTGTTGACCCCTTCTATCTCGGAAGTCTTTCTCTCTTTCAATCATCGCCATCCCCAAATTAGACTTTGTTTTGGGGGGCCGTGGGCGCTTTCCTTCTCATCCAAGCGCCTTTCTTCCCTCTCATAACCTGCCCAGGCGACTTGACCTGCTCGTCCACGAAATCCTTTTGAGACAAGGGAAAGGGCTGCCGACGTCTTCCTCCCCGTTCTTTCACCCTCCTTCCTACGACATCAAAACCCGCGGAGGTCATCGGACGACCCATGCGTTACACATGCCGGCTTTAAAGGTGGTGCACGTGCAGGAGATGGATGCTTGGTTAGAAACGCATGCCTTGCTCACGAATGGGGTGTGGGCAAGGGGAGAGAAGGAGCAAAGTGGGAAAGTGCAACCACATATGACCGTGGGAGGGGAAGGAAAAGAGTCAAGTGAGCACAGTGAAAGATGCCTTTGGCTGAGGAAGTTGCCTGGCTGATGGTGAAGAGGGAGGGTGGGATGATGGGGTGAAGAAGAGAAAAAGTGGACCCTGAAAAATGTAATAAGAAAAGATGGAAAAAGCGCCAGACTGTGATACTCTCCATAGCAGCATTTTGTTGCCAAGACACATCTGTTTTCAACCAGGAAAAAAAGATTGGACGTCGATGTACTCTGTGATTTGCAATAACCGCGTCGACAGGTGAGTATTTGTAGCACAAGGATAACACGGTATTTAAATGCCTGACAAAATGCGTCGGCATAACTGCGGCACAACTTTGTTGTTTCGGACACATTCTCGGCGCATTCAAAGCGGGAGTGTATGTGTCGGTAACCCGGAAGACTGCCGCGTAGGATGCAATGATTTCATCATTGCATTTCAACGATGATTTTTAAAAATGAAGAAAGGGTAATGGTGCGTCTATGTGAAATACTTTTGCTTCTTTGTGTGGGCTACTTGTAATTGCATTGCGTTTGAAGATCGCCAGTAGTCTCGCGCGCAGATGCCATCAAAATTCACCTCGCGTGCACATAAAAAATCCAGTCATTGGCCAAGATCATCCCAGCATCCGCTTTCAGCAAGAGCGGACCTTCTAGGATGCATAGTAAATTTTACACATGATAGCTCAATGTACCTCTGGCATTGTTTTGTTTCATCATGTGGGTGTCTACGCGTGCAAGGGATGTTTGCTCAATTGTAGCCATAGGTTCAAAAACGCAGCGGCCTTTAAATCCGAACTTCCGGGGGGCGCGCTAGTCGTCAACGTATGGAGACTTTTATTCGCGGCAGACCACGCAAACAACGTGTAGTACCTTGTAACAATTTTTCGTCTATTTCTATTTCCGTTCCTGAATCTTGTGAACATTTCTATGATTAGAAGTAGACTCGTGAAGAGCTACGCGCGGCTTCCGTGGTGTGCCCCATGGTGGCCTGTGCTGGGGAGCTGGGAGGATGCTGCGATAGCCTCGGCGCCTCAGAGTACCTGACAGAGCACACAATCCACGACGCTGGAGATAGAGGAACGCCAAGTCCAAATGTTTACTACTACGATGCTCACTTCTTGTTGCACTCAGTCGAAACACTGGTGTCTGCAGTAGCGAGACCTGCAGATGGCACCGCCGGTCACATCGGTCTTAAACGCCGTGGTAGAAGAAAGTGTAGCAAGCCGAAGCCCAACAATGGTAAGAGCTTACAAAGGGAAAATGGCCAACATAGCAGCACAAAATGAAATGATTTCCCCAAAGAGGATTGCATGTGTCAATGTGTTAGGTGTGTACTTGAATCGAGATCCTTCAGCACCGCGTAGCCACGAGATGGTAGCGTTGAAGTGCAATCCTGTATGAGAGTTCCCCCCCCCCAAAAATATTCTCTCACTGGGATAGCGCAGTCAGCCCGGGAGCACTTGTCGATAACTCCACATCACCTCTGTGCTTCCCTAGCTCAATCCAGCAACCCTGTGTCGCCTCCCTCTCTAATGCCTTCTCAGGACGGTGGACGGATGAGGAGCACGTTCTCTTCTTGCAGGGCCTTGACGCTCATGGGAAAGACTGGAAACAAATACACAAGATGCTGACCACTCGGAGCCTTGGCCAAATACGGAGTCACGCCCAGAAGTATTTCCAGAAGGTGGAGCAGGCGAAGCGGAGCGGGAGGCTCGGCGACGGCGCTTTTCAGCTCCTTATGGACGGCAAACGCATGGTCTTCTCAAGGGGTGGAAGGAGACCGACAGGTGCCTCCAATGCGCTTGTCCAGGAGGCGGGCGGGTCTCGAGACAAGGGGCGTGCCAACGGGTGCGACGAGAGCGCAGGCGCCGGAGTGACGGGGTCGTTGCCTTCCCCTTGCGCATCCTCCATCTCTTCCCTCACCTCCTTGGCCTCTGAGAGCTCTCGCACAAGTACTCCCAGTCCTGTGTCTCTCGCCTCACAAAGGACGCTGTCGGACGCCACCGTGTCCTCTTGCACCACCACACCCTCCCTCCCCTTCCCCCCTGACGAAGCTTCGGACCTTGAGGGTAATCCCCGGCATCAAGACAAGGAGAGCAACCTCGCTGAGCACCAGACCGACAGGCCCTTTGACAGGCTATCTCAGAATATGCACAATGCTGTCCCGTTCCTCGAGCCTCGCCATCGCCACGAGCAGCAGCAACACCAACATCCCGACCATTGGCAGCAGCAGCAGTGCCCTAGCTCGCCCTCGTCTACTTGCTGCGCGCCTCGTGGCAGTGTCTGGAGGACCATGGCCGGCAAGGGCTGGCTTCCCGACACCAGCCCCGTGAGCAGCATAGAGGAGGAGACCGACGCGGTCGTCAAGTCCGAGCGCGAGCACGTCGACTGGAGCTGGGGCGGGAGGGAGGGAGGAGCGAGGGAAGAAGGGAACGAGGACGAGGTCGAGGACGCGCTGGCGATGGACTTCCTGCGGGCCACGTCCCACCTCTTCCCCTTGGAGGAGCTCAGGTCCTTTGTCACCGGCGTGGCCTCTGACGTGGGAAGCCACCGGGAAGACGGGACGTGCCCGGCGCCGCATGCCATGGCGATGGACGAGCTTCTTGCCCTTTCGCCTGGGCCCACGATACCGGCAGGATGCTGTCCAGGAAATGACGGCAACGTGCAAGGGACAAACTGGGGGTGGACAGGGACAGGGGCGTCGGTGCCTGCAGACACGGATCCCTTGACGGTCGGACCACTCACGTCAAGCTGCGCCGTCGCCTCGGACGACGCCAGTCACCGTGGGAAGTCTGAGTCCTTTCCACGTCCTACTGGGTCGTGATGTCCGTCGCTCCCCTTGTGATATCCTGCCTTCCTCTGTCTGCTGCCGAGGGGTTGGAAGAGGCGATCGGATTCTCTCAAGAGGAGGGGAGATAGAAGGGGGGGGTGCTCTTTGGCGGGAATCGACGAGCACTACGATCGATAAGCTCCCAGTACTATGACAAGCACGACGAATGTGAGATGGTTTTTGATGGGGCGACGATAGGGACAGTACAGGGGATGTTGTGTTAAGGTAGTTTCATGAGTTGTAGGACGAAATATCAACAGAAGAGATGCAACAGGTTTGAACAAAAGCTTTGAATGATAGACTGCAGTCAATTGCGTACGATGCAATCGTACATAACGCCCATATTTCCAGATTACCCATTCGTCATGGGTATAGCGTTTAGAAATCTCCATGAAATTTGAGCCACACGACAGGAAGTATTACAAATTCCCTCGACCAAAAAATGCTTGGGCCTCTGTAGAGTGAAAATTTCTTAACACACAGGAATATTGACGAAATTTAGGAACAATGACAGTCAGCCTTTGGGTGCACCGACTGGAAATTTGTGTATCGGGGCCATAATCGTCATTTTAAAGCAACTGGATAGATAGGCTCCGAACAAGTTATTTGATGCGCAAGCACGTTGATCCGCGTTGTGCAGGCCAGCCACGTAGAATGTTGCTATTTCTTTCTGCGAGAACGCCGCATGCTGAGATTGTGATTATCGCGCGGACCGTGCATGGAGTTATGTCTGTCAAGTACACAGGGCGCTTTACAATTCTAAGTTCCTTGAAACAAGGAAGGGAAAAACAAAGGAAAATCCCGCGCATGCCTGCAACTTTAAAGCGACACACGAAGAGGTTAGTATACTTTTCTACCTGCGTGATGGCAGATTATTTATTGAATGGTGTCATTGTAGATAAAAGGACAAGCAAGAGGGAGGGCTGCTTTTCCCATGATTGAAGAGCGCTTTGCCCCGACCCCCCCCGGGCCTCCTCTACCATAAGAGTTTCATAGCACAAATCACCGCATTTTTTACGTGCGAACCCACCGCACACAACAAAGAACGCATGATAAACTGGTAACTTTGTATCCAAAGCACGCCTGGTTTCCGATCCCCCCCGGTTTTCCTGCGCGCGCGGGCACGGCTGTTGGCCAGAATTGCCTCGCCCAAACTCCCGCAGTCGCCGTCCCTCCCTCCTTCCTTCCTCAGACACCCAAACCCCTTCAGAAAGCCGCCTTCCGTTCGTGAAGACCCATTACGTGGCGTCTCCTGCGTGAATCACAGCCGTAGTGCATGGAGCACATCCCGTGTGGTTGTTCGCGGGGGTGGGTACTTGTTTTGTGGGCAGCCTTTTCCCCTCCTGCAGCTTGCGCAAGGGAAGACTCTCCGGTTCCCTCATGAGCCCAATGTCACACAAGGCCTTCCATTCAAAACGCAAACAACACCATTTCGAAAATCATGCCTCTATACAACTGGTTGAAACACTCACAAGCTCGCATGAACATGCTTGAACACCCTTTTGCTCGTTTACAGGCAGCCTGGGCTTCAAACCCTAAACTGCTCGTCGTATTCCTTTACACCCTCCTGCGCGGATCCCTTCATTGTTTTTCCGGGCTCAGCAACACACCACGTACCTCGAACAAGTTTTCTATTATCATGGGTGAATCCAAGTAAGTATTCTGTCCATAGCCTGAACCTGTGTTTCCCGAAGACTTGAATTTGGGCTAGGTAGTCTCCTTTTTTTGTTCGAACTCTACATGCGTATCCCTCGACTTCCTCCCCTGTTCTTTTTCACTCCAAATCCATCATTCCTTCTAGTTTCAATCCCTGTATAATGCTCTTGGTATTCTTCTAGCATTTAAAACCAGCTGTCACGCGATAATGGCCCAGTGTTTGAGGCGCTTATGCCTTACGACCTATCGAGCCGCTCACCTTTTAATGAGCACAGTCACTTGATACTACCATTACATGATTTCTTGGGGAAATTACCACATTTTTGGTTCTTCTTGCATAGAGAATGTCATGAACGTTGTATTTGAAGCGATGCTCGCTTTCTTATCAATTGTTGTCTTGGGGCTATTGTCTTCTCCTTACCTCCTGTCCCTCTCCCCCCTCCCCCTCCACCTTCCCCCTTCTCTTTCCTCTTACCCTCGCACGTTCACAGGGGTGGGAACGTTAACATGCAGCTGGACCGGTATCTCCGTCTTCTGAGCAAACACAGACAAAGTCCTGCCCTGGCATGGGTCGGTTTCCTCCTCCTTTCCTTGGTGGTGTGGAAGCTAGTGAGCGACGGCGATTTCTCCTTCATCATGACCTACGGAGCTTTTGCCCGCACTTTTGGTTTTGGGCTCTTGGCCGTGAAATTGTGGACCGCGCGGAGTGCGACGGGGGTGTCGTTCAAAACCTTGCAGCTCTACGCGCTGGTGGGAAGGAGGAAGAAACAGGAGGGGGAGAGGGAGGAAAGGGGAAGGGCAGAAAGCAGACGAGAGGGTGGGAGGGTTCTCGTGGGGAAGTTTCTTGGCCTTTATTTATGCGGGAGAGACGTCGGGCTGTCCAAGCTGTCCTTTTTCTCGACACTGTTTATATTGTATATATATATATATATATATATTCCCAACCCAGCTTCCTGACCGTCCTTTGCACGCTCCCTCCCATCTCCTTAGGTGTTCTTCTTCCGCCTCACCTCCATCATCCCCTTCTCCGGATACCTTCCCTACGACAAGAGCGGCGACTGGTTTTATCACTTTGTGGTAGGTGGGGGTGGGGCGAGCCCGACAGAGCGTCTGTCGAGGCCCCGCAAGCCCTGCCTGACACCGAGTCGACCCTCTCCCCCTCCCTCCCCCCCTTCCCCCTCTCTGCCTCGACAGGAATCCCTCTCCCTCTTCCTGGTCCTCGTCTCTATGTACCTGGTCAAGGTCCGGTTTCCCCATTCCTACGATGAGCGCACAGATTCGTTTGGGAATCTGCACGTTCCTGCCTCCTTTGGCGCCTTGGTGTACCTAGCTGTGCCCTGCTTTGCCCTGGCCGTCTTGTTCCACCCTGGTAGGTGGGGGGAGGAAGAAAAGGACGGTCCAAGTCTCCTGGGCTCCTTTATTGTGAGAGCGACGAGCACTTTCCTCTCTCCGTTGCGCGATCCTCAATTTTATCCTGAGCGAGGCTGCATCCTCCCTTCCCCCCCCCCCCTCCACCCGATCCCTCCTTTCCTCTTCCCTTCCTTGACAGGCCTCAACTCTCACTTTTTGGCGGACACGACCTGGGCCTTCTCCATGTATCTGGAATCCGTCGCGATGCTCCCTCAGCTTTACATGTTCCAAAAACAGGTATCTTGGCCTTGCCACCCTCTTCCCCTCCCTTTCGCCACCCCTCCATCCCTCCCTCCTCGCGACCCTTCCTTCCTCGTCTCTCCCCTCACCCGTTCCCTGCCTCTTTCTCCCTGTCTCCCTTCTTTCCTCTTTCCTTTCAGTCCTCTCAAGTTGTGGAGGTCCTAATCGGCCATTGGGTCTTCGCCTCAGGCTTCGCGCGAGTACTAGACATGATCTTCTGGATGTCGTCTTACCACGAGCTTGTCGATCACAGGCACGTTGACCCTCCTCTCTCCCTCCCTCTCTCCCTCCCCGCCTTGAAGCCCTTTGCCCCCAAACGACGCGTCCTTTCTCACCCCCATCCTTCCTCCCTGTCCACCCACCCTCTTTCCCTCTTGCCTTCAGCGGATCCAAAATGGTCGGCGTCTTCGTCCTCCTTACCCAATTTATCCACATCATCCTCATGGTCGACTTCTTCTACTATTACCTGATCAGCGTCAGAAGCGGCCTACCCCTCCAGCTCCCCCGAGCCGGAGGGCTTGTGTAGAGGGAGGATGAAAGTAGCTGTAGAGTGAGAAGGAGACAGGGACGGAGGAACGAGCGGGGGACACATCTGGGCCGAAGGGAGGATCATTTTCTCTTCGTCGACGGGGGAAGAGAGGAAAGGAGGGGAAGAAGGAGAGGGGGTGGATGACGGGCAAAGGCATGAGCAACCCAGATAGTCAGGGAGTAACATATATTAACGCGCCTCCAGCGAAGGGAAAGTTCCTTGAAATTGTGTGGAGCGCAGGAGGGGGAGATGGGGTGCTCGGAAGAGAAGCAGAACAGGGCCCGTAAGAAATCTTGGAGACTGGTCTGGGCTTTGCGTGCCCCATGAGTTGATGTGATTTTTTCCCTTCTTTTTCTCCTCAATGATAGCCGTGTTCCGTCACTATTTTTCTTTCTCAGTTTCTGCATATGCATTGCGAACGCGGACGAAAAGAGACATGCGCGTGCAATAGCATCCCAAAATCTTTGTTAAGGGAACGTTGGGGGAAACTGGAAGCATTTTTGATTACCGTCCGAGGCCCGTACATCGCATCTTGTACTCGCTTGGCAGGCGTGGGTTCCTCTGATGTTGAACACTAATATTTCCAGAAGGATGGCACTTGTAACCCTTTGTAGATGTGATTTTCCCCCTCGTGTGCCTAATCCTATCGAAAAGTGAAAAATGTCGGGTCCCTACGAGGTGCACGAAAACCAGACATACGGAAAGAATCGATGCAACACAATGAGCTCCCACATCCGACCTTGTACATACAATAAGGCATTCATAATGGCTGTGCGAAGGGGTATTTTCTGTTGTAAGGAAATTATCACTAATTTTGCAGGCAGGGACCAGTCAAATTCCAGACTTTATCGGCATGATATTTAGCATTATTTTTTCTCGTACAGGGTGGAGAGGCGAAAATTGACTTGGTTCACATTTGACAATTTTGTCTTTGCCCACCTGTGAGTAAAATGAAATTTCCTGTCGTAATACATAGTTTTAAACAGCGGTGTACGAACTTCAGCGTCAAAGGATGCGGTAAAATACATGTTAGATCCTGCTTCCACCCTTTACCTTTTGCGCCCTTGTTCTAACGGTCGATTTGAATTCAAATTACCGCGGCGATGACGACTACACGCTCTGTGCCGCTCCTTGATTTACGGCGCAACGGGTTGCGAGAGCGACATGTCCAATCATGCGACTATGAGGGAGAGAATCGAACCCTTAATCAGCCTGTTATGCTGCACAAGGCATCAATCCCGTTTGGCAAGGTTTCCTTCATCTTGTGCTCTGGTGATTGGCATACTTTGAGTGACACAGCGGAACGCCGGGGGCTACATCCTACGAAAGTGCCATGTCATTCTTCCCAGTCACAAAATCTAAATCAACTTGCCCCCGGCATCGTACTTTTTAATTTGCACGTTGTGGCCTTTCGCTCCAAAGTCAGGCGCACAAAGGCTTCGGACGACGACCTCCCCAATTTCTCAATCACATCACGTACGGCTTTCAACAGCATTTTGCCATGACTGCTCCGAAGAACCCAGCAGCTCCTACCCATCAGCAAACGAGCACCACATCGATATCTGAAAAGGAATGTTGGACGTGCGGAGGCAACCACGAGGATGACGATTGCCCGCATCGCGTCTTCATCGACCGGTCCTACAGCCAGTTAGCAGGTAGGCTGAGCGTCACTAATATCTAACGAATTTTGAAGGCGCGTGCAACCTGACGACCCCGTTTCCGTTCCCACCCTTTCCAAACCATCCTTCCAACAGCTCCTCCAAGTCAATCAGCGGCCAGGTCGGCCTTGGTCCGGGAAGCGCGAAGCCTCACAGGGGTCTCCCTCTCTGTTCCTCCCTCTCCTCCCTCCCCGCTACCTTCCCCGCCCACCGCCCGCCCCGTCCGACACAGCCAACAACGACCGAGCTCCAGCGATTCACCGGCCTCCCACCTCCTCTCTTTCCTGCCAACTCGGACGCCACGCAGTGCTGAGCCGGTCGCCCTTTGCGGACCGGGTCCGCCCGTTTCTGCTTCTGGGCTCCGGCGGCGGCCAAGCACGTTTGTGGCACGGCAGACCTCCTCCACGTCATTCGAAGAACATGCCTCCCAAGCCCCTCTCCCCATTATGGAGCCCCGCCACCACGCGTCCCACAGCTCCTTCTTCCCTCCCCCTCCTTCTTTTCCTCGAGGACGGGCGTCCTCCCTGGCCGGGGGGCGCCAGCGCGTCTCCCACATGATGCGGGGGGAAGGGGAACCGGCGCCGCTGACGCAGACGGCTTTGGCGATGCAGGTGAGGAAGGAGGGGGCGAGGGAGGGAGGGAGGAAGGGGGGGGGGAATGGGCATCGTGCAGGAGGGCGGCTTTGGTGATGCTGGGAGAGCCGAGAGAAAGGGAGGGAGGGAGGGGAGGGAGGAAGGGCAGGGAGGGCGTATACATGATGACCTTTCATGAATTGATGATCTGTCTCCCTTTCTTTCCTCGACCATCCACACCCGTATCCCGCTCCCCCCTTTTCTTCCTCCTCCTCCCTCCCCGCCCCTTCCTCGCTCCTCCTCGCTCCTCCTCCAGCACGCTGTACTGCCGGGGCCATGGGTGACTCGCTCGCCAGCGGCCCTTCCCCGTCCCCCCGTCCGAGACACCTTCTCCCTGGACTCGGGCCGGCTTTCGCTCCTCACCCTCCGCTACCTCGTGGGTGAGCAGGGAGGGAGGGAGGGAGGGAGGGACAGGGCAGGTGCCTCGTCGGCGTCTTGTGGGCTCGGTGGGACGAAGGAAGGAGGGGGGAAAGGGAAGGCAGGGAAGGAATGAGGGAGGGAGGGACGGAGGGAAGGGGCGGGCGAGGAAGGGGGGTGGAATGGGGAAGGGAGGAGGAGGCTGCCTGTCTGCGGCTTATGAAGAGCATATTCTTACCACCCTCGTCTTCTATTCCCTCCCTCCCTCCTCCCCCCTTGGTTGCGCTCAGCCCAAATCTGGGCCTTGCACACGGTGCGATGTGCTTCCACACTCATCATTGTTGGGTTAGGAATGGAGGGGCTCCGGTATTGGCGATTTTCTCTGGGGTTGGTGCTGCTCTCGCTCCTTGGCGCGATCCTTGGGAGTCGGGTGAGGGCGGGAGGGAGGAGGGGAGGGAGGAAGGGAAGGAGGGAGGGAAGGAGGAAGGGAGGGAGGGAAGGGGAGCCAGAATGAGCAGGGGGCGCGGAGGATGATTCTCTTGCTCGCGTTGGCATCAGCTCTGAATCCTTCTCACCTGACGCCGATCGTCTTCGATCCTCCTCACCTATCTCCCTCCCTACTTCCCTACCTCCCTCCCTACCTCCCCTAGCGGCGCAGCGAGCGGGAGGGGAGAAGCCAGGGGGGCTGCATTTTCGGGCTCGCGCCATGAATTTCTTGGACAGACGGTTGAAGGTGAGGGAGGGAGGGAAGGAGGGAGGGAGGGAGGGAAGGAGGGAGGGAGGGAGGGAGGGAGTGAGTGAGGGAGGGAGGCCGTGGACGAAAGGT
>SDOX01000016.1:919455-933405 GCA_004565275.1 Nannochloropsis salina CCMP1776 | reverse complement strand
TCCCTCCTCCTCCTCCTCCTCCTCCTCCTCCTCCTCATCCTCCTTTGTGGAGCGACTGAGGGAGTGGGTCTCGAACGGCCCTGTCGGGGTTTTCTCGGCCCCGGCGGCGATGGTGACGTTCAAGGGGGAAGAGAGTGAGGGGGGAAGGGAGGGAGGATGGGGCCGGGAGGGGGAGGAGGTTGAAGGGAGGAAGGGAGGCGGGGAAGAGACAGGAAGGAAGCGTGTGGAGGGGGGAGGTGGGGGAGGTGAGAGAAGCCGACAAGGGAATAGATGATGAATGTGGAGGAAGAAGCGGGTGATAGCCAGGGAGGAATCGTTCGATACGGGCGATGGAGGATACATCATGTGAAAAAATGAAGGAGAGAGGGAAGAGGAAGTTTGAGGCGGAAGGATGTCTCCGGTGGAGGTTGAGGAAAGTGAGGGAGGAAGTGGGAAAGGGGAGGGAGGTAGCGCCCGAGGGGAAGAAGGGGGGAGGGGGGTGGGCGGGAAGTAACTGAAAACATGCGGAGGAGGAAAAGGAGGAAGGTGGGATCGCGATGAAACTGGAGGGGTCAGGAGTGAGGAGGGAGGGGGAGGGTCCTGATGCCTGCCCGTTCACAGGGGCTTCCACCCCTCTCGCCGGACTTATTAAATGGAGCATTAAATCAAGCTTGATCGAAACGATGAAGGGATGGGGTGAAGATTAACTCAGAGCAGCATGTTGTTGTTTGTTTTTTTCGAAGAAATGTGCTCGTCCTTCACAAGCGTCGTGATCTCAAATGCCCCAGGCGTCAGGTCCGGGAACGTGATTGGTGGCTTTTCCTCCCGAGAGGCGGCGTCATCCACTCATCCAAGCGTGCGAGGCGCATGCCCTCCTGCCTGGCATTTCCCGCCAGGATCGTGGATTAAATTAAAATTTAAATTAAATTAATTAATCAATTAAATTAAATTAAGGAGAGGAAGGGAGGCAGAAAGGGAAGGAGGGAGGGAAGGAGGGAAGGAGGGAGGGAGGGAGGGAGGGAGGGCGAAAGCAGCCCCTTACTTCGCCCAAGGCTCTCCCTGTCCCCCCGCCGCCCCTCCCTTCCCCTCATCCTCCCCTCCCAGCATGTTATTTGTTTCTTCTGGTATCGTGATAACGGCGTTTTCCAACAGGGGCGTCACTTTGATCTGGCAGCCGAGCCGAGAGGTCTCGGTGAGGCCCCAGGCCAGATCCAGCATGTCCTCCTCTTCCTCCTTCTTTTCCGGCAGGCGCGCGTACAACTCGGGGGTAAAGACGACGTGGCAGGTGGAACAGGCCAACTCTCCGCCGCAAGCACCTTCCAATTCGATGTCGTTGTCGTGCGCCACCTCCAATAACGTCTTTCCCTCCGGCGCGGTGACGGCTATCGCCTCGCCTTCCACGTGCCACGTCATGGTCACGTCTTTCGCCCGCGGGACCGTGCCGTGGTAGGTCCGACGCAGTAGTCTTCTTCTCAGATCGCCAACCATGGATTTGGGCAGGGTGGAGCCAGTGAAAGACAGGATGGCGCGATCTCCCTGCCAGGACGAAGGAGGGGGCAACGATGACGGGATAAAACAGGCCAGGGCACGACGACGGAGGAAAGGAGAGGCTACATGCAGCATTGCCTGGGGATGAATCGTAGGGTGTGAGGTCGAGAATGTGAGGGAGGGCAGTGCATTGATGCGTTCGAGAGGCCTTGAGGCAGCCTTTCAGGCGATGACTAATACCGTACGCGAGCACGCTTACTTTTTTTTACCGGCCCCCTGCACGCACACCTGGTGCAACCATTGCACACGGCCGTCTCAAGTGATCACATAAACCTAGTGGTCTCATACATTACTGAGTAGACGACGGGTTCTAGGTATGTGTGAATATTTGTTGGCCCCCCTCCTTGAACTGTCGTCCTGGCGGTCGGTCGGCTTTGCATTCCGTTTTTTATCCGTCCACCTTGTTGAACGATGTTTTTGCAAAGGTTGAGAGGAAATGACAGAATGGTGCTAGCTAAACACGCTATTCAGTGGATTTGATGCCCCATTTTGCGGACAGGACCGCACAAGTCATGTTTTTGGCTTTGTTATGTGTTTGCGAGGTTACAGTCTCCCCTTATCGCACGAAACAAAAATGGCCTGAAAAACTCAAAGCAGTTCATTCCTACCACATCAATATCCAATCGGGTATCCAAATAGCTCACGTCGAAGAGATACGAGGAATGTGACTCTTTGAAGATGTATTTTGTTCGTGGTAAGGAGCCTTTGGATCAGAAGAACATGTTAATCGCTGCCTGCCAGTGCGTCATACGTATGCATTTGTTCGCTCCTACTGCCGCTGCGTTCTCCCCTGTGTAGCACCACATAAATCTAGATAAAAGATCGATGCATAGGCCTTCATGCTCACGGTATCCATCTCAAATTGCACGCATGGACTCTCTGTGGCCTTAGGGACGCACGAGGGACATTAATTTGCATAGAAGCAAAGTCCCCTTTTAACGTTAGACAGAGATACCATGGGCCTTCTGAAGGTAAGAGATTTATCTGCACGAAAGGTCTCAAATATATCGCCATCTGTGCCTTTGTGAATTCCACGCATAGAATTCTACGTTATGAGCAATAATTTTAACGGAATATCCCTCGATTTGTTTTTTGACAGGAGGGCCAACCCCTCCCATGGGAAGATGCTCTCCCTTACTTGCAATACGTGCGGGAGCACGGCGTCCTCCAATTTCTCGTCACGTACGAAGCAATGCATGTACGGTGGAGAGAATTCCCCCCCGGATTATCCGTCCCTACATTCTCCGACCCTTGTCCAGATTCGTTGATTGTTCCTTCTCCCCCTCCCTCCCTCCCTCCCTCCCTCCCTCCGGGCATTCCTTCCTACTCATCCTTAGCCCTCATTGGCCTCGCACCCTCATTCTCGATTGTAGTCTTACTATGACACGAAAGCCTTCTCTGTATCCTACGACCCCCTTCCTCTATCCCTTTCCTTCTTCCCGAGGCTTTCTTCATGACGTTCTACCTAACTCACCTTTTCCCACACCCTCCTTGGCATCGTCCCCTATGACGAATGACTAATGGGTGCATGTACACATCCCCAATGACAAGTGGATGCATGTACACACACAAATATAAACATATGTCATCTCTTCTTTCTGTGAATTCCTATTTCTCACGTTTCCCACTCTGCTTTCCTCTTCGACGTCCCTTCCTGGGGGCCTCCCCCTCCCTCCCTCCCTCCCTCCCTCCCTCCCTCCCTCCCTCCCTCCCTTTCTCCCTCCCTCCCTCCCTCCCTCCTCCCCTTTCGCCCTCCTGAACCCCGCTTTTACTAGTCACTTGTCAAGCCGGAGCTAAAATGGGGTACGTGAAATGCAAGCGTTGGGCGAGGATAGGAGGCATGCCCCCCTGCAATGCCTGCTGAAGGAGCCCTCCCTCCCAGCGCGACTCGGTCGTGTCGCAGCCCATCGCTGTTGATCTCCTGCGTCATTGCCACGATATAGGCATGGGCCTGGTGCCTTGCCCCACGCTCCTAGGTGGGGGAGGGAGGGAGGGAGGGAGGGAGGGAGGGAGGGAGGGAGGAGGGCGAACGTGAAGGAAAGTTGATGATGATGCAGGCCTGGTTGTTGCAGTATGCCTCATTGGTGTAGGGAGAAGAGGGAGGGAGGGAGGAAGGGAGGGAGGGGGGCAAGGGATGACTTTTTCCAGTACGAGCCCGCCGCGTTTTGACTCTCGCAATCTGACTCAAGCATATGCGGATCATTTTGCTCCTCCCTCTCTCCCACCCTCAGGCAAGGACGTGGTGGTCGAGCGCGTCAACCCCAAAAACGCATACGACGCCCGTCTGTCCTCCACGCGCCTCCTCTCTTCGGAGAGAGCGTGTGTGATCGCCCGCTACTTCAAACGAGAGTCCTTCCTCCGCCGGCATGGGAGTAGCGACGTGGGAGAATGGGGGCTGGGAGGAAGCGGTTCCCTCGGTTCGGGAGCTCTTGGCGAAAGTGGGAGCTCGTTGCAGGCATCGCGGTGATGCGAGGCGAAGAGGGAGAAGGAGATGAGTGGGGAGGAGGCGGTGGTATAAAGGGGGGTAAAGGCAGTTTTGTCAGGGGCCTTGTAGGTTGCGTCAACGAACGAGTCCAACGATGGAAGAAAAGCAACGGTCCTTGCCGTGAAAAAAAAAACATAGGCAAAAAGCGCCCATACGTTGGCTGGCATTGTGTGGCACTAAAAGTCCTCTTTTCCTTTGGCAGACAGAGGCAGGAGTCCCCTTTAAAGCAAAGTTGATGGCTGTCATTTCCCCATGCCTGTGAGCATTTGGGTCCTGATCACGTGTCAGGGCCTCTCCTTGTCGATTTATTTCCCTTCATTGGCTCCGCGTTCACAAGAAGAGTATTGACAAGAAGGAACAGCGTACCTTCAATAACAAGTGCTGCTGCGTGTCTTGGTTGATGCTTGTTTTACGGCCTGCCCCTCTCCCCGGACGCGTGATGTTTTTGCCTCTCCCTTTTCCGTCTTCCTGTGTATTCCACTCGTCTGGTCTTTCCAGCTATGTATTTTCCTACATTTTTATCTGTGAATCACCCTAAAAATCAACGTGAAGGAGTCTTGTGACCCCTCCTGCGGTCCCATTGTTGCTACCAACACTTTTCCGTGTACGTTCAACGAGTTGAACACGCATGCTAGCCGCAGCAGCCTATCCTGCTTCCCATTCGGCCAAATTTCCCCAACAACCTACCGTAAATACACGTGCATATTCTAACTCATGTACCAGTGGGTTTCGATTTATCGTCATCCACCCATCGTAAGTTGCTCACATACAACAAAACGGGTTGGCAGTCACAGCAAAATTTGAAGCGAGTCTCTCTGCATGTAACCTCGCTGTCTGATGGATATGACATCAGGCACGCTGACAAAAATGTACCCCCCTGAGCCTCTACGCACAAGTAGCCTGGCGCATCGGTAGCATGTTGCGTTGTGCGTTTGAACAGTGCCATGTTCGTGCCCGATTCACTGATGTGTGCCATGCACGCTCCTCTACATAGGGTGATAAGCAGCACGGGGCTGGCATCCGACGGGCGGAGGGAAAGGGGGGGGGCACGCGCCTCGCTTGGTTATTTTCCATACGTGTCCATTCCGTGACAAGCAGTGGGATGCCGTGGGACCAGAATAAGGAGAAAAGGGAGGACACTGCCGGAGACGATGGGAAAAAGACGGCCACGGCCCCCAAGGGAAAAGGACAGGGGAACAGCAAGCGGAAACGGGGGCGAAGGGGAGGGAGAGGGCAGGGACGGGGGCCACGATTGTCATCTGCGCAAGCATTTGCAGCAAACGAGGCGGGGAATGGAAGACCAGCGCCCTTGCTTTCCTTCGCTTCACCAAGCGGAACGGACCGCCGTTTCAAAGAGAGCATGGCTGTACAAGCCCTTGCCCCATCCCCTCCTAGGGGGGTAGTCGAGTCCTCCGTCTTACTACCGTGCGACAAAGAAGGAATCAGGAAGCATCCCAAGGAGGGATGGATACAACGAGCGCGGCAGCAGCAGGAGAAACGGGGAGGAGAGCACGCGCGGGAGGAGGAGGAGGGGAAAGAAGGGTTACCACCACAATACAGGGAGAGGGGTACCCCCACCTCCACCGTACTCGTCGGCGAGCCTTCCCTCATGGAGGAAGGTCGCCTGCCTCTCAGAGCTGGGACGGATGCGGCGGGAGGGGGAGGAGGAGGAAGGGGTGAAGAAGGGGGAGGAAGGGGTGGGGGAGGAGGAGGAAGAGGGAGCGGGCCGGGAGGATGGAGAGACCAGAAGGGAAGATATAGGGAGCAGGGAGGGCTTGTGGACCATGTGGCGATCAAGGGAGGTAAAGGCCTTGGTCACAGCGGGATGGATGCTGCAGGCGTGGCTGAAGGCAGGGAGGAGGGTACCAGGGGAGAGCGAGGTCCCGGCTGTACGTCCGGGTATGGGACTGCGATGCCTTCCCTCTCCGTCCCTCCCCGTGTGTACCGTCCCTCGGTCTCCTCCTCCTCCTCCGCCTCCGACATCTCCCCCCTGACCTCCATGAAGGCGGAGGCGCTGAGTGGGCCGCGGCAGTTGGTCCTCCTCCTCTTGATCTCCGTCCTTCCCTTTGGCGGCCACTTCGTGAAGAATTGTTTGACGTCTTTGGAAGTCTACATGGTGAACGACGCCCGCCTCCACCTCAGCGAAACCCGGTACGGCCTCTTGCTCTCCATGTCCTCCTTGCCCAATTTCTTCATTCCTTTCCTGGGCGGGGTCTTCCTCGACAAGCGGGGCCACCGGTTCGCCACCCTCCTCTTCCTCTTCCTCGTCCTCCTCGGCCAATGCCTCTTCACCGTCGCCATCCAACTCGGCTCCTACCCTTGGGCCCTGGTCGGACGGGTGGTGATGGGCTTGGGCGAAGGCTCCGTGGTGGTGGCGCAACGGGCCGTGATTTGCCACGTCTTCAAGGCCCAGTCGCAGGTCACTTTCGCCGTGGGCGTCTCGGTCGCCATGGCCTGCCTGAGCAAGACCCTCTCACGGGCCACCGTCGTCCCCGCTGCGGACCTGCTGGGCGGCTACGTGGGTGGCCTGTGGTACACGGTGGTCGTCTGTCTCCTCTCCACCTTGGCCGGTGTCCTCTTCCTCGTCATCTCGGACGAGTCCAAGGAGGACCCCTTCGAACGCCGTCGGAGCAGAAGTCAGGCGGGGGGAGGCTCTGGGTGGGGTGGGAACGGCCTGCGGGATCCCTACATGGGCCGGTCCGTGGACCCGAGCTGTGGAGGTAGCGGGGGCGGCACCGGGGGAGGCGCTGGGGCAGGGAGGGCCGACCTGTCCCCGGGGTCCTTGGTGGTACATCCGGGTATGGGAGAAGGGGGTCTCCTCGCTCCCTCCTCCTCCCTGTCGGCGGTATCGCACACCCCCACCTACCAGTCCATGCTCGCGCTCCGCCGGACCGCTGTATCCCTCTCCGCTTCCTTCTGGGCCCTGGCTTTCCTCCACTCCGTCTACATCAACGTCTTCCACATCTTCTTGAACTTCTCCTCCCATTACTTCACGGTGGTTTTCGGGCGGGACGCCAAATCAGCGGCTTTCCTCACGTCCTCCGCCTCCGTCCTCGTCATTTTCTTGGGCCCCTTGGTCGGTTACATCATGGACAAGATGGGGGGACAGCTCTACGTGTGCACCGCGTCGGCCGCCCTCGTGCTCTATGCCTACGTCTCCCTCTCCTTCGATCCTGCCCTCGACCCGCTCTACGATATGGTCCTCCTCTCCATCGGCGAGTCCTTCATCCCCATCCTGGTCATGGCCCTGATCCCTTTCACGGTCCCCCGCCGGGCGTACGGGACGGCCTACGGCGTCATGGAGGTCTCGGGCGCTCTCTGTTCCTTTGCAGGTAACGTCCTGATCGGGTATTTGATCGACCAAGGTCGGCGGGAAGGGAATGAGTACACGAACGAGTACGAAGTGCCGATGCTCGCGTTGACGGGACTGGCTGGCCTGGGCTTGCTGGCGTTCCTGGGGCTCACGCTCTTTGAATTTTGTTGTGGGCACAAGGGATTGAACACGCGCACGGCCATTGACTACGAGAGTCTGGCAGGCTTGGATGAGTAGTGGGGTCGAGGGCGGGGGGGGGGGCAAGAGCCGTCGGGATGTATGGCCTTGGGGCTTGTTGGAATGGAGAAGGTTTTCTTGTCCCCTTGTCACTTATTGGGGGTCAGAAGGGATTGATGGTGTCGTTATCGCGGGCGTGGGGATGAAAACGACGATTGACTGATGTGGTTTCCCGACTGGTAGAGTAAGAGGGCAGGGGGTTCGCTCCCGTTCTATCTGGCACGAGGGAGAGAGCGTAGGATTATTCATGTGACGATATGTATGAGTAGGACTGTTCGCGAGCGAAATGAAGATGTGGAGGAGGCAGGAGTGCCAGAAACGTACAAAAGATAACGTACGAAAAACCTCGGGCAATTTTAGCCAAGGCACCCTCCTCACATCGAACAAACAGTTTGAGTACGTAGGTAGCTAATTCTTAAAGAAGCGCAACGAAACATAGGTGACACTGGATAAACTCGTGTCGTAAGATGATTATTTTTTTACAGCGTAAGAGCGGCCAATTTTCCAACAAGGGAGGTTTTGGTATCCAATCGAGTCACGGGCCGTTCACCGGGTCCCCGACACGAGCTTCCCGCCTCTAAGGCAGACACCATATCATCCTCCCCGGTCGATTAAAGGATGAGCATCCTACAACGTCAGGTACAATTTTATCTGGCCGTGCAACATTGAACACTCGCTATACCTTTTTAACGCGCGGTCATGGTTGCAACGGTAAAGTCAACCTCCCCCCTCCCGGGGCACCCCCCTAACGCCTAACGCCTATCCTCCGTTTTGAATGGCTGTCCTGGCCCCCCCGTCGTGTGCATGGCAGAGACGAGGTTTTGACCTGACGTGCATGGCAGGTTGTGTGTACCAACGGAGGCAGCAGGCAATGCTTTTGTGGTGGTTGGTAGTGACACTGTTTTTGAAGTCAAGCAACTTGTCTCGCTGTTGTCCGTTTCTGCCGTCCTCGGGCAGACGTATGTGCTATCTCCTGCAGCGCACAAAGTGCCTGTTTTTTGAGAACTTACGACACATACTTCACAAATATGGCACACAGCGCGCTTTTATGACTCCCTCAGTCAAAAATTCCTCCCCTTCAACCTCTTCCTCGTATACCACGACCATAACTACGGCGGGCCATTGGGACCATCCCATTCATAAAGCCGCCCTCCACAACAACCTTGAGGCTGCCAAATGGCTCGTTACTTTGAACCCCTCACTATTGGAGGCATCTGGTTTTAATGGAATCTTGCCTATACACTGTGCTGCGCGTCGAGGCCATACAGACCTTCTCCGGTGCGTACTTGCATTGAATTGCCGCTGCCGATCCCTGCTTGACCGCTATTTGTCCGTCGATCGTGGCTTGGCTTTCAAGCTAGAAATCTTATTGAACCTGGCTGGATGACTTTCGGTCGTCCATGTCACTATCATGGACACTTCTAAACATGTCCTAATCATTTTCGAGGTCGGGGCGATTTGATACGTGTTTTTTTGTCAAAAAGGCGACCTTGGCAATCTCCCACCCTCTTTGGAGCAGGTGAATGCCACATTCCGTGACATTAGCCGGGAAAAATTGTTTCTTCTCATAATTTCTGTGTGCTTTTGACACCATGGATCTATCACAGTACTGACGGGACACCATTCACCACCAGTTTTTTCCTCAGCCAAGGTGCCACGCCCAAGGGCCGAGACAGTGGCGGCTGGACGCTTCTCCATCACGCGGCTGTGGGTGGCCACGTTACCTGTGTCTCTTTCCTCTTGACCTCGGCGCTGCTGTCGCAAGCCCCGTACGTACTCCCCGTCGACGGGCCTGCCAAGGATCGATCGACGCCTTTACTCGTAGCCGTGACGGAGGGTCAAAGCCCGGAAGTGGTGGAATTGCTGCTGAGGAGCGGCGCGGATCCTACATTGAGGAATGATAAAGGGGAAAGCGCGGTAACATCCTTAACGGCGTACATGCAGAAATACGCCCGAAAATGCGCTGACGGAATTCCGACGATCCGGCTGAACCGGAGGAGTCGGTCTTTAAGTCGAATGGCGACCATGGTTTTGGGGGGAAGCTCTGCATATCGGGCCACTCTTCTCCGCCTCCGGTGGCAGGAGGAGAAACAGAGGAAGATGATGGAGGAGGAGACGGAGGGAAGGACCGAGGAAGGGAGGGAGAAAGGGGTGCTGAGGGCGTTAGTGACCAGGGCGAGTGACGATGTGTTCCTGGAGGCGCTGGACTACTTGGATGTGACCTGCGGATGAAGAAAATCGCAGTGTCCACATGCGAAAAAAAAGAAGAGGGGTATAGGTACAGGACGGGTACGTTGTTTAAGCTATGCCGTTCGCCCCTTCGTGACATGGTTTCGAGTGCGGAAGACAAATGACCGGTTCATGGAAAGCGACACTGATAGACATTGCACTGGACTGGGGTGAAATGCCGTGAAAGCAACATGCTGCGTGTGTAAATATGTATATAGACTGCTCGGGAGCATATGCCTGAGGAGACCTGAAGCAAATAGTGATACAAAAAGAAATCGACTTAGATTTGGAGTATGTGAACGTCGTGAAGGTTGTTGCTGTACGACCAAAAGTTGGTGGGACACAGTAATGCATGTAGGCACGGAATGCGTGCGTGATCAGGAATATAGGCAATACGATAACGCGGACTTCCCTCGCTCACAAAGGCACTCAAAGGTATGCATGATACGATCGACGAGCTGGCATTTTGGGGCATTTTGTACACATCTTGTGGAGGTTACGGAATGGAACCAGTAAAATTCTACAGCCAAAGTAATGAGCCTTTGGGCCCGAGGGGAAGTAAAATGCGAAAGGCTACCTTGCTTGTATGGAGCAATGATGCAAGCGCTGTGCCGTGACGTCTCTGAGCTTCGTCGTTCATCATTGTTCCAATGCATTTTTGGAAGCTTGGTTGACCGCGCATTTTTGGTAAAGATACGCTTCATATGTTGAATCACTGTGATCCTACTGGATGCTTAACCGGGCAAAACCCAACACAAACAGAATTACTTTGCTATTAATTAAAAAGCCACTTACGGTGCCTTCACATAAAAGTTGTGGTCATGTCATGTTTTTTCGTGCGTAGACATATTTTTTCCTTTACTTACTCTTTGCGTGAGGGTACCCAGCGCTCTAAACTTCACTGCCACGAGTGGCCCATGTGTCCCTCGACTGCATGCATAGGCCTCACAATGTTGACAAATTGAACATGAGCCTGTCGTCCTTAAATAATAGCTCCTCCCAACTTCGTCATTCCAACGAGGGTAGGGCGATGAATAACGACTTCCCCCCGTGGCGCATAGGCCCGCGGGGTGTGAGACTTTGCGCCCTGGTTTTGCGCGGCATGATATATATGATGGAAAGGGCCCCGCCAAGGCCCCAAAGTGCAAGCCTCGCTCTTCCTTAATCCCTGCGGCCAAGCACGCGCCACATTGCTCACATCGACGCCGTCGCCGTCATTTCATCGTGTTGACAATTGTTACTTTCTGTCGTAGGTAGCAGTGGAGATGGAAGTATTGCTCCACGCCATCAAGGACTCTTCGGAAGATGATAGAGGAAAGAAAGCAACGAGGGCGGGAGCCGGTGCTGCGGATGGAGCCAATATTCCTAAAAAAGAGGTAAATCATGATCAACCTGCATGGTCCGCACGCTGCGTCCTTTAACCCCTACCCTCATGTATCTTGGACGGCGTAAAGGTTGACGTTGACGGGTGGGCTGTGGATGAAAAACGAGGCCACCCCAGCAGATGCACTCTTCCGACGTCACGACGCGTGATGTGAGTCACACGAACGCAAAGTCCAAGCACACACCTCCCATGCCCCCCCCCTTCCTCGCGTCCCCCACACGCGCTTCGTGCCCCACTGTGCACACTTACACAACCACAGGATGGTAGTCTTGCCAGCAATATAAGTGCTGGTAATAAGGTACGTGTGGTTTTGGTAGGACCGAACGATTCCTCCCTCCCTTAACTTCTTGGAAATTTGCATTGGCATCCTGAGTCGAGGACCATGGCCTTATCCATGTCCCCTTTTTTCTCCGGTATTCGGTAATTGAATCACGGTCACAGCGGCGGCGCGGGGCAGCGACAGGGCCGACATTAGGAGTGACGGGCTCTGGGAGAGGGGCGCGAGGGGGAGGGAATGGAGGAGGAGGAGGGGGAGGGCAGGCAGAGGCAGGAGAAGAATGTACAGAAAGAGGTGGAGCAGAGGCATCCATGACAGCATTGTACGCGCGGTACCCTGCTGTGGGTAAAGAGGAAGGAAGAGGAGAAGAAGATGGAGGAGGAGGAGGGGGAGGAGGAGGTGGAGGAGGAGGAGAAGGGATGGTAAACATGATGGTGCTCAGCGACGAGGGGTCACGTGGGATGCCCAAAACAGACGCACAACGACAACGTGAGTGCAGAGAGAGGAAGAAGAGATGGCTGAACGAGATGGTGGGTAAGTACGAGACGATGCTGACTATGAACCAAGGCCTGAGGGAGGAGCTCGAGAGGAAGGAGGTTGTAATTAAGCGACAAGCGCAGGAGATCAAGCGGCTCCAGAGGGCGATGGAGGGTGGAACGCAGGAGGGGGGAAATGGGGGAGAAGGGGACGAGGAGGAAAAGGAGGAAGAGGAGCAGAGAGAAGGAAACTATCCAGCCCTGAACGCCGTAGCTCCCCTCCCTCCTTCGCTCCCTGCTGCATCAGGCGGGGCGGCGAGTAGCAACTCCTGCCGTGTGGAGGAAGGCCATATAGCCCCAGCGGTTCCTGTCGGCGTGACAGATCATGGGCACCCGTTGATCGTGTCGGCGAAGGGAGGAGGAGGAGGGGAGGAGGACGGAGGAGGAGGTGCCAAGGGGGGGACAGCGGCGACCGTCCCGCTTCCGAGTCTGCCGCTGGTTTCCTATGGGGGAATGCTGGAGATGGGGGGGGAAGGTGGGGGAGGGGGGGATGTACTACCGGCGTATGAAGTGTAGCGTTGGAAGAAGGCGATGGGTAGGGAAGTGCAAATAAATGAGAAGGAAGGAGGAAACTGATGAGATGGGAGGGAGGATGGTTACGGGGAGGAAGGGGTAAGATAAAAACTTGTCGGGAGGGAGGAGGAGTACAATGGGAGAAAGGGAAAAGGAACCTGGAGGGTCGCATGGCAAGTTTATCCATAGCGAGGGAGGCCGGAGGGGGAAAGCCCAGATTGGCGAAAGCCGCATTGTGAAGAGGAAACAGGCGCAAGTATGGAAAGAGAGGTCGTAGAGAAGAGGTAGTAGACACGGCGGGTGGGAGGGAGGGACGTGTGCGGGCGAGAAAGCTCCGACTGCGGCTCCGGATGGGTGACAAGGCGGAGGCCGAGAGAGCTGGGTGTGGTGGATGATGATGATGCGATGGAAAAGACCTAAGGGGGGCGGAGGCGTCGGGGGGGACAAGGGAGCCTAGCTTTCGCGCCATTTCGGTGGATGCTTCTCTTGGTTTTTGACCGGGGGGGGGGGAGAAAGGGAGAGAGAAGAGCAGGTACGACCGATGCTTTGAGGAGAATGAGAGGACCCAAACGCCCACGCGGCTCCTCCCATGGGCGAAATAGAATCCACGCAGGCAGAAGGAAGATCCAAAAGCAGCATGTGAGCAACCCGTTCCTCTCTCGTCTGGAATTCGATTCATTCCTTGTCAACATTTCCCCTGAGACCGTGCGACGTTATCCCGCCCATCTCATGACCACGTGCTGTCTCACGATCGATCCTCACCATCGCTTTCGGCCTCCCTCGCGTCTTTGCGTCCGTGCTGCTGCCGTCTGGCAATCGAATAGGCATCTTTGTCTTTATCTTATCCTCCTTTCCTACCCCAGCCCTTCGACTCTGCGCGTTCCTGGCGCCGCTGGCGGGCCGTCACCGCCAACAAAGGGAAGGAGGGACGGAGGGACGGAGGGAGGAAGATAGAGGGGAAAGGTGCGATGGAGCCCTTTTGGAGATGGAGCGGCAATCCTCTAAGATAATCAAACATTTCGTGAAAGGATTCAGTCCACCCACTATTTCTCAAGTCCTCCCACTCTGCCCTTACACCATCCTTCCTAAATCTCTCCCTCCCTCCCTCCCTCGGTTCCTCGCTCCCTCCCTCCCTTCCTCCATCCAGAGCACGTCTCCTCCAACCATCCCGAACTTGCCCTACCCATTTTCTAAAAACCAGCGGATCTAAAGCTGTTGAAACCACCGCCACCAAACCCTCCTCCCCGGTAACCGCCCCCTCCCCCCTCCCTCGCCCCCTTCCTCGCCCCCTTCCTCGCCCCCTCCCTGCCTGATTCCAGCCACCTTCATCCCCTCCTCCTCCACGCCCTCCCCCCCGCCCCCCCCCCCGTCCTCCTCCTCGATGGTGCTCCCCATCGTGCCCGCCTTTCTCTCCCTCCCCGCGGCCGGCTTTGACCTGGACCATGCCCT
>SDOX01000016.1:880462-919355 GCA_004565275.1 Nannochloropsis salina CCMP1776 | reverse complement strand
TCCCACCATCCCTCCCCCCCTCGTCCAGAAGAACCATCCCTCCTCAACCCTGTCCTCTCGTCACCTGGCGTCGATTTTCCCGCCCGAGGGAGGGGGGGGCACTGGGGCAGAGGCCCCCAGGCAAGCTGCGTGTAGTAAGGAGACCGCGCCCCATTTCTCGTAGTACTTCCTATCCGCCCACACCTAGGGAGGGAGGGGGAAAGGGAGAAAGGGAGGAAGAGAGAGAGAGCATGGCGTGAGAAAGGGAGGGGGGAGGCTGGAGAGATAGCTATGGATGGGGAGAGGGGAGAGGAGAAGGGGAAGGAGACGCTTCTCACCTTCGCAGCGAGGGAATCGTGCTTATAGTAAGTAAATTTGATGCAGATGACAGCCACCTCTGCGGCCCGCGCCAAATCTGCGCTTTGCACGCGGGCATGGCGGGCCTGGGATGCGACCCGGATGTAGTAGGCTTGCACCTTGTTGGCGAGGCGCAGGAGGACGGCTTCGTCCTATAAGGACGGGAGGGGGGGAGGGAGGGACGAAGGGAGGGAGGAATAGAGGAGGCAGGGGTCGGTTTAGGGCTTGAATTCATATCAGACTCCTGCTTTTATGAGCGCGATGTTCTCTTAACCCATAAGTTGACCCTCACCCTAACCTCATCCTCCTATCCTATACGCTTAAGACCTGTCCGTGTCAAGAACCCTGCCTCCTGTCTTCCCCTCCTCCCCCCCTCCCTCCCTCCCTCCCTCCTCCAAATCGCCCCACCTTCAGCCGGGAGACGTACTCGCCCGTGAGCGGATTGAGCTTCAGCAGGGACTTGGTGTACTCGTCTGCCAAGCGCGTGACAAAGTACCCAAAGGAGCCCGGAACCTGAAGAGAGGGAGGTAGGCAGGGAGGGAAGGAGTGAGGGAGGGAGGAAGGGAGGGAGGAAGGGAGGGGGAGCGGGCGTATGTGGGCAAGATAAAAATTGCGTGCCTTGTCAAGTCTGCTCGGAACAAAATTCCACATACCCCTTCCAACATTCCCCCCAAACTTCGATGTGCTCCTCCCTCCCTCCCTCCCTCCCTCCCTCCCTCCCTCCCTCTCTCCCTCTCTCCCTCCCTCCTCACCTTGATGATCTCGCCGTCGTAGTCCGGGTCGCTGCCTGCCCCTACGTCGTCCTCTCCCTTCTCCTCCCCCATGCCCTCCACCCCGCCCTCAGGCACGGAGGCTAAGCTTGCCTTCCCCAGGCTCGTCACCAGCGACTCCACCTCATAGGCGGCATTTTTCAAAATCTGCCACGCCGCGGAAGGGGAGGAGGAGAGCAAGAGAAAGTATGAGCATACCCTGCCTTCTCTTGGGCTGTTCACATGTTTTTCTCTTAGTTTTGTCTCCCTCCCTCCCTCCCTCCTTCCCCCCCTCTCCCCCTTACCTTTTGGGGCTCCGCATCCAGGAGCGTGAGGAGTCGGTGCAGATATGCCGCGGACTGACGCCAAAGCGCGACACCCATGGGCTCGTCAATAGAACGCTTGGTCTCGAAGGTGGAAAGGATCAAGTGCATTACCACCGGCGCCTCCTCTGCCAGGCCTGAGGGGGAAAGGGAGGGAGGGAAGGACGGAGGGAGGGAAGGACGGAAGATAGAAGGGGAAAAATGATGAGACGAGAGATGGAGGTTCTGTCTCTTCACCATATTACGTATCTTCTATCGCTTGACGACATCTTCTCGCGCTGACACCTTCCCTCCCTCCTCCCTCCCTCCCCTCCTCCCTCCCCCCCTCCTCACCAAACCGACGCCCCACGTAAGCAAGGTGCTGAAGCTGTCGCAGCAATTCGGTCGTGCTAGTGGACCGACGCCCGCGGAAAGCCACCACCTCGGTGACTTTCTTCTTAAACTAGAAGACAGGAACAAAGAGAGGGAGAGAAGCAGGGAGGAAGGGAGGAAGGGAGGGAGGGAGAGAGAGGAAGAGTAGAAAAGGGCCATAAGCGACAGCGCACAGAGGCAAATGGCTCCAGGTCCACTCAATCTCTCCCCTCTTATGGGCACACTAGCATGACGATCCCTTCTTCCAAGAAATCCTTCTCTCCTTTCCTCTTTTCCCCCTACCCTGCCCACTTTCCCACCCTTGCTCCCTACCTCGGGGAGGCTCAACTGGTCGTAGAGCAGGTTTTTCGCCGTCGACCCCACTGCTCCCTCCGCTGGCTTCTTCTTCTTCCGCCTCGCGATCTGTTCGCCGTCCGCGCCCACTTCGCCTGGAAAGAGGAGTAGAGGGAGGGAGGGAGGGGGGGAGGGAGGGAGGAAGATGAACAGGTGGAGAGAAGCGTTCATTCAGCAAAGTGGTGCCACACACCGCGGAAATAATAGACAAGGAAGGACTGCGCGAGAAAATAAGGGAGCGGGCAACGTGGCGCTCCTAGAAAGAGTGGGGGGAGGACCGGAGGGAGGGAGGTGGGATGGGGGAGTGCGTACCGATGCGCTGCTTCCTCTTCTCCTCCTTGTCCTTCTCCTGCCCGGTGGGCACTCGCTTTAACCAGCGGGCGCGGCCTGTAACATGGTTCAAATGTGTATAAGATTCTCCGTTACTACGTCCCTTCCTTCTGCCCGCCCTCCCTCCCTCCCTCCCTCCCTCCCTCCCTTCTTCCCTCCCTCCCTTCCTCGCTCCCTACCGGTCAGTTGATTCTCCGCCTCGCTCTCACTACTGGAACTCTCATCCGAGTCAGAGAAATCGCTGTCGGGACCATCCAAAAGCTGCAAGGAAGAAAGGGAGGGAGAGAGAGAGGGAGGGAGGGAGGGAGGGAGGGAGGGAGGGGGGTATCAAGGAAAATGAGGACCCGTCCGATTTTCCGGAGTTAAAGGGAGGCACAGGCATGGGGGACGATAGCCAAGCTCAGAATTATTTGAACAAATCTTGATCACATTTATCTCACGCCTCCCCTTTCATCTCTCCACTCTATCACTAGAGCCAAGAGGTTAGAAGCGGCTCTCGGAAACGAGGAATTGTGTGTCATAACGTCATCCTTGAGGCCTCCCCCGTCCCCTCCCTCCCTCCCTCCATCCCTCCCTCGTCCCATCAGCACCTTGCTCGCCCGTTTTCGCTGCACCGGCGTGGAGGAAGCAGATGAGGAAGAGGAGGAGGAAGCCGTAGAGGAATCGCTGTCGCTCTCACTGTCCGAATCGCTCTGTGCGAAAGGCGTGTGCCGTGTGTGCATACATCAATGCATGTGTGGGGGGGGGGCACCGCTGACGCCCCAATCCAATCACACGAAAGAAAGGTCCCACCGCCCGCTGCCGCGCTGTCACCCAGAAAGAAAGCCTGTCTCCCTTTCCTCCCTCCCCCCCACCCTCCCGTTCTATCACACACCTCTTCGGAGGAGGAAGAATCTTCCGAGTCGCTATCACTCCCGCTGCTCTCGCTGCTGCTTTCGTCGCTGCTGCTGCTGTTTGTGGCGCTGGTTCCATCCATCGCCTCTTCGTCTCCCATGTAGGCGACCGGGTCCTGCCAAGAGAGGAAGGAAGGAAAGGGAGGGAGGGAGGGAGGGAGGGAGGGAGGAGGAGGGAAAAATGAGACGCGGCGAGGAGCGCCAATTAGACGCGGCCTGTATCACGGTAGCCCTTTTTTCTTACTCCCCCCCTCCCCCCCTCCCTTCCTTCCTTCCTTCCTTCCTCCCTCCGTCCCGACCTGCTTGTAGAGTGCAATCTCGGCTTCGTGGGCCTTGGTAGTTTTGTTGAGTTTATTCTTCATGCGTTTGAACGAGCGTTCGTTTCCCGGTGACATCTTCTTGGCCGTGCCTTCCTTGACCTAAAAGGAGGGAAGAAGGGAGGGAGAAAGGGAGGGAGGGAGGGAGAGAGGGAGGGCGTTGATACCATGCGTCTGCCAAAAAAGCTTGCTTGCTGGAGGACATTTCAAAACCGTTCCGTCCCATTCAGGTCGAGAGGGAGGGCGGGAGGGGGGAACGGAGGGGCGAAGGGAGGGAGGGGACGAGGACCAGGGGAGGGGAACGGGGCAAAGACGCCTTGTCCCATGTCATGAACCGCTCCTTTACGGCTCAGCACACCCTCCTCCTTCCTCCTCACCGTCATCCACATGTAGACACTCACAGCGATCCCTAATCCTTAATCCTCCCACAAACAGTTGGTCTCCCTCCCTCCCTCCCTCCCTCCCTCCCTCCCTCCCTTCCTACCTTCTCCCGGAGGTCTGCTAGCTTGTCCTCCATGGTCACGCACAGCTTGATGTAAAACCGGGGATAGTTGCCAGTACCAAAGAGGGCGCTGAGAGGGGGAAAGGGAGGGAGGGAAGCAAGGAGGAAGGTAATCAGGTGCTGTGGCAGGAACGACGGGAAGGAAAGGAAGACGGTCCGCGAGACCTGGAGAGGCAATTTTGGCGCGAAACCTTAAGAGGCCATTTTGGCGCGAAACCTTGAAAGGCCATTAGAACGGACACGCCGGAAAAACGGAACGCGGGCGGGATGCAGGGAGAAAAGAAGGGTGAGACAAAGACAAAGGGAGGGAGAAAGGAGGGAGAGAGGGCGGGCGGGCAGGAGACCGACCGTTTGCTCTCCACCCGCTTGTTCAAGTCGTCGAACTCGTTCTCGACTAAAGTCCAGTCGTTGATTTTGAGGGCGTTCTGGATCTTGCCCACCTGAACAGGGCAGGGGAGTAGGCCGAGGCATGTGAGATAAACTCCTTTTTTCTTGCTGTTCCCCTTCCCTTCCTCCCTCCTTTCCTCCCTCCCGGCCCCCCAATCTCCGGACGGCCTTCCTGTCTTTCTTGCTCACGGTGCCATAGGCAATTGCCACACTCCACTCCCCCCGCTGCCTCCTTTTCCCTCACTGTCCTTCTGCTCATCCCCTTGCAGTCCCCTCCCTCCCTCCCTCCCTCCCTCCCTCCCTACCTACCTACCTTCTCCCGCATCTCATCCCACGCCTTATCCTTCGCGGAGCGTACCACGCGCACTTCATCCTCCGACTCTGTGTATGGCAGTGTGCCATGTAAGGAACCGTAGGGACGGGTGAGTGCAAGTAAAGGACACGCTTTCCTCCAACGGGGATAGAGAAAGGAGGTGCCAGGCAGCCTGGTCATGGTGACTTCCCCATCATATAATGAGATTCCATATATAAAATTATACATGAGAAGGACGAAGCCTCATGGATATTATCACATCAGCACGCCCATATGTATGTCCGAATCAGGGGGAAGCATGACAAGCTTGCTTGTTCCTCACGCTTTGTGCGCCTCCATCCCCTCCCTCCCCATCGCGTACCCGAGTCACTATCAACCTCCCAACGTTTTTGCTGGCGCTTCTCCGCCGCGCCCAGTTCTACAACGGCCTCTGTCTCGGAAGCACTTGAATCATCATCCGAGCCTTGCCAGAGTTTTCCACCGGGACGACTCATCGTTGTGGCGGTGTCTTCTGGGGGCGCGCCACAATGGCAAAAGAGGGAGGAGGAGGGGAAGGAGGAGACAGAAAGGTAAATCAACAAGGCATGTAAAATATTGCAGATCAACGACATGGTCAAGAAGCCTCCGTGATTCCGTCACATGCACTGTATTCCCTGCTCCTCTTCACATGTGTGCGAATAAGGACGCCCAAAACCCGCTAATGAGGGCTCTTCTTCACCACCACCGGCTCCTTCCGCCCTCCACCATCCCCCATGACCCCATTATACCCACTGCCCCGAAGAGCATCCACAACCCCACACACCCCGCGCTTGCGCACCACTACCCCGTCCGTTCATTCTTCAACATGTTTCAGGGGCTAGGGTGGGTGAACGACGTTGGTCGCGGACCAGACGTTGGACATATGTTTGGGTATGAGACCACAGGCTCTAAGCATGGGGCTTCCAAATCCGCGAAGGGAGGAAAAACCACAGCAACGACTATGACAACAACAACACCATAACTCTGCCAAAAAGCGTCGTTACTGGGTCGGACCGCGACTCAGGCTGTGTTGCGTAGGTGATTCATGACGTTGTGTGGCGACGACGAGTCGAACGTGGTGTTTTTAGACGCGCAGAGATTTTCACGCAGCATGGTGACTCCACAACAGGCGCTTTCTAACGAATGCTCTTCGCCTCCCCACCCCTGCCTTCCTCTTTTTTTCTATCACAGGGGGCACTCATTTGGCCGGAAGGGCGTCTGCTTCTTTTTGTGCAGTCTTGTCTTCCTACTTACGTGTGTTGTTCCCCGACAAGTGGGCTACGACGCTCTCAAGAGGTTAGAGTGGGATTCGGTGGGAGCCGGCGCAAGGTTGTCTACTGACGCTCTGACCGCTGTCTTCTTCCGCTGGCCATCACGTTCCTGGTGGGCCATTCACAGCATTAGGTGGACCGTACGTCCCAACGGCTGAAAGCGCCGGAGCCCAATTGCTTCTGGCGTGTTCACCGAAGACAGAGCGGCTGGCAGTAGCATCACAACTCTCTGCACCTCTCCCTCGTCGCTGTAAAAGTGAAGCCGCCAGCCCCGCAGGAGCAAAGAGACAGCGACCACGATGGCCGCAGCGTACTTGGACAGCAGAATACGCCGGAGACGTCCAGGCTTGCACGGTCTACCACCTGCTGCGAGAAAAATAACCCTGTGGGTCCTGACCCTTGCCCTCCTCCTCTTCTTGGTATTCCCGCAGAACATTAGCGGCTTTGTCTTCCCTTCTCCCGGGAAACGTCTGCATGCATCTTTCTTTCCCTCCTCATCCTTCTTCTCGGGCGGTTCGCCCGGACTTTTCACTCTTCACGCGACGCCACCGCCGTCGTCCGACCCGAAGCGACCGTCTCCTTCCTTTTCCTCCTCCTCCTCCTCCCCCTCTTCCTACCCTTCCTACCAAGACTTGAACCAGCTCCTCCTCGAGGTGGAAGCCATGCAAAACCGGGCATTTCGGGAGCTGGGTGTGCTGGGCCGACCCCTCCCGCCCGTGGTGTTGGAAAAACTCAAGGTGGATGGACGGATCGGAACGGCGCCCGAAAGGGACGCCCTTCAGAAGGCAGGAGACGTCGGTCCAGGGGGCAGGGAGGGACAAAAAGCCATGCTGGAGGCGTTGCGACTGCGGGCCATGGCCAAAAAACTCCGGGCAGAGGCGGATTTGGCGGAGGTGGAACTGGCGAACGAGAAAGTGAACGGGACAATGCGGAGCCTGTTGGCGGGTGTGGACGTGGGCGTGGCTCTGTTGAACGAGGCCAGGGGAGGGATGGAGGGACGGAGGGAAGAAGGGAGGGAGGGAGTGGAGGTAGCCATGGAGGTGGCGCGTCAGGCCTTCGCGAGGGTGCTGGGGTTGGAAGTGCGGGTGCCGCCGCCCTTGTCGACCGTGGAGAGGAGGGCTACGGAAGTAGATCATGATGAGGAGGACGGGATGGACGGAGGGAGGTTGGAGGGGGGCATGCGGAGGCCAAGTTGGGTGCGGGGAGAAGACATGTGGGACGAGGACATGCCGGATCTGAGCATCGGAGGGAGCGAAAGGGGGAGGGGGAAGAGGAGGGAGGCGGAAAGGGAGAGGGACGTGGAGGACTCGGCCTTGATGGGGCGGGGTGGGGAGAAAGGGAGGAAGGGAGGGAGGGAGGGAGGGAGGGAGGACGTGTTGTCAGCCCGGGTACAGGACGACTTCATCCGGGAGGTGGAACGGGCGGCGGCCAGGCAGGGACAGAGGGAGGGAGCGGAGGAAGGGGGGGGGGGCGAGGGAAGTACTTCCTCCCTCACCGAGGGAAGGGGCTCGACTCCCGGTGCCGCGGGAGACCAAGGGGCTCCCAATGGTACAGGCGCGCCACCGTCCTTGTCGGCGGGGGGGGAGGAGGAGGAGACATACTACACCCTCTCTCCCTCGCCCTCCCCCTTCTCCTCCTCCCCTTCCTCCCCTCCTTCCTTTCCCCTCGGGGGGAACCAGAGCGATGCCAGCGACCTGGGCCTGATTGCCTACGAATTGATAGGAAGCCAAGAAAGCATACCCGGAATGCCGGACGTGGTGTTTCGGCGCATCCGTCGGAAAGCATTGAATCCCGACGAATCCTTCCAACGCGCCATGGGGGCTTTGCAACGCATGATCGAGACGGAGGAAGGCGGGGAAGAGGGCGGGAGGGCGGGAGGGCGGGAGGGCGGGAGGGAGAGTGAGGAAGATGCCGCCGCCTTGCTGGCTCAATCCTTGAATCCTCCGCCCGCGGGCATGAATTTGACGGCCCTTAGGTTGGAGGAGACGGACGCCGGGAAGGTCAAGGACGGCCTGTTGGAATCGTTCCTCCAATCGATCTTCCCAGGGGCGGAAGTGGGGGTGGAGGGCGGGATGCAGGACGGGGAGGTCGCCCCGGTGCCGGAGCATGTCTGGAAGAGCCTGCGCACGGAAGTGTTTGGGAAAACGGCGGGTGGTGCTTTCCTCTTGAATTACGTGGTGGATTTCGACGCCAAATTCCACGTAATGGTGGGGGAGGTGGGGACAGCACCGTCCGGCGTTCCCTTGAACACGCCGGCCTTGCGCGAGGTGTTGAACCAACGCTTGGAGTACTTCAATTTGACGGACGCGGTCTCCTTGTTCTTCCTCCGCTTCCCGCCCGAAACCTTGTTTGCCTTGGAGGACATTGCCATGGACGCAGCCATGGACCAGTTTGATGAGGACGGAGGGCCGCCGGAAGTGGGTTCGGGCGGGCGGGGGACACGGCCTGGGGACGGGGACCTCTCAGAGGAGGAGCTGATGCAGGAAGGTTTGGATCTCCGCCTGATTGGAGAGCTTATACCTCGCTTTCTGGGCAAGTTGGCGCAAGGGCGGTTTGCCATCTTGGCTGTTTCGAAAGGGGTGGTCCCGGACGACTCCAGCGTCTTGGACGATCCCCTCGTCCGTGTGGCCTCTTTGGGGATGGGGGCTTTGCTGCAAACCTCGGAAACCTTGCGCTTTGTCTCTCCCCCCCTCTTTGAACGCCTGGACCGGGATTTTCTCGGCTTTTGGGCCCATGTCTCCGAATTCCCGGCGGTTACGGTCGGCATCCCTCCGGTCCTGCTCCCTTTCGCCGGCCTGATCGCTGCCCACGAGGCAGGGCACTACTTGGCTGCCCGACGGTTCAAGATGGCCTTGGGGCCCCTCGTGCCTCTGCTCGACCCGTGGTTTGGCTATCTGGGCAGCCTGACCCAACTGAAATCTTACCCCCCAACCCGCCAAGCCTTCTTCGACGTGGCCGCCGCGGGCCCTCTGTTGGGTTCCTTGGTGAGTTACGGCGTCTTCGGAGCCGGGCTCTGGCTCACCAAACTTGGTGCGTTGCCCGCAGGGGGCGAATTTGCCCCCGCCTTGCCTCTGGCCTTGTTGCAGGCCTCTACCTTCGTGGCAGAGATGACGAACGCCATACTGCCTGGGGCCTTTGCGGTGGTGGATCCGGGACATGCCGCCCTGACCCTGCACCCGTTGGCGTTGGCAGGCTACTGGGGTGTCATGTTCAACGCCTTGAATCTCTTGCCCATGGGCCGCTTGGACGGAGCGCGGATGGTAGAGGCCCTTCTAGGCCGACGGACGGCTGCGGCGGCCTCGACGTTTACGTTCTGGGGGACAGTGGCGGCGGGCATTTGGCAAGGGCGCTTGGACCTGTTTTTTGCGGGTTTGGTGGTCCGATTCTTTTGGTCGCGGAAAGCGGTGCCGTGCATGGACGAAGTGGAAGAAGTCGGGGGTGAAAGGTATTTCCTGGGAATGGCAGGGTTGATACTGATGCTGGGAGCGTTGATACCGGCGACGTCGCACTTCGCGGGTGACAGCACGTACCTGTTGAATAATTTGTAGGACAAATAGTGTGGAATGTAGGTGGAGAGGCCAGAGGGCCATTTGTCAAGTATGCATGCAAAGACATAGGCCGTAAGAAAAGGAACATCTCATTAATGATATCGATGTTTAAAAACCTGGCAAAGTGATGTATTTATTTTTTCGGGACGAGAGGCACAAAAACATGTCGAAAACCACAATCGGCTTCGTGCATGCCTTCGAAGCCACCTCAAGCCAAGCTTCCATGTGTCGATACGCACATAAAGTCTTACAACATAAGGACGCTGACTTATAGTTCCCACCGAAAGCTGCTTCTCCCTGAGGTTTCTATTGCTTCATAGTGAAACACCTTCTCTCAAAAATAACTATGATGGTCCCTCATACCCCCAAAAAATGACAATAAGAGCCGATCTTGACCACTACGCCGCATATGGAGTGTCTACCGCCGCAAACGACCGCAGGATCAATGCGCTGATACCAATGGTTCTATGACTCAACATTGGATTGCTTGAGTGTGCAATGCGACCTAAAGATCGGATCATATCTGTCTTAAGCGTAGCTAAGGCTAACAACCAGCTCTTCTTGTCACACACGCTACTTTGGGAAGCATGCGTTCCCGCTGGGCATAACTTCGCGGGGCGATTCACAGGTCACAACCTGGAGGTAGGTTTCGAGGGACCCTCGCCAAGACGGGGCGAAAGAACTTGAAGCTTTTTGAGCGAATTAATGCGGGCTTGCAATGGGGGGGAGGTGGCCCGTCGACTGCCCCGCGAGGCGCAGGAACGAGGACAAGAGTGTCGCGTCGTCTGGTGTGTGCCCCTTCATTTCCACAGCCAAAAATGCCCTTGCGAGGACTTAGGAATATGGTCATGGACATGTCATCGTGGGTTTGGAATTGTGGAATGACTTGGTTTGTGTCTTTCTTGGGCGATTTTTAGGCAGACCCATGCTCACATGAACCTTAGCTTCCCCCTCCCTCTCTTTTCTGCGCCTATCGGTTCACTAAAAATGACCTTTTCCATTGCCCCCTCGTACAAACAGTCAAACAACCAACGCAGATAACATTGAGATTTATCTACCTTGTGCTGTTGTGAGGCGAGTGGAGGGATCACCCCTCCCTCCTGTCCAAGTCAACAACCATGTTTCCTTCCTCAGTACAACGGACCTATGGGAGAAAAAAATTTACGCCTGCTGGAGCTGAACCAGGGTCAGTGCTTAAAGCTCCCACGCCTACAATTTTAGCTACCTTTTCTCCATCCCCATCACCGGTCAAACCCACCGCATTGACGACCTATGCTACGGCCAGCAAAAAAAAGAAAGGAAAAGGGGGCGATTCCGTAGGCCGTGGCGGCATCAGCCTTTCTGGCCCCGGGACGGCTTTGAAACGAGCAGGGAGCAGCGGCACAGCCGTCATGGCGAAAGCCAGCAGCTCCGTGAAGATCAAAGGCAGCAAGAGCGGCAACGTGAGTATGCTAAGGCATTTTGGGGGGTCACGCACCCCTCTAAGGGCCTTGACAAATCGAGACTTGGACGCAGCAGCGAAGGAGACAGCGTTCTCCCCGCCGATATCCCCTCCTTCGCAAAAGGGTATGGCCTTCGCCAGGACCAAAGCATCGCCTGCACCGGATTTGGCAGTCATGGATCCTGAGTTGGAATTCACGTCTTCGCAAGGATCGCTATGCTCACAAACCAGCACCAATGGTCGTAGCAGCAGCAACGGTGAGAGTTGCGGCAGTGCCAGTAGTGACACATCCCGGCGGGCCAAACGGGTCGTGCCTGGAAGCCCTCGGGAGGAATCGTCCTCGCTGTCGAAAACAACACGTCTGTTCAGCCCCGGGGTCCGCAAGAAGACTTGCTCCTCCGCTGCCGGTGCGCCCTTCTTCCCTCCCTCACGGCCACCAACCGAGTCGAAAGCTACCGGCGACGCACACCCGGACGACCGCTCCACGGAACATGGGACGGCAGGCCATGGAGGAACGGCCGCGTTCACGGCCCTGGATCGAACCCTCTCCCTCTCGGAGGATCGCCGACAAGGCCCCGCCCTCCAGCTGACCGGCTCGTCGACGCTACCCCCCTTCTTCTCCAGCCACACTTTGCCGGCAAACCTGGATGTGGCCCCAATAACAATTCTAGCAACCGCCCAGCCGCAAAAGAAAAGCACAAAACTTCCCACGGGTCGTGCTGGCGGGCTCCCACGCGCAGCCAAACCCCTCCCCAGACGGTCGTCCCGCCGCTTGTCCATTGGATTGCTCGCGCCAGGCATGACGACGTGGGAGGGACGCGCGGGCAGTCTGGGGGAGGCTACCCCTTCCTGTGTGACTTCGATCCCAACCACCACCACCGCCGGGCGGTCGGGGGTGTCGGCCCGCAAGGAAGAGTGGACTGCAAGGGAGGGACCCGAAACAGCCAGCGGTACTGCACCTTTGCCGATGCCTTGCTCCCCTCCTTCCTCCCTTCCTGCCTCCTCTTCGTCCAATTCCTCCTCGACCAAATCTGCGCTCGCCGCTACCCCGGCAGCCCCTCCTACCTTTTCACGAACCTTGCGTTCCTCGGCACGCCGGGCCGCCAAAGCCGTCGCCGTCGAGAGGAGCGGCCGGAAAAACTACCTGGAGGATGCAGCAGGTACCAGCAATGGGGCGGGAGAGCAGTCGGCTTCCACCGTGGACCTCGGCGACTCCTCTTTGTCCTTGGCCCCTAAATCGTCGTTGCGTCGCAACCCGCGTCGTTCATCTGGGACGTTTTCCATCACCGGGGCCCCCGCCTCCGGTGCGACCTCCGGCACCGCCTCCTCTCCCTCCATCGCTCGACCCTTCCCAAGCTCCACCCCTAAACTCCACAGGGTCGGTACCCCTGGCAGATCCTCACGTAAAAGCGGGGGAGGGAGGGAAGGTGGCCAGGGGGGGAATGGGAACGGGCCCGGTGCCAACTATAGCACCGTCTTTGCCGAAGCCGAGACCGAAGATTTGGAATACCTCGCGGCCGAGATGAAAAGGGGGGGAGAAGGAGGGGAAACGGCCTGGCGTTTTGGGTTTGGGAAAGGTTTCGTGCTCTTTCTGCCCGGCGCGTGGGCCCCTCTGCGGAGGGCGCGGGTGCGGTACGTGTTACTGCAACTTGGCTTTCAGGGTCAGATGCACGGGGGGCGAGTGTGCTACCGAGTCTCACAAGCCAGGGCAGGGGAGCTGAAAAGGGAGCTGTGGCAATGGCGGGCAGCCCGGGAGGAAAGGGATGAAGACGGAGACGTTGCGGACGAGGATGGACAAGTTGCCACGTTTAAGGCCACAGAGCCTCGCGACCAGAACACAACGGAAAGTAGCAGCAGGAGCAGCACCAGTCGAAGCAGCAGTGGCAGTGGTACCAGGAGCCTTGGCGGTGCCGAGAGTAAGAGCAGCAATAGGAGGAGCAGTGTGCGAAGCCGACGGGAGGGAGCGTCCCGGGGCAGGAGCCCCATGCCGGTCCCGATTTGGAGTGAAGACGCCCTGGAAAAGGCTCCAGTGGACGAGAAGGAGAAGGACCTGTCAGAGCCGTTGCCGCCGCGGGAGGAGGGAACGCCTTACAAGGGACGGAAGGACGGGGCCACGACCAGGGGGCGAAAGAGGGTGGATACAAGTGGGGCACCGGAGGAAGGGGGAGAGGTCGGGGTCGTCATTCAGTCGCTGCATGCCCTGGCCTTGGGCGCAGATAGCAGTCAAAGCGCTCATAATTGTACGGGGAGGGAAAGGGGCGACGGCAGCAGCAGTACCCGTACCCTTGGGGATGGCTGTGACGAGTCTGGCCGCAGGAGCAAGGACCCTTTCCGCGAGAGGGACGTCGAGACTCACCCTGGAATCAGCACGGGTCTGGGCGACAGCCGGGATGGCGCGTCATGGAACGCACGAAGCTCGGTCGTCCACGCAGAGCCGAAAATCCCCGAAGGCATCTTTCACGTAAAGAGCGCCAGCCCCCATCGGTACCACAATACGGGTTTACCTCAAGGCCAAGATGACGACAGCCAGCCGGTTGGAGCGCGCTTGGAGACGCGTGGGACAGGGCCGTGGGACAGAGAAGGAGACATGGCTTGGGAGACCACACCGGCGGCCGTGGCGATCAGGGTTCGCCCCACGAAGGCCGAAGCAAGCGAGGGGGAACAGGACAGTCTTATAAGCTGGGGGGGGCTCTCCCTCCTTTCCGATAGGGCTGACGACGCGCCTGGCAGTGACGGCAAGGAGTCCTCCTTCCTCCTGCACACCCGTCGCAGCATGGAGACCACGGCCAGCACCGCGTTCTACCCCGTTATGGGCAGAAACATGGCTCAGGCGCAGCCGATGTCCCCCTCCGAAGGGGCCGGGAGCGACAGGGTGCGGAGGAGCGAGGTATCCCCCGTCTCGGTCATTCCGTACACAAGCAGGAACCTTGGGAGCGGGTCTAGAAAAGGGCCTGTGTCTCCCTTACCCACCGCCCTTTCCCCCATGGAGAGGTTGGAGGAGGGCGGGAGGGAGGATGGGGCGCTGTGGCTGGCCTCGGTCCGCTTGAGCTCCTCCGCGCCGCATCCCTCCCTACATCCGCTGCAATATCCGGGCGATCCTCACAACCAGGGCCACAGCCATGGCCCCCACACTTTCGAAACCCCTATGGGCGGGAAGCGTCGGGACTGGGGAGAATCGACCCGTGCCAGCACTGCCTCCATCGAGCGCTTGACCCTGCGTTTCCAATCCTCCGTGGCGGAGGGAGGTGACCAAGGCGGGGGGGAGGAAGGGTGCATCTCGGCCTTGCCGTCTCACTTGCGGTACGGGATGCATTCCCCTCCCTTGTCCCAGACAACCCCTCCCGTGCCTGTATTGGAGCCCCTGGAGAGGGTGAGAAGGGGCAGTCGGCGGCTCTCTTTAGCGCGTCCGGCGCGCCCGCTCCATCGAGAGGAAGATGCTTCCCCGCCCTTGTCGCCCCGGTCGCCTGGAAAGGAGGGCGACAGTGGAGGTGCCGAAAGAGGAGGGGGGAGGAGGTACCTGGGGCCGGGGGAAGACGACTTCAGGCCACGATCTCTCCAGTCGGGGGGTTGCGCTCTGGAAGCGGACGGGATCAGGGCGCGGGGAAGGACCCAGGGCCAGGATAGAGGGAATGGAGGGACGCACAGGGGGTCGTTGGCGCTCAGTCCTCCCTCCTGGCCGTTTGAGGGCGGTGCCTGCCAGCGACAGGAGGAACACGACGGAGGTGGGAAGGAAGACGAAGCCAGAGCTGCCGCTGCCCTCCGGAAAAAACGCGCCTCCGCAGCCAAAGCCCGCCGTGTCTCCATGGGGCTGGCGGCCCGCGCCTCTTTGATCAAACAGCACCTGGAAGCATGGCGCCAAGGCGGCCTACCCTGTCTCGCGCCTTTTCCCGCCGTGGAAGCACCGGGGGGGGCGACGAAGGAGCGCGAACAGGCGGAAGGGACGAAGATGGACGTCGCTTCTCGACGAGCCACGCGCCGAAGCCGGGCCTCCTTGTGTGCTGCCTTGGGGGGGTTGAGCCTCCTGGGCGGGGAGAAGGCGAGTCCCTCCGAGGAGGGAGGAAAGAGAGGGCCGGGAGAGAAGACCTTGCTCCTGTCCACGCCGGCTGTGCACAGGCGGATCAGTGAGGGAAGCAGGGAGGATGAGGAGGAGGGGGAGGGGGAGGAGACTACCATGCAGCAAGGTGGGTGGGACGATGGGCGGGACCACGAACATGGGCCCCGTGAGGCGTGGGCGCGCCGAAGCCTCGCCTCCTTCGCCACCTCCATCACCGCGTCCGAGCCACTGTCGGGGAGGGAAGCGCATGGAGAAGATTCGTTCATGCTTGTCGATGCTCCCCCTGCCCGCAGTGTCCACCGCACCTCCCTTGTCGAGTCCTCCGACCAGCCTTCCGGTCCTTTGGTGCACGGTGTGGGGCTCCTGGGCAAAGAGCTCCTTGCGACGTGCCTGGAGTTCCTGTCTGTCCAGGAATTGAGGGCACGGGAGCGGAGTCTGGGGTCGGTCTCGAGGACATGGGCCGTCTCCCTCTTGCATGCTCAAGCGCGCATCTACTCGAGTTTTGAAAAGAAGGGGAGTAGGAAAGGAGGGAAAAATGGCGAGAAAAGGCAGGCGCCCCGTCACGACGTGGTGGTGAGCTGGGACCACATCGCTGAGAAATTTCCTTGCGGAAAATTCCTCTCGGAAGGAACCTATAAGACCGTGTATGAAGTGTGGGCGAAGGACGGTGAACGGGAAAGAGGAAGGAGAGGAGGGCGGGTAGAAGCCTTGTCCGTCATGGACGTGAACGCGATCACCGCGAGTGGAAACGCTGCCATTCTCGCCCAAGAACTCCGCGCTTCCATTTTGATATCGTGGCTGGTGCGACGAGGGATCTGCCCCAACCATGTTGAGACCTATGGTGTCTTACGGACGCAGCACGCCCCCCGAGAGGCCTGGGAGTGTCCACCAGCCATCTTTGACCGGTACATCGTCGGAGCAAAGGCCAACGCCCACAAGGGGACCGTCGCACAGGGATCGGAGGCATTCTTGAGACACACGGCAGGAAAAGGACGGGCGTCACTTGCTTCCTCTACGCACGCTCTGCCGCTGCCACCGGTCTTTCCCTCCGTCCCGTCGCGATCCACGGTTGCTCAGGGTGATTTGCAACTCATTCGCATGGAGCTTTGTCGACACGGCGACCTGGAGAAGTTCTTGCGGGAGCGGCCCCTCGGTGCCCTGCCCCCCGGCCTTACTCGACTCCTCCTCTTTCAGATGTGCTTTGCTCTATACGCGGCGCGGGAGACCTACGCCATGCGTCACTATGACCTGAAGCTCCTCAATTTTCTGCTCGCCGATTTCTTGGCTCCTGCCTCCGTTGCTTCTTCCCTTCCTGCCTCCACCTTCCCCGACAAAAGCAGGCCTCTAGGCTGTTCCCGCGTCCTCCAGGAGCGGCAGAAGCATTCAGAGGATCCGCGCTCCATAATGGAAGACACCTGGCCAGCCGGCTGCGACAAGAGCAACGCTCACCGCACGAGCAAGGGCAGCCGCTGCCCCGCCCCAAACGTTCCTCAGCAGACCCCCCCCGTGCCCAGGCACCGTAGACAACCCAGCCACTGGGGCGGTGGAAGTGCGGTACGGGCTCGGCTTGCACGTGTACCGCCTGCGTTTCCCCCCCTCCCTCCCACTCTGCGTCAAACTCGCCGACTTTGGAACCGCCGACCTGGCTCCCGAGACCTTGGGTGAACCCGTGGGGCTGGATCAGTTTACCACCTTGGAAAATACGCCTGTGGATTTCCTTGTCCTGGGCGATGGGGCCAAGCAAGACTTCGCTGCGGATGCATTCTCTCTGGGCCTAGCAGTGTGGCACTTGTTTGCGGGGAGGCAGCCTTACGAGGAGTTGATGGAGGAGGTCCGTTGCCCCCCCCCTTTGAGGCGAGCGTTAAACAAAGCCTGGCGAGGGAAGGGCTACACGGTCCTGCGGAAGGTGCTGGAGGCGGGCGAGGACGAGGAGGAGGACGAGGAGGATTGCACATTGCACCATACTTTTTACCGGTACTTGGTCCTTCTCGGCCTGCCCTCCGCGGAGGAGCAGCGGGAGAGCACGGGACGGACCAGGGGCCTGAATCCTGTTTGGAAGGCAGTAGCCTCGTGTATTGGCCCCTATTCGGCCGGTCAAGGCCAGGAGGACAAGGGCACTGCAGCCCCTATTGCCTTCACGATGAGCACACGCAAGCGCACCACGCGTGCCTGTGTTGCGGGCACACCCCTGCCTCCTTCCCTTGCTGCCTCCGACGTGACCACCAAAGAAAGAGTCACGCGCCAATACTGGCAAGACCACGCCTCTTTCTCCCTCAGATATGGCTCCCACCCTTCGGTTCTCCGAGGAAGGGAGCGACTTGCCGCGCTGCCCGGGGCTTTCTCCCTCCTGCGCGCCCTCCTCGACTACCTCCCCCAGCGCCGGCCCGGCATGTACGAAGCCTTGACATCCGAACTATTTGCCTGTCTGCGCGAGCCAGAGGAAATGGAGACGCGGCATGACGCTCAGAGCTTTTTGGCCTACTACCGTGGGAAAAGCTTGCAGGGAGGACGGAGGAATCCCCGGACGGGCATGCCGCTGCGGGTTGACGTCTGAGGTAGGAATCCATTTGCAGGTTTGGAGATCAGAGCTTCGATTTCCTTGAGAAAGGCGCACATGGCCTAGGTCGGGAAGTTCCTCCAAGGGAGAAGAGAAAGAGAGAGAGAGAGACAAAAGAGAGAGAGAGAGAGGAAGAGGGGAGGAAAATGTAGGCTTTGATGGATGGAACAGAAAAAGGATAAGAGTCTCAGTGTGTCGGGATAGCCTGAGAAGGAAAGGGAGGATTATAGTGGGTGATCTAGGGTTGGTGACGGATAGTTCCGGTGGAGGAGACAATGGAACATAATAATGGCACAGAGTGTGGTGGGAAAAGTGGGGGAGGTACATCCGAAGGCAATGACGAGGGCGAGGAGGCAGGCAGGAAGGAGATACTTAGTGCAGTAACGATGTGAACGACGCGTGAAACACACGGCGGGGAGGTGCCTATTTCGACTTCCGCCCAGAGCCTCCTCCATGTACGCCTGTCCTCTGGATGTTTCCCCATCTTTGCTGCCAAAATGATATGAACGGAGGTTGTTTTCGTGCATGTTATCTAGCCATTCTTCTACACAGTACATAATTGTGTATTTTGGTCCTGTGCATACATATTCGCCGGTCAGTGCACTCACTAAAGCATGAAGTAAAAAACTAAGACCCGTTTTCGAGAGGTTTGATTACTCTACTTTTGCATTGATTGATAAGCTTCTCGCACACAGCTACCACTTTGTGCCTATCTCTTGTGTGTGCTATTCGAGTTGCATATCGTGGGGTCGTGATACCATATCTTCTATTCCCTCGGCTACCTCCCCTGCTCACGCGCCTTGTATCAAATCAGCTGAAGATCTAAATGTCCAATCCTGCTTTCAAAATCAGTTGCTTGATTTTTCCTTCGAATCTCGTCCTCCTAGCCTCTACCCCTCCCCCTGTTTCCATTTTCCTCCCTCCCTCTTTTCCTTCTGCGCCCGCACTCCTTCTCATCCTCCGTCTCCGCAACCCTTGTTCCAAGGCGTCTTTGCACCATTTTGAAGACCGTAAGAAATCCCGCAACGAAAAAATTACCACCGTGTCTCCCACCCACTCGATCGAGCTTTCTTTGTAAAGACCGTCTTCGACTCGCATCCGCGACTCTTTGCCACCCCACCGATTTTCACTCGTCTGTGCCGTGATAGGCTGGGCAAGCAGAGCTTCTTCCTCTTTCCTTTGCTGGTGCAGCTTCGCATGCACAGGACAAGCAGAGAAGGGCGACACAGCGGCCATGCTATCTATGGCGCTTTCGTCGCACCGCTTCCTACAACAGTTCAAGCAGCATCCGAAGGCACAGTCACTTTTGGCTTTGCGCTGGCATGAGGCACCGTCAGCCCGCTTGCCTTTGCACGGTAGATAGGTGGCGTTGCTATCATCCGTGAAACACTCGACGGCGGACTTAATGATTTTTGATTTCGGACGCAGATGAGAAGAGGAAGAGGAAGAAGCGGAGGGGGAGGTGTCACGTCTTGACCTCTTCCTTTCGAGGACAGAGGAAGGCGAACAGGCTGAGACAGGCGACGAGGAGGAAGAAGAAAACATTTCGCGTGGCGAAGAGGGAGAGCTGAAAGAGTTTTGGCGCGCTTTCAAACTCTTGCGCTTCGCAGAGGAAGGAGGAGTAGGGGAAGCGGTGTGTTGAGTGCGCTTTCCGGGCAACGGAGAGGGAAGACAGGCAAACCGGGGAAAAGGTGCTGTCGATGAGCGACAACGCTCACGCATGCTGTGAAAAAGGGTTGCAAGTGTCAGTATATTTTAACATTGCATTCCTTCGAAAAAGAGACGGCACTGTATATAACGAAGCCGAATAAAGCAGCCCAGGCGGGTGCAGCATGCGGCGGGAAAGGAGGGGGGAGGTGCATGCAGAAACGAAAATCGCGCGAAATAAGCGTCCACACCAGCCTGCCAGCCCTCTGTTTCCCTCGCCTTTTCCAGTCATATCGAGTGTCGATTCTAAAACTCTTGTACCTAGCTCATGACTGAAGGACAAATATTTCTTCGGAGCTTGCCGACAACGGTCTTCTTGTTGTTTCGTCGGCTTATTATGTAATAGGCCGAAATACGTCAAATTCTATCTCAGACGACAGTATTGAGTAGACGCCGAATTTGTGACGTTACTTCAGGAATAGCGGCTGAAAGCATATTTTTAAGGTATGTTGCCATGCCATCATCTATTATCGATGGATGTTGTATTTTTTCCATTTAGATTGTGCCATTATTGTTGCCTGAAGTAAATTCGATTTTGAAGTGCCTGCTATCCTGTCCTCCATTTAAGTATGACAATACTCAGTTTTAATTCATACTTTTATGAAAAAAGCCATCAGTGATACCTTGATGGTGGGACGGTGTCGCTGGTTTGGACGGTGCCGATGATACGAAATGTTTATGAAGTAAGGGGAAAGGAAGAAAGAGAAGGCAGAAGTGAAAAAGGGTACAGCCTAATTGGGTCAAATTATTTTAAAAATGAGAAAAATATATACCCATGAGGAAGACGTTTTTGTGAGGATAAAAGACAATGGTACGAAGATGGAATAAAAGCAAAAGCTGAAGTTGCCGGTGCAAGTCGCAGGAAATACTCATAGGGAATTAAGAACAGACAATGAAAGGGTGGATCGAAAACTCACACTTGACGTGAAGATTGTTTGGATAAGGGCAAGAAATTACTTGATAAGGGGTTATTCATGAGAAAACAAAGCACGTGTTTAGGAATCACATCGCGGAGGCTCTTGGATAGCATATCATGTGACCAAAGAATATTATGTTTCCCACTCAATTTTGTTGCGTGATGCATAAATAGGAAGGGGGGGAAAATGAAGTATGGCTTCGACGCTTACACCTGCACGAAGGCGACTGCGGCGCCTGAACAACAGTGAAATCAGGAGAGACTTTGTCTCCGAGAAAAACAATGACCAGCTCGGAGATAGCAAGGGAAAGGATGAAGAGACCGGATACTAATTTGCTATCGACCATGCATGTTGAATCCATATATTTCATGGACGTTCTGTGACTTCATCATTATTTTATCACTCACGATCACTTAGAGATTACATTGCGTGCTTCAACACCGGAAGATCATGTTCAATTTTAACACGACCGTTGACAGAGGTGTGCGCTAATGCCGAAAAAAACCGCAACGGAACCAATGTCGTCGCGTGCTTCTTTTCCCCCCATAATTTGCGACATGCTTTCTAGCGCCTGATTGGTTTGTTCTCGACCATCACAAAAGTGGTAGCTCTATTTATTTGCTGTCATGAAACTAAAATCAGTCAAGGTAGTAAGTGGCACCGAATCTAGTTTTCCCGGAACCCCATCTTTCGACAGTGAAGTAGAGGAAAGGCTTACCAAAAAACAATTGGATTTAAACTCTTATTTTTGTGCGAATGTAGTGTATGCGCTATATCAGCTTGCTAATGCTATCACAGCGCATTGATAACACTCCAGCTTTCTGAAGCTTAAATATGAAAATTTAGTTCAGGTCTCTCGTCCAATCCAGCATAATCGCTGACGCTTTTCGTAGCTTGTGTTGCAAATGATAGATGTCAAATAATTGAGCTGTGCCCTGGGTCTAAGAAGATTCTAATAACATATTTCAAGTGACATCTTGAAGGGCACATTTGCGCAGTATTTAAAAGTCCGGAGTGGGGAAGACCGTATTTTCCTCCCGGACACCTCGTCCGTCACCAAACGCAGGCACTGGCCCATTATACAGATTACAGCACCTACACCATTCTTTAAAAACTATAGACAGAAAAGATTGCAGATATTATAATATTGTACATCTACAAGTGCGCCCACTGCAATTGTACAGATCCAAGACCCTTGCAGTCGTGTAATCGAATCTTTGTGAAAAAAGGATTTAAGAAATCTTTCACTTGAAGCCTTTTTTACTGGCTCTACCAGGGCTCTAATGCTACAAAGAATGACTTGTATGTCTGGAAACAAACCACAGGCGCCTACTACCAGATTATATCTCTGGTGACACTCCTTGGAAATGAAACCTTTCAACGATATGGACTATCACGTATAAATCATAATACTCGTACAATGTGACGGTGCCACCCTCCGAAATGGAGCGCGTGAGTACATGTAGAGGTACGTTACGTTCCTTGGGTGAACGCGGTGGGGTGGTGAGAGACAGTTGGTGTGGTCTTCGACTGACTAATACTTTGTCCTGTTCTGCTTCAATTTCCGATGATGTGCGACAAGTAATTGTCAAGGACAAATGAGGGGCAGTAGAAGATTTACACTCAGGTGGCTATATTGTTAACAATGGGAAATGGATACGAGGTGTGTAAAGTATGCCGAGGTGTATAAAGTATGCAACTCAAAGACGATTTATGTGTGCAAGAATAAATGAGGGATATACCCTCAAGTAAATGTGATGTATAGCTACAATCTGAAGTCTTCACGCGTGGTTGAATCTATGTATCACGCGGGGCTTTAAAGCAAGTCATTTGAATACATGTTGGAGTGGTGGCTCTGCGCGTTGGAGGAAAGGTAGAGGAAATGTGTTATGCTCTCCGTGTCGAAATGACCTCCTTCTTTGTTTTGCATAAGAAAACTAACAAAACAAGGACGTGGTGGGAATTTACGAGGCTTTAGTCATGCATCTACTGAAGCCTGACATAATGTCATCCTGGGAGGAAAGGTAGAGGAGATATGTTATGCTCTCCGTGTCGAAATGACCTTCTTCTTTGTGTAGCATAAGAAAACTAACAAAACAAGGACGTGGTGGGAATTTACGAGGCTTTATTCATGCATCTACTGAAGCATGACATAACGTCATCCTGGGAGGACAGTTCTTGTCAGGCTTCAGTAGATGCATGACCAAAGGTTCGTGAATTCTCACCACGTCCTTGTTTTGTTAGTTTTTCATGCTACACAAAGAAGGAGGTCATTTCATCCTCTTTGTGAAATGCGGTCGTTTGTCATTCTCTTAACCTCGCTCGTGTTTACCACTTTTTCCTTTGTGCTGTTACTACATTCCAGTCCTTCTTGTGCGTCTGATCTTTCTCTTTGCCACCTTTCTTCCCGCTTGCTTGTCCATCTTAGCTTCAATTTTTTCCCTCTCGTTCCTCCTCTTACAATTGGTATCCTTTTGCTTCTCCCGCCTTTTGTCTTGTCCTTCTTTATTGATGTCGTACTTAACTTCTACATTCGCATCGTCCCTGTTTGCATTAAAAATTCTGTTCATATCTTACATAATCCTAACACGACGACAAAGCAGTCGCTAATGACACAACGTAGTGCCGTTGCGCCGGACGCCGGATGATGAAAGAGTCGAAGGGAGAAGCCATTCTCCTCTAGATCCATCCTCCTTTTTTCCTGCTGCCTCTTCATTCTATCTGCTTGAAGCTCTCGCATCTCTCTGGTGAGCCTCTCCGTTTTCTTTTCGTCTCCCTCGCTCTACTTATTTTTCTCCTTCCTTTTCAATGTTTCCTCTCCCCATTTTCCCACAGTTTATATCCAGCATGCGTCCTGGGGCGACATCATATTTCAATATTTTCCCCCAGCTCAGCACTCTTTCCTCCTATGTTGATCATTTACACTTCCAAAAACATGAAAGGGGACGCTAATCCGAGGTTCCAACGGTAGAAGGCGGGAATCTCCACGCTCCCTACCGATTACCCATAAAGAACGAAACATGGGCCCTGTGGTCCCTTTGATTTTTTCGAATGGAATGCATTGGGCTTTCGCGTTACTGTATAGTTTTTCATAATAACATTCATTCAAAACATTATGAAGGGCGCAAACACTACAAGGCTATCGTCTTTACGGTTTCGGGCCGAGAGGCTGGATTCCTGCCCAGATTCCATTTTTTTGAAAATTCAGTTATGAAAAAAACATTTACCAAGCGTCGTCGGCCGTTGGTCCGAATCTTGTTCCAAGAAATGTTAAAGCGTATACAGATAATAGAAAAGAAATAGCCCTAAACACAACATTAAGAAGGTATTCTCTGTAATTTGTTGAAAAATATACGGCACGAAGAGTAAAAATACTTAGCTCGAATATTCTCGCCCTATTTCCGAAAGTCGAATATTCTCTGAAGACACCTCGTTTTCCCCCGAAAGCAGACGTTGGCCCATTAAGTCGTTGGGGCGTTCTTGGCAAGTACGCCCTATGCCACACCACCGCCGATCTGTTCTTTTGAGAAAAGCCCATTTCTTTATTAAGAAGGTACATTGTATAGACCAAGTAGTGTATGGAAGAGCCATATTTAAGATTCGATGACAGACCACCTTTTGTGTTCACCTGTACATGGGGGAGGTTTTCGGGAGATATTTTATGTATATACCTGGGCCATACATACAGCTACACTGCTGCAAGATGAAGCGAATTTTGTTTCAGAATATTTCCATTTCTTTTTGCTACTAGAGTGGTCCTCCTTCCTGTAGCCTTGGCCCGAGCGTCAGTATCTGACAGCGGTGAAAAACATAACAATGTAACCCTAACAGTATCCCTGCTTCCAGACGACTTTGGCCCATACATCGTTCTTTATATTTATCAGACGAAGATGATCACACATTACTACATTACAAACATGTGTGTATGCATTTGTATGCACGTTGAAAATGTACAGACTCAAGGCCAAGGCCCTGGACATTTGTGATCAAATCTTCGCAATGAAACGGCTCGAGAAATCTCTTTTCTATTTTTTTCATTTAAACCGCAATCATATACACATAATAGATTCATTAGCAAAATGTGGTATTCGAGGACGCTACATTTTACCCTATCCGCGTTGGCGCTCGTCTTTCCAGTAGCCTTGGCTCAAGCTCCAGCCTATATATATGGCATCAACAATGACAACGACATAGTTCGATACGACCCCTATTTCAAGACCGCCGGCACCGTGATGAACACCACTCTGACTACTTATAGAGGCAGCAATGCTGCCGCCTTCGACTCGAATAGAAGCCTCTTGTACTGGCTCTACCAGGGCTCTAATGCCACGGAGAGTGGCTTGTATGTCTGGAAACAAATCACAGGCGCCTACTATCAGGTCACGCCTCTGGTGACACTCCTTGGAAATGAAGCCCTTCCGATGAATGCTGCCATGTATACATTCAATGGTACGGACTATTTCACATGGATCACTGTCGCACGATGTGAAATCAACTTCGCCCCTATCACTTACGATGCAAATGATGATCCAAACGGAACTGCAAATGTAGTGAAGCGACTTCTTTCATCGCCGTGTGTGGATGATGATATGCGCTTTGGTGATATTGCGATCGATCAAACCAACGGGGACTTGTACGGTGTGCCTCAATCAGGTGCTCTTTTCCGCGTCCCTGCTTTGGGGAACGGGCTTGCCACCTCTGCTTCTAGCCTTACATTCATCAACATCTCCAGCGCTGGTCTGTCCCTCCAGCTCTCCTTCGACTGTGAGTACAATACATTGTATGGACAAGAGTACGATCCGAGCAGTTTGTCGACGGACAACTGGTATGTCGTCAATACTGCCACCGGAAGTCAGACGGTCATTCCAGGCTTTTCTACGACAGGACCTGTCAATTCCACTCGAGATCTAGGAGGTCCTGCCTGCGCCACATCTCTACCTGTGGCTCCCACCGCTGCAGCTACCGTAGCACCGACAGGACTTCCCACAGAGGCACCGACGGCAGCAGAGACACCGACGGCGGCGCCTACTCAAGCTCCAGCCTATATATATGGCATCAATGATGACAACGACATAGTTCGATACGACCCCTATTTCAAGACCGCCGGCACCGTGATGAACACCACTCTGACTACTTATAGAGGCAGCAATGCTGCCGCCTTCGACTCGAATAGAAGCCTCTTGTACTGGCTCTACCAGGGCTCTAATGCCACGGAGAGTGGCTTGTATGTCTGGAAACAAATCACAGGCGCCTACTATCAGGTCACGCCTCTGGTGACACTCCTTGGAAATGAAGCCCTTCCGATGAATGCTGCCATGTATACATTCAATGGTACGGACTATTTCACATGGATCACTGTCGCACGATGTGAAATCAACTTCGCCCCTATCACTTACGATGCAAATGATGATCCAAACGGAACTGCAAATGTAGTGAAGCGACTTCTTTCATCGCCGTGTGTGGATGATGATATGCGCTTTGGTGATATTGCGATCGATCAAACCAACGGGGACTTGTACGGTGTGCCTCAATCAGGTGCTCTTTTCCGCGTCCCTGCTTTGGGGAACGGGCTTGCCACCTCTGCTTCTAGCCTTACATTCATCAACATCTCCAGCGCTGGTCTGTCCCTCCAGCTCTCCTTCGACTGTGAGTACAATACATTGTATGGACAAGAGTACGATCCGAGCAGTTTGTCGACGGACAACTGGTATGTCGTCAATACTGCCACCGGAAGTCAGACGGTCATTCCAGGCTTTTCTACGACAGGACCTGTCAATTCCACTCGAGATCTAGGAGGTCCTGCCTGCGCCACATCTATACCTGTGGCTCCCACCGCTGCAGCTACCGTAGCACCGACAGGACTTCCCACCGAGGCACCGACGGCAGCAGAGACACCGACGGCGGCGCCTACCGCGGCTTCGACCTCACTTCCTACCGCAGGCGCGACGATCGTACCTACTGCAAGGCCGACGTCAGCTCCTACCGTAGCACCGACAGGACTTCCCACCGAGGCACCGACGGCAGCAGAGACACCGACGGCGGCGCCTACCGCGGCTTCGACCTCACTTCCTACCGCAGGCGCGACGATCGTACCTACTGCAAGGCCGACGTCAGCTCCTACCGTAGCACCGACAGGACTTCCCACCGAGGCACCGACGGCAGCAGAGACACCGACGGCGGCGCCTACCGCGGCTTCGACCTCACTTCCTACCGCAGGCGCGTCGATCGTACCTACTGCAAGGCCGACGTCAGCTCCTACCGTAGCACCGACAGGACTTCCCACCGAGGCACCGACGGCAGCAGAGACACCGACGGCGGCGCCTACCGCGGCTTCGACCTCACTTCCTACCGCAGGCGCGACGATCGTACCTACTGCAAGGCCGACGTCAGCTCCTACCGTATCTTTGAATGCGTCAACTGCGGCCCCTAGCATTGCTCCATCTGCACGTCCTTCTGAAAGATCTAGAGTGATCCCTATCTCGGGAAACTTCTCATTTTTTGTCAATGTTGGGGAGAATCGCCCTTGTGATGAGGTGCGATTAACTCAGTCCCGCATCACTAGCGGCATGTCGCGCCAGCGGGAGCTTGAAAGGAAATCCGTCGGCATTTCCGATTTCTTCACGACGCGTCACGGGTTTGGCCCTGTAGACTCTTTGGAGGCATGTTACGAGACTTGTCTCTTTGCTGGTTTTTTACCTACGTTCTTTTTCGCCATATTCAGGGGACAGTGTCTCTGCTATGAGTCTTGGTAAGCAAGAGGGGGTGACTTTTGTTCAAGGTGACTTTGCTTTCTCAATCGCTCATTCTTGATTCCTTCCACATGCATACATGCTCTCTATACGAAAGTACCCAAGTTCCTATCGTCGTTAGAAATTCAGTCATGGTACGTGGGAGTGTGGTGGGTGGAACTTATGGTGTGTAAGGGCTGACTGCTTATCACTCGGTACTAAAAAAGCATGCTTGCAAGGGAACAGCGGACAGAGAGGCAGAGAAAAGCCCAGGCAATCAGGGAACGGCATTAATATGTACAGAAAGAGGGCCCATAACGTAGCAGAATAGATAGTCGAGTGCATTATGAAGCCGTATATATGTCAAATTGTGTCATTGGCATAAAGTTAGTACCTGAAAGACAGACACGTCAAGATGCGATAGCCAGTACGCTCATTTCCCCTACTGCACTCTTGCCTTCCCCTCAGGTTCCTTCCTGCAATGCTGTCACCATGAGGGCCAAGAGGCTGCCTAAGTACGTGCGCCCTGGCAAGTCTCTCAACATCCGGATCGTCGTCCGAAGCACCCGGTCGACGGCTGTCACCGACGCCAGGCTCATCGCATTCCTCCCGCCCGGTGTTACATACGTGAGCAGTCGCAATACGCTGAAAATGCCACGTGTGACGCCTTATCTCGACGGTGACCGTGTCATCCTCGAGCCTGTGACGCTGCAGGAGCGAGATTCTCTCCGCTACAAGATGAAAGTGTACATTTCGGCAAATGCACCCGAGGACCAGCGGCTGCTGATTCCCGTACAATATGACGGTGGCTCCCTCCGTAACTGCAGCGCGGGCGTACATATAGAGGTACGCATTTTTCGTGGGGAGGACGTGGTGAGGTGGTGAGAGACAATTTGTGGTTTTCGACTGACTAATTCTTTGTCCTGTTCTGTTTTTTTTTCGATGATGTGCGACAGGTGGTCGTCAAGGACAAACAAGGCATTAGAGGCTCTAAACTTACTAATGGAAAAAAGATATGAGGTGTGTGAAGTATGCCACTCAAAGACGAATTATTTGTGTATCAATGAACGATGGATGTACCTTAAGCATATGTGATGTGTATAGCACCACTCTGGAAGAGAAGTTTACGAATGATGGAACCCATGCATCACGCGGGGCGTTAGAACACGTGACGTAAATATCTGTTGCCTCGAGTATATGTAGTATGTATAGCCACATTCTGAAAAAGTCTACATGTTGGGATCTGTGTATCACGTGGGGCTTTGTAGCATATCATTTGAGCATATATTGAGGCGATAAATATGCGCTTCTGAGGGAAGGTAGGGGAGATGTGTGTTCTTATCTGTGTCGGACGAGATGAATGGCTTCTTTGTGAAGCATACGGAAAGCAACAAGACAAGGAGGTGGTGGGAATGTATGAAGCTTCGGCCATGCATCTGCAGAAGTGCAAAATGCACAAGAAATTTCCGCAAGAATGGTGTTATGTTATTTTTTCCGTGAAGTGCGGCTACTTTGTACCTCGCTCGTCTTTACCTTTTTTCCTTTGTGCTGTTACTATATTTCTGTCACTCTTGTACGTCTAATCTTCCTCTTTGCCACCTTTTTTTCCCCTTGCTTGTCCATGTCTAAGCTTCAACCTTTTCCCGCTCATTTTTAAAAGGTCTTCCTCTTTCACGTTCTTCAATCTTTCCTCTTCGATGGTTTTAATGCCAATTCTACAGTACATATCCAGCATGTATTATAAGACCACCTCTTTCTTCTCTCATGCCCTCCGCATCACCAACCTGCCCTCCTTTGATTGTCACTTTCTCTTCAAAAGGACTTTAAAAGACACTAATAGGCGCTCACATATTGTGAGAGCAAAATTTTCAAGATCCGGCACGAAACATCCACCGAAATTAAGTCAACAACTTCATAGTCCTTTTGCCTGTCTTCCAAATTCTTAAAGGCCATGTATCGGTCCTGGATATTGTTGTTAACTTCATGATTGCATTTGTCCTTCATTAAAACATGAAGTCACAGATGAAAGCAATGAGCACCACTCATTTGCCTGAGATAGCTTACTCAAGTCTTCGTGAATCGCAAAGGTCCCATGACACCAAAACTCAATTCACTTTTCTTGTAATGCGTCATACGTAAATTTACCACAAAAAAGGTTGTACCCTATGACAGTAGACTACTTTTGAAGGCACGGGGAAATCTGTAATAGGTAATGAAAAGTGGCCTGACAGTCGTCTTACGTATAAACTAGACACTAGTTGCCTTATTATGATTATTTCACTTTATATCGCAGGAATGTATAGATTAACGCATATACAGCGTGTTGCTCGTCTTAAAAAAGAAGAGATAAGTGAAATGCTTCTTGATATTTCATCAGATTTGACACTTGAAAGCTGTACTCGGAATCGCACGATAAATTCAAGATCTTACATTCGCGCTTCCTTAACTTCGTGCCTGCCTTAGAGAAATTTTGAGTAGATTAAAATTCTATTTTCAGTGAGGAACACATTGAATATGTTCATTTAAAAGAGCTGTTGCGATATTCATCACGAATCAGCTTGGTTTTCTTGCTTCTTGCCTTTCAGGGCCTCGCTTTTCATAGCAGTCAGGAAAAGCTACCCGGCACAAACCTCCCAATGGCCAAAAACATGCCATTTCTACAAAAGACACTACATCGTTCAACATGGTATGAGAGCTTTCGGAAAAGTTTCCAGCTAATCTTGTCCAACGAATGTATTGGATGGGTTTCTGAGTGTTTGATTTGTTTTCCTTGGATGTCCTTACGTCCTTTGTCGGGGGAGCCTGGATATCGAACGCGACGCGGTGAGGGGCCTGATCCCACGATTTTGTCGCGAAAGACAGCGCTATTCTGTGTTTTTTATGGATGCCATGAGTATGATGCCATGATCACAATGAATCCTGCCGGCCATAATTAGGGAGCACACCTTACGACTGTACATGCTTCAGGTGTTGGCATTTGCACAGGTACGTTGTCCTCTGTCTTTGTCCCGCCAGCAGTCATCTTACGTTCCTATCAGAAAGCATTTCTCTCATTACGCGTTGACCATTATCCCACATCGTAGAGCCGTCGACGTGAGTTAGTCGAGCTTTTGGACGAGCGGGAAAAAAGAACCAAGCGACAATGGCGAGGGTGGCAGAAATGTCGCAAAAAAATGCGCATGGATGGGATGTCGTCCTTGATGCCTTTCCTTATCTCAAGACGTCGTCGTTTGCGCCGGCGGACGACTTCCCACCGTCGACATTATCCACGCGCGCGAAAAAAGGCGAAAAAGGATACAACATATAGTGCCGGGCAGCAGAATGGCGAGGTGGAGGAAAATGATGAATTCGTGTCACGTAACCAGCGTCGGAAACGGTGAGTTCGCACTATCTACCCTCCCCTGTGCCACTTCGTGCACATAGCAAAATGATAATCGGGGCAAGCGTGCAAATTTTAAATGCATGAACGTAGGAGTCTGACGCATTCTTGCCCAAAACCAATATGAATACTGCACGTCATCGTCCTTCCTTCCTCTCTCTTGGTCACATTTCTTTCCTCCTTGCCAGCGAACTTAACGGCACGTTATCTGAAAGCTGGCTGCAGTCCCTCCCGCACACCCGGCGTTTGGAAACCCATGTATGGCATAGTAAGCGATACCCTCGAATGCTCGACCGGTGGGGTTACCGGCTCGCCTATGCCCTCAGTCGCAAGCCCAGCAAGGCTCCTTTGCGGGCACTGTCGGAGCAATGTTGCCTGCACGACGCCTCTTACATCCGGGTATTGGAGTTGCAGGCGTATCGTCGAAAGGACATTTTGACCGTGTTGGCGGCCTTTATGGACCCGAGCGATGCGACAACCTTGGAAAGCGATGAAAAGATGGCGGGAAATCAGATGGGAGAAGCCATCCTGTACCGGAGGGGAGCTTTCCCCAGGGGGGTGTTGGGGCCGGTGAGGTATATGTGGAGGCCAAGAGGGAGGGAGGAGGGGAAAGGGAGCGAGTGGCATGTATGGATATGGGCACATCCTGCCTTTGCGAACCGGTTGAAGGAGGAATTGGAGGAGGCAACTGGGGGGGAGGGCGGGAGGGAGGGCGGGAGGGAGAACGGGAAGCGGATGAAGATCAAGCTTGTCCCAGACCTTCTCTTGTTCGAAGTGCGAGGCCCTCTCTCGCAGAGATCGATCGAAATGACTTGTAGGCCCGCCTTTCCTTTCCATGCTACCACCGGGAACGGTTTGGGAGGGGAGGAAGAGGAGGTGGCGGTGGAGGAAGCGAGAAAGGAGAGTAAGGGGGAGGAATGGCTGCCGAAAAAGTTAGGACACGGGTCTGTGCTTTGTTTGTCGGTAATTGATCCGCGGGAAAGGCGAGCAGGGAGGGAAGGAGAGGGGGGACAAGAAAGAGGAGGAGGAGGAGGAGGAGGGAGGGGGGGAGGAGGAGGAGGAGGAGAAGGAAACAGAGGCGGAGAAGGAGTTAAAAGGGGAGAAAGTAAAAAGATGAAAGTAAGGGGGAGGGAAAGAAATGGGGGGAAATTAGGAGGAGGTGGCGAGAAAGTTGAAATGGAGACTGGCGCGGGAAGTGAGGAGCCACCAGGCTTGCCGGGCCGCCTCGCTTTCCCCTCCCTGTGGAGGGGGGAGGACCGGAAAGCAGCGAGAGAACGAGCGCGTCAGCGGCCCGACCACGTCGTAAATGCCGAGAGGGAACGGAGCAGACGGGCAGAGAGGACCTGGCAGGGTGTGTTGGGGCAGGGAGGGGAGGAGGAGGGAGGGGGAGGGGTCGGTAGGAGGGAAGAGAGGGCCTTGAGGGAGGGGAAGGAGACGGACGTTGAAAGGCAGGGGGCAGGGACGATGATCCCTTTGCTCCTGATTGCCCGGGGTGGCGGTGCGAGCCCAGGTTATTTCCTTGATGGGCACGGAGTGAAGGGATTCGACGTCGTTCTCCCTCGTGGCTGGGGAAAGGTGTTTTGGCACGCCATGATGCGGAGGAGCCCGCAACGGCTCGTCGACGGTTTTTCCCCGCGTCCGTTGGGAGTGAGGGAAATGGAAGAAGCCGCCCTGGAGCTGTTGCTCCCAGCGTTTCCTCGGGATTATCCCGAGACCCAGGCAGGACGGCAATGGTGGAGGGAGAGGAGGCGGGAAGCGGAGGAGATGACGAGGAAACAGCCTCCCCAAAAGGGAGGGAACAGGGAGGGAAAACCAGTAGGGCTGGTCTGGGAGGGGAGAGGGGGGGGCAAGGCAGTAGCGGGCGGGGGGGAGAAGGATGGGAAGGATGGGAAGGAGGAGGAAGGAAGGGAGGGGGAGGGAAGGGAGATAATCGTGATCCACAAGGTGAGGGATTTGGAAGAAGCGGTGGCAGTTCCTGAGGCCCAGTCGGGATATGTCGGGCGGATTTTCCCACGTTTGAATTTTCGAAACAAATACCGAGCCTTTCGGTTTTTCCCTGTGGAGGGACCGGAAGGACGAATAGCGCCAGACAAGGAGAAATTTTTCCCACCTGCCCAGTTTTTCCGAATGTATGCTCGGGCAGTCTTAAGGTGTCCGTGGGGAGGAAGGCCAAAAGCATCAGCGGAAATTTACCTCCCCTCCTCGGAGGACTATGCAGTGATGAGGAAGGAAGGAGGGAGGAGAGGAAGTGGAGAAAGAGGAGGCGACCACGTCTGCCCCGTCGCCAGGAGTACATTCGCCCCTCCCTCCCTGCCTTTCCTCCCCCCTTCCTCCTCCCCTCCTTCTAGCCCCTCCTCACGTACGTTTGATCGCCTCCTCGTTGGAAACGTCACCTCGGGCGGATTTTGTCTTGGTGAGGGATACGGAGTCGGCCTGGCCCACCTTAAGATCGAAGGCCTCCGACTTCTGCAACATCGGGCGGGAAAAGGGCTAGAGGGGGAAAGAGGAGGGAGGGAGGGGGTGCATGGATCAGCCATGAGCGCCCTTGTCTGGGTACGGAATCCCCGGTCCACCACTGTCTTCCCTGCGCGGATGGGCTTACAGGCGGCTTTGTAGTCGGAGGGAGGGAGATTACTGCCAGCATGTGCCCCGCTTCCAACTATCCGTCGATGCCGTGCAGCACCTGGAGTGAGGAGGGAGGCAGGGAGGGAGGGAGGGCGAAAGTTCCGATGGGGTTGGGACGAGGAAAAGATGTACGTCCGAGGGAGGAGGGACGAAGGGCCCCGAGTCGAAACAAAACACACTGAGACAACGCAGCCGTCTCTCCAGGCTTGACTTTGATTCGATGGGTATTTATGGTGCGGATGCTTTCTTTCCTCCTATCTACAGGGCAGAGGGCCTTTTCCACTCCCTCCCCCCCCTGGCTCGTGCCCTCTTCTTACAAGCTTTTCCCTCTTCCTCCTTCACCTTCTCCCTCCTTCCCCACTCCTCTTTCCTTCCTCCCGCTGTCCTTCCTCCCCCCTCCCGGCCCCTCCTCCCCCGTCCTCCCAAACCGCACCAGCTTGCAGATGCCATCCATTACACCACTCGGACCGCGACATGTGATCTCGCGAGCCGTACAATGGCCGCGTCAGTGTTGTTTCCTTCTTCTTCCCTGCCGTGCTCCCTTCCCTTCCTTGGCTCCCACCTTCCCTCTCTCCTCGCTCCAAAATTTTTGCTCCTCCCTCCTCCTCTTCCCCCTCTTCTCCCCTCGTCCCTCCCTCCCCTTCTTCCTTCTAGAAGGTTCTTCCCCCTGTTCCCCTGCTCCCTCTCCTCCAGACAGCCTCCTTAAGTCTCCCCCTCGTCCTACATCCCCCTCGACCTTCTTCTCCCCCCCTCCCACCTCCTCGATCGCCGGCACCCTTGGCAGTTCCCCCACCCCTTCCACTTCCATCACCGCCATCACGATCCCGTACCCCTCCACCAGCGTCCGATGCCGCGAGACGTACTCGTTCAGACCCTCCACCCCTTCCTCGTAGATGTCCATCACCCGCACCATCTTCCTCGCCTCTTCCTCGCTCCCTACTTGCCGTAACCTTAACTTCAAATGCCCGCCCAAGCTCTCCAACACCTGCTGCGCGTCGAAGTAGACAGCCTCCAGGCATGCTGACACCACTTCATCCACCTCCTCTCCCGGGCCCACACGCAGCTTCCACGCACGTACCAACAGCCCTTCCAGTCGGTCCACGAAGGCATCGAAGCCCCCTTCGCGCCACATCACCGAGGGAACAGGCAGCTTCTCGTTGCTCCCGGCTACTCCGCCTCCCGCTGTCCCTGCCTCCCTCCCTCCCTCCCCCCCTTCCTCACCCCCCACCAACTCCCCCACTGCCTCCCCTACTTCCGGAAACCCGGGACCGAAATTTTTGGCGCGAAACAAAGTATAGTCTGCGTAGGCATTTACAAACTTCCGACCCTCGGTTACCATGCCCGCGGGATCAAAAAACCGGACAGGCGGGGCAGAGGGCTGGGCGGAGGGCGGGCAGGAGGACGGGGCGGCGCGGGCATCGACCAGGCGGGAGAGTTCCTGGAGGCGTGCCTGGAAATTTCCTGACTGTTCGACGGCCCCGTTGGCGGCGAAGCGGTGCAGGACGTAGAGGGCTTTCAGGGTGATCCGGGCATCGCCTTCACGCATTTTTGCCCACAATTTCCGAAGGATGGGGGGAAAAGGGTCGAGAGAAGCCGGTGTCTGGTACGTAATGGAGAGGAGAGCGTCCAAGTGCTTGGCTTTGACGGGGCGGGAGTCTGGGCGCGTGGCTTTGACCACCTCCCCTTCCAGTTCCGAGGAGAGCGCGGCTTTGAATTCCCGAAGGAGGACCCGCCCTCGGTCCCGGAAGTGGGGGGAAAGGAAGAAGAAGGAGGGAGGGGAGGGAGGGATGGACGGGGGAGGGGAGGGAGGCTGTCGTGGCGTGGGCTTGGAAAGCGTGCGAAAGGCATAGGCGGAGGAGGTGGAGGGAGGGGAAGAGGTTGAGGAAGGGGAGGCGGGGGGCCTTCGCGGAGGAAGCTTCCCGTACTTGCGACGTTTGGCCGGCGAAGACAGAGTCCGCTGTAATGACGAAGGCCTCGACGAAAGAGTGGAACGACGTCTGTTACACCCTGCTGCCCGCGCCGAAGGGAGGGGGCGTGCTGTCCGTGTAGAAATACCTGCACATGCCTTCTTACGAGACCGCCAGACTGCCACTGTGCTTTCCCTCCCGTCCACGCCTGGGTTAACGTCGAGTCCGTCGAGCACGTTTCCCTCGTCCTGGTGGTCGCGGTCATCCCTGTGGCGAGCCTGTGCGTCGCGTCTTCGCCCACGCGATCTCGCGGGTCGGGACATTGATCCACTTTCTGTTGTCCCTTTAATTCCAACCTGCTCCCTTCTTCCACGTCTACTCTGATCTAGATCATTTCTGCTTTCTTCTTTCTCTCCGTGGCGTGAGACGCCTCCGTAGACGGTGAATAGCCTAGAGGCAGGCAAACCTGTCGAATGGCACCCCCAAAAACACCCGATGACGAGACGTAAACACTCAAAATCGCAGATGCCTGACCATGACTGTCATAAAAAGTCTAGGAAATTACGTACCCTCGGGCATGGTTGGAACCGCAGTGGCGCAAACAATAAGGATGGTGCAAGAGAAGGTTCTGCTCATTGGTACACCGGAGCCCAGTAGCCCTTCATAGAGGAAAAGTATGGGCAAAAGAAGCAGCGTCCACTGTCCCATTGACACGCTTGATCCTCGTCGCACCATGTAGTCCGTCGAGCAACTTTCCACTGTTTAAAAATGCGTAGAGATTTGTCAGTAAAAATGCTTCCCACGTATAGTTGTACTGGTGCGGGGAAAATAACCTCCCGCCCCTGTTCCTCATCTCATGGTGTGCGTCCCCCGGCTTTTTCCCCCTGTTTGCACCATTCTTTGATTCTAATTATCATGTTGATAATTCGCATTGGCATCAACTGGATATTAGATAAGTTTTTAATGAGGAAAAGCCACTGACTGCGCTGCCTCTATTGTTCACATGTGTCATGTAAAAGAGACTCATATATCCCTTCTCGGGCTGCGCGTAAATCAAAGTTTAGCCAAAAATGAACGAAAACCTCAGATCTTCAGCCATCCGCCAAAATTTACCCTTTTTTGCGAAAGAAAAGATGTGCACGTAGCCATGAAAAGGAATGTAAATGTCGAAATGGTGCTTTCTTCTCGTATTCCCCTCCCTCACTTCTTTCCGTTTCGTTCACCCAACTGCTGAGCTGCAAAAAAGACCGCCAAACCACCTCCCACCGCTATCGCCCCCCACATGCCAGCTTTTACCAAAGCCGTCATGATGGCAGCCGCAGAAAGGATACCAACCACGATCCCCAGAAAGGACTCGGCGTACGACAGCTTAAACAAGGCTGCAATCGCGGCGCCAGTCCAGGCGCCAGTGCCCGGTAACGGCACCCCCACAAATATCGCCAAGGCTTGCCAATTCATCTTCGCTCCTGTCGTGTCCTTCAATTTCTTTTCCAACACGGGCGTCACTTTTTCCATCAACCACGGCGTATTCCGGAGTACGAGCAAGATGAGTGGGACGGGGATCAGGTTGCCGAGACAAGCCAACAAAAAGGTTTGGGCAGCAGGAATCCCCATCCACAGCCCCACGGGCACCCCTCCACGCAGCTCGACGACGGGCAAGGCGGAGATGACCATGAGCGTCACCCAATTCGGCCATCCTGTGCGGGTTCCGATGGTCTTGGCCACACGCTGGCCCAAATGCAAATGCTCCCCGTGCTCCACTGCTGCAGCCAGAGCACGAGGAACCGAGGTCGCCGAGGTGATAAACAAGAGGGTGGCCAAAGCACAGGCCCAGGCGACGACGCTGCGCGTGCGGGGGGTTGAGGGTAGAATCGATGTAGTCGAGGAGGCAGGAGGTCTGCTTGTGTTACCTCCCCCCGAGATCTTGAATAAAGATGGGATGGTGGACATGGGTGTGGCTTTGGAAAAGGAAAAACCAGGTGTCTCAAGGCCAGTACAGCCGCGTGAAAAGGCAGGATGGTTGCTTGGGTATGAATGGAACGGGGAAGGCCCGTGGGTGGGAAGGCGTGATGACTTGGCTATCGGTAAGCCGGTCGTTGCAGGCAGGAATGCGACCCGGGAACGGATGGAATCGGCGGTCCAAAATGCTGCGAGAAACAGGAATAGAGGTAATCCATGACGTCCCCATGTGGTCATGCTCTGTTCAGAAGTGACGGGGAATGTTGGGAAACATGTGAAGAGGAGATTAACACAAGCGCTCGGTGCATAGCACGGAAGCAGTCAACCCGTTGTCACTAAAAAAGATCCCTCGCGCAAAATTTACACCACAAGCCTCCAAATCCAACGGAAGTGCAAATCCGTCTGAACTTCATCCCCCCTCGCCTCAAAGTTGACCACCTATATGTTTATGCCACGCCCGGGTCGAGGGGCAGGGCCGCGAAGACACTCTGTGTCGTGGGAAAGGCGTAGAATAGAGGGAATTAATGCGCGTAGGACCACGTCGCCGCATCCCTCCAGCCGTACGAGGCGCGCCGGCACGATTTTGATGACCTGGTAATTCGTCGTCGGTCCCGGTAAAACAAAGGCACGTGTCTCTCAATGGTATATAGGCACGTGCTTTTCTGGTGGACGTGCCGTTTTAGGTTGGCCCGGTGAATTTTTGGCGTTTGCACAGTCTTCCCGGATGCCGTAGAGGCGTCGGAATTATCTTTGCTTTTTCTCTCAAATCTATTTTCTGACTTTCACAACTGTCCCGTTGCCTTGACTTTTCAATCCCGTCATGTTGCTGGGGCCCTTCTATGAAATCAAGGGGTCGTGTGATGGAGGGGTTGGACCCAGTCGTCGGAAAGGCATTAATTTGGCATGAATATTCTGATGCTGCCCTGCCCGAGCGGTTTTGAGGGATTGGGCCAGGACCCGGGCAAGAAGGAAGTGTCATTGATATGTGTACCAAGTGTGTTTGAAGCTTGATTCGCTGCACATGGGTTAAACTATACTGATGCTGACAAGTGCGAGGGCAGGCGGAGAGTGGAAATGGAATCGAATGGCCGTCGTTTCTTTTTTTTCGAAAAGACCGCCCAGTACGAGCAGGGTATTCAGTAAAACGACCGTAAACCCTCTTAATCGAATCATATTTTTCCCCCACACCAACGCCACATTGGGACACCTGCTCTGCATTTTTCAGCGGAATCGACGTGTGGACAGGCAATTGAGGCCTGTCGTGGCACTCTGCTCGCAATATCACAGATGGCTTTGGAAATGGAGACAAGTCGCTCGCCTTTGAAGGCTCATCACGGAGGTGGCATCATGGAGGCCTCACCGGGTAGCTACGACTGCGAATCACAAAGGTAAGAAGCAGGACGTCGCATGGAATTGAGAGAGAGGCATGGGTCAGGACTGGGAGGGTGGTGATGATTGTTCGGGGCAGGCGTCCTGGCAAAGGCGGTGCCACACAGTAGAGGAAACGGCAGGATGGGGTACATCCCAGTCTGCTTCACTGTCGAATTGACGAAAGGAGATAGGCACGAGCAACGAGAGGGGTGACTTTCAAGGGTGGATCGGTGCAGGCTGGAGTTTTACTCGGGCCCGAGGCGCGCGCACCAAAGCCAAGATCTGAGTTCTCATTTTCCTCCTCCCCTCCCCTCCTCTCATCCTCATTTAGCATGGATGGCTGGTCGTCTGACAGTGTGGACTCTTCTGCCCCGCATTCATACATGTGGCGTGACATTCGATGCTCGTACGATGCGAACATGAGCGGTCGAGGGGGAAAGCAAGTAGAGATTGAGGTTCGGAAGGGAGAGAGGGAGGGGATGGAGGGAAGGAGGGTGGGAGGGAGGGCGGGAGGGAGGAAAGGAGGCCCTAGAAGGGAAAGGGTTTAGAAGGGAAT
>SDOX01000016.1:181377-207642 GCA_004565275.1 Nannochloropsis salina CCMP1776 | reverse complement strand
CCCCTTCCTCTTTCCCTTCCTCCCTCCCTCCCTTCGTACCCTCCCCTGGTTCAGCAAGCGCACCCAGCCCGCCGCCTCCTCCACCTGGTGCACGTCCACGACCTTCCCTTCCTGCAGGCCCCACTCCTGCACAGGTGGGTCAAGAAGGAGGGAGGGAGGGAGGGAGGGAGGGGAGGGGAGGGAGGGGAGGGCCATGTGGACGAGGCGGGCGTCCGGGTTCATGGAGTGGAGGATGGCAGCCAGGCGCCGCCGGTCCCTCTTGGAGACCTCGTCCTTCCCGTGGTTTAGCACCAACACCGTAGCACACTCCACCTGCCCGCACAACACGTCCGAGACGGTCCGGAAATCCTCCTCCTCCTCCACCACCTCCTCATCCTCCTCATCCTCCTCATCATCCTCCTCCTCCTCCCCTTCTTTTCCTCCCTCCCGCTCCCCCTTCTCCAGGGGGGCTGCCTCCTGCCAATTCGCCAAAAATGCGGGGGCGTCAATCACTGTCACCAGAGAGGCCAAGTGAGCCTTTCCATCCCTTCCTCCCTCCTCATCACTCCCATGCCCCATCAGCTCCTCCCCCAGCCCGGCGGGCTCCATCCACCCTCCTGCCTCCACGTACACCACATCCAACCCCCCTTCTCCTTTCTCCTCCTCCTGTCCGTCCTCTCGCATGCGCTCTGCGGCAAGAATAACCTCCTCAACCCCTGCTAGCAACGAGTTCTCTGCTTTTCCTCCCCGCTTCCCCTCGCCGGCACTGAGTGTGCTGCAGACAATCACGTCCTCCGTGCCATCATTCCCCTCCAAATCCTTCAACAGCTCCCTTAATCCATCCCCTTGCGCCAGTACCACGCCAACATTAAGTCTAGTCGGTGCTGCGTCATCCTCTTTCCCCGCCGTGGGTCTCCCGCTCCCTCCCTCGTGTATCAGGTGGCGAAGCAGCGTCGTCTTGCCGGCACCGGGCAAGCCTGAAAGAAGTACCACGGGGACTGAAGTAGGCGGAGGAGTCAACGATTGATGGCCATGACTGCCATGCTCTTCGTGGGCAAGTAAGGGAGGGAGGCCGTGGCGACGGAGCAGAGAGGGTGGGGTGAGGGAGGGGGGGAGGAAAGGTAAACGGACATGGTCCAAGCCCGTAAGAGGGCTAAAATAGCGACCTGAACGTGGGAAGATAACGATTGGGCATGTCTGTTACAATCAAGCAAAATAGCGTTGTCCATTCCAAGTTGAATGGACTAATGCCTTGACTTGCCTTGTAGATGGGGAGGAGAAACGTGCGGTGCGTGCAGTTGAATCAAAAAACCCGAGACCGGAAGCAGGAAGAATGGTAGCAAGTCAAAGCGACCGATGCCATGGCCATGGAAGCAGCCACAGGACATGTCCCCTGTTTTGAAAAGTTGCATTGAAAAGCGTTGACGTTTATCAAGGCCTTCGAACCTGCATTTTTTGCGACTGGCATTGGTAAAAGCGACTCGCATCGCCGGGAGGTTAGATGCATCCACACTTACTTTTAATTTAGTAGCAAGTCAAGTCAAAACCTTTTCATGATAACGATCTAAGGCTAGCTCAGATGCAATGTTCAAGGGGTCTCTGTGCTCTCAATAGACGTCGCCGAGCCCTTTCTCGTCAGGCAGGCCAGGCAAAAGTGCGTGAGCCCACTCCATCTTTTAATGCACGACGCAGGAACAAGAGCAGCCTCTGAATTCCAGATGCATGCGAAGATTAAACTTGGTTGAAATCAAAGTGTATAAGGAGGAAAGTCGCGCGAAGATGGCAATGATGCACGGGGACGACGAAATGACTTCATAAGAAGATGTCACTGGTATCGAAGCGAAGCCATCAAGCCACCAGGTGGCAGGAGACATGATATCAGTCAGTAGTTTGGCAGAAAGTGACTTCTTTTGGGTGCTCCCCACTTTACGCACCCTTTTCTCAGGCCCACCTCCTTCCCCTCCTCTCCTCCCGCGCATCTTTCTCATTCTCCACTGCTGCCCTGATTACATCAATTCTACCTCATGCATCTCTCTCTGTAATTGCCGTCAGATGATGGTCGATTTCTCCTTCTGTCAATGTGTGGAAAAAACCACCTACGCCTTCCACCACGCCCACTTCGATTTCCGAGCCCTTGAAGTCCGTGGATAGCACCGACTGGAGGGCCATGATCGCGAGTTCCACCGTCTCCTCCGTCCCGAGACCCCCCAAATCCCCGACTTTTTTTTCGAGCCAATTGGTCGCCTCGTCCTGCTTCACGCCGGCAGCGGTGGCCTGACCACGTACAATAAAGAAGACGGAGAAAAGAAAAGGAAGGCGGGTTGGTTAAAGGGAGGTGATATGGCAGAGGTCTTTTTGGTCCCTCGATCTGAGGGCGAGCCCTTTTGCCTCTCCCCTCCTTCCCGCCCTATGCACCTTGAAGGGGAAGAAGTGACCGGCAGGGTCTACTTTGTAGAGCTGAGGGCCCCGTTCGTCGTCCACACCCACCAGCATACACACTGTCGCCAAGGCGCGCATGGACGCTTGCTGCGTATAAACCTAGGGGGGAAAGGTGGAAGGGAGGAGGGAGGATGGGAGGGGGGGAGGAAGGGATGCCGGATTATTATTAGCCATAAAATGTCAACAAGGAAAAAAACATCCGCCGTGCTCTCATCTCCCGCGCTCTTCCGTGTATCTCGCTGCCTGTCGTCCCCTCCCTCTACCTGTGCGATGTCGGCGATGCGCTTGGCAAGAACGTGCACGGGGATGTCATACCCGTATTTAAACCGAAACTCGTGCGCCTCCTGCCGCAAACGGGTCACCTGGGCGCGGCTATCTGTGGTCATCCCTGTCATCACTGCGCCCAATTTGTCCGTGATTTGATAGATGTTGGACACGGAAGAGGGATCTGTGCGGAAGGTGGCGAGTCGATAGCATAGGTAAGCAGAGAAAGCCCGTTTTCGTTTATTTTTTTCCTCGTTAGTGTCCGCCTCCGTAGGGCGCTTGTATGACTTTGAAAGCATAATTTGTTGTTTAAAAAACAAAGGCAAGCATGCACATTACAAGACTCACCAATGAGACGGTCTGGCACCTTCTTTTGAGTGACGACAGCGACGCATTCCTTTCCTCGAACGGCGACTGAAGTAAGTCCCTCACTGTTGGCGGCTTTGAAGGCGTATTCGATTTGGTACAAGCGGCCTTGAGGCGAGAAGATGGTTATGTGGTGGTCGTATTGGGAGTCTCTTCCTGACATGATGAAAAGGGGCAGGCAGTACCTAGGGGGTACTAGGATGAAGGAAGTGAAGAGGAGGGCGATATAAGCTGGCATTTATGCGTGGCCGCACGCTCCAGAGTCAGAGCCCCTGAAGATCAGACGCGCGCTACGCGCATAGGAAGCTGGTTGAATCCGATTTTGTTCCCATCCGCTAATATGCGTGTCTTTCGTATGGTTTGCGCCAAAGGGGGAGGAAAGAAGTACACAGAAGTCTTTGGCGACGGAGGCGAGGAGAAGGAACGACAAGGAGGACAAGGGAAAAAGCCGTCCCGAAAGACTTGTGAGACATGTCGTCCAAAAATGCGTTTCCTTTTCACAGGAGTGGATGATCTAGTTATTCTGGTACCCGTAGCATAGTGTCTCTTTCTCTGCAATAGGTCATAGGGGTACATTTCCCTGCCGAAAGTACCAGGACGGGATTTTCCGGGTAGTTTTGGGAGGAATCGATGCGAGCCGCAGGGTGCTCATATTCTAGAAACAAAAGAGAGTCGACCCAAAGTGATCCTTGAACCCTTCAGGACGTACAAGAATTCTGTTTTCTTTCCTCTAGGCCCCTCATAGTGCGCGTGACAACGCTCACAGGGTTTTGTTGTCTACTCGCTTTGTTGCATTTCCAGGAGATCTGCCGTGGCCAAGGGAGAAGTGCAAACGAGAGACGCAGTTACAACTGCTGCATCTCTAGTCACACATTTGAAAAAAGGGTACTCGATTTTCGATTTAGTGCGCATGTTTGTGGTTTACGAAACTTTTTTCTGAACCTCTCGCACACCTTATCAACGGAAAAGAGGAAGTCAGAATGTTTTGATCACTTCCGTTGCGCACATGTGTATTGCGGATATCCCGAGTAATTTAAAACTATGCTTTGGAAAGTTTCCAAAATTATAGACCGTGAAAAGATGTGACGAATGCCGTGATGTCTCGAGTACCCTCTTCACCCATGGCAACCTCCCTCATGCATTGGTAAAAGGTGTAGAGATTCACTCACAAATACTTTGCAAAGCTATCATCCACATAAACAAATAACGACATAAACGAGTCTCGAAGAACGTATAGCAACATATTTATTGGTTCGGCACAGCCCTTCATCGGACGGTTTTGTGGTTAGGGAGGAGGGGCAAGTCAAGGGAGGAGATGTTGTTGAAGAGAGAACTTGAAAACTGCCCAAAAGACCTATTGTGATGCATGCAAACTCAAGAAAGGTTTAAAACGATCTTTCTCCTGTAGAAAGTAATGGACCAGTAATTTTCGTCGTCAATGTTTCGGTTTGCCGGGGAGTGCTTGCGCTTGAAAGGATTCGAAAGGGGTTTCCTGGAGCTGAGAGGATAAAGGGAGTAACGAGGATCGAGCAGATTTCAACGACGAGGAAGCGTCCAAATACCTGTCCAAATATTCATTTGCCGGTGCCAAAGTCTCGAGAGGGCTTGCATGAGCTGAAATTTTGCCTTTAGTGGTTTGAAAATCCCAACAACACGAGATTTCGTTTCCACCCGCGGGGTTTCCACGATCTGCGCGTCTTTGCTCTCTACCTCCCTCAATGCTTACTTTCCTATGCATACCACCACAGTATATCTTTTGGCCCCCATCATGCAAACCGAAGAAACATCGAAGGAACGAAATGTCGTGGGACAAGGTGCAAACCCTACAACAGAGTCAAGGGGCTGTGAAACATCTTCCTCCTCTATCCCTCCTTCACCCTCTTCACCGACCCCTTCCTTGACTTCCACGATCCCCTCCTCCACCTCTTCCGCCGGCGCCAGCGCCGCGGCCACTTCATCATCTTCTGTATTTCGTGACACTTCTATTTCGACGTCCGGCTCCCATGGAAAACCCAAGCGTCGTCTGTCCGCCTCTCCCACCAATGCAGGCGGGGACCTCGACCAGGCTGGGAGCCCGGACATGGAGACGGACGCCAAGGATGCAAGTCACAAAAGAGCCCGCCTGCACCCTCCCGAACACACGATGGAAGGCATTGAGTCTCCTCCCCACGACGCGGCCGGACCACTAGTAAGGCCGCAAATCCTTTCTTTGCCAACATCCTTACCTGCCTCCTCAACGTGCTCAGTCTCTTTGCCACCAACGCCAGCGCAGCCATGCCCTCCTTTCTCTGCCGCTTCTCTCACGTTTGGGGGACAAGGGGCCGGGAAAGGCGATGAAGCTTGCATGGTAGGCTCGATGCAAAGACACCGTGAACACGGAAAGCGAGGGAGGGGAGGAGGGCGAGAGGTGGGTAGGGTCGAGGAAGGAGAAGAGGAGGTAACGCCCCACATCACCTCAAGAGCAGGAGGAGGAGCGATGGCGGGAAGATTGGAAAAGGGGAAAAGCGGGGAGGAGATTCGATCGGCAGCAGCAGCACGTGGACGAGGAGGAGGAGGAGATGGAGGAGGAGGAAAAGGAGGAGGAGGAGGAGGAGGAGAGGGAGGGGGAGGCATCAATTCCGTCCAGGAAACCACTCCGGATCCATTCCAATCTAAACGCAACGACCCGTCTGCCCTCCCCTCCCCCTCCCCTCCTCCCCCTCCATCCCTGGCCACCTTCACCTGCCCCTTCTGCCTCGACCTCCTCTACCGTCCCGTCGTCACGGCCTGCGCGCTCACCACCTGCGAAGCCTGCTACGCCCAAGCCCTGGCCCACACACCCACGTCCTCCTCCCCTCCCTCTCTCCCGCCCTCCCTACGCGCTGACGGCACACGGCCCTGTCCCCTCCTCGGGAAGGCCTGTAGATACCCGGAGGGAGCCTCCTTGCCCCCTGTCCAAGCCCTATTGCACGACCACATTCGACAGCTGTACCCTGCGGACTACGCGCGCCGACAACGGGAAGAAGAGGAGGAGGAAGGGAGGGAGGGCGCACGGAGGGCCGTGGCGCAAATGCGGACGGACAGGGGCCAGGAAGGGAGGGAGGGAGGGAGGGAGGGGCGGGGGAATGGCGTGTGTAGGTTGCTGGAGGCGTTGGAGATGCTTCTGCGTCGGTTTCGTCTGGATTTGGTGGCGATTCAAGCGGAGGTGGAGGAACAAGAGCGCTTGGAGGCTGACGTTATGGAGGGGAGGGAGGGAGGGAGGGAAGGGGAACGGGCCGCACCTCGACCTCGTCTTCCCCCCCGTCTGGCCCATCTCCCTCAGGGTCTGGGAGCGGAGGGAGGGGCCGGGGTAGGGCGGCGCCTGCCCTTCCTCCCTCCCTTCTTCCGCCACCACCGGTCCTTCTTCTCCCGCTACCTCCCCTCCCTCCTCCTCCTCTGGACCCTGTCCTCCTTCCCTCCCTCGAACCGCTCCAACCCCCCTCATTCGCGCGCCGGCTGGTTCGGTTTTCCATTCGACGGGCTCTTTTTCTTCCCAGGCGGGCCCTCCAGCTCCCTCACCGCTGGTTCCACCCTCGCACCCTTCCAATCCTTCGTCCTCCTCCGCCACGCCTGGCCCGTGCAGAAGCTTGAATTTGCGGCGGCGTGCCCGGATTTCTACCATCGGGTGGCTGGCATGGTAAGGGTCATGGCTGAGGGCGGAAAGCGAGAAGAGTGGAGGGCGAATGGGACGCACACTCGTTTGGAAAAGGGAGGGGGGGGGAGAGGGCAGAGAGGACGGCCCCCGGTCTCACTTTCTTCACGTGTCTCGTTCCCTCCGTTTCCCCCCCTTGGCACAGTATTTCACGATCGCCTTCTCCCTTAGCACCTTCTACCTAAACGCCTATTGCATGTACCATCGGATTTCACGCCGACGGTCCGAGAACCGCTTCTCCCTGTCGCAGATCATGGGGAGGGAAATCCTCCTCCTCCTCTTCCTCGTCTCCTCGTGCGAGGCCTCCGCCCTCCTCCACCGCTTTCTCCTCCACTGCATCTTCTCGGTCCTGGCCTCCATACCCGCCGCCTGGTCAGCCGTCCTCTGCCCCAGCCTGCTGACGACGGCGAAGGAGGTCGGTCTGGGCTTGTACAGGCTAAGTATCGAACTCATGCTGTTCTCGAGCCTTTTGTTGGGCCCGGCCTTGGGGCCGCAGGACCTTGGCATTTTGGGCACCGGGCATCTGGGGGGAAGGGATGGCGGGGAAGGGGGAGCGGCGTGGGAGAACCGGTTGCAGGCGATGGCCTTGACGCGCTTCAGCCTCTGTGCGGTCCCGAGGGGGCTATTGGAGCTTTTGTGAGTGGAGGGAGGGACGGGGGGAAGGAGGGCGAGAAGGAAAAATGAGCGGCGTGACAGCCAGGGGTCCGGGGCCAGTGGTTGTGTGGAAGAGGAGAAAAGGAAAGAAGGTTAAGGGTGTAAGATTGTTCAGGCTGAGACGCCGTGTGTGAAAGAAAATTACTTCCGGTTGACTCTGGACTTTTTTTCTTTTTGTGCTTGTCCATATTGATGTGCGTCCACGTCGTGTTGCAGACCGTGCAAGCATCATCGAGGCTTATCGAGCGCTCTATTCAATAAGGAGGGCTTGTTTGCCCGTCTTTTGAGCTTCAGGCCTTCCCTATCACCTCCTCCCTCATTCTCAATTCTCTTTCACGCTCTCCCTCTCAAACCCTCAATCCGCATCTGCCCGTTCCACCGGGAGCAGAAACCTTTAACTCCCGCTCCCAAGTAAGGGCCGTGAAGTCCGCGAAAGGGAGAGGGGCAAAACAAGGAAGCACCACATCCTCTGCCGTTTTACCTTCTCGGCCTCTCGCATCTTGGCGCTTCGCTTAACTTCTTCCTCTTTTCCCCTCCCTTTTATAAGAGGGGGATACTTTTCTTTGTGGGGACTCGTCGCACGCTGGTAGCTGTGGCTCTTCTTACATGCTGAATTAAATGATTGGCATCCGTAGCTCTCATCGTCTTTTTAAATTACGATTATGAGGAAGACATAAGGACGGACGACCCAAACCGAAATTTCTTCCATTTCACCGACGTTCTTTTATCTGTTTGAAAAGGCCGCGCCCATACGATTCGAACGCAGGACTCCTTCGCCCACCATCCTCCTCTTACGGAGTCTGGTTTTGTCAGTGGCTGCCCTCTCTCTGTGTTATATGTCAGTCTACAGTCGCTGTCTGTTGCCGCCTCTTTAGCCTTCTTCTCTCTGGGCCCACATTCTGGCCATTATTTTTCAGCCACGCCGTGTATCACACTGCGTTGCCATGTAAGATGCGATAAGTGATCCATCAGGGATGCGATCTTGATCGATCCATCAGGGAAAGCAGGCATGCACACTCCCTTCCTCCGGCCTTGTCGGTACACCGCACGGGTCATGCCCCTCCTAGGGGGAAGTTCCCCTTTCACTCGATCTCTCTACCTTGTCGCCTTCTTCTTTCTTCTCCCTGGACACTGTCCCACATCATCCTCCGGCTCGCGAACGGACGGAGGGCCAATGCGGCCCCCTGAACAATCTCTTCTCGCATATCTTTCCTCCTCGCAATACGCACGCACACACACGCACACATAAATTGGAAAATAAAGTTTGTAGGTACCACACATGCGTGATCAAACGTCCCTTCCCATCCCCCGCTCTCCCACCCGTCCGCCTGCCTTCCCTCCTTCATTTTCTCCTCCTTTCCTCCATGGGCCTCGCTGCACACGCGTCGGCTCCCCTCTTCCCCCCATGCCTCCTTCCGATTCCTCCCCGCCGGCTCACACTTCCAACGTCTTTTTAAATCCTTCCCCTCTCCCCCCCATCGCCCCACCCCAAAACCGCCCCAGTCGGAAGCTCGCCATCTGCATCGCTGCTTCCTCCTCGTCCACACTCACGTCTTGCGGCTTCTCGGGTGCCGCCGGCCGGGCAGTTTGGGAATGGGAAGACCGTGGCTTGCGCCTGGCCTCCTGCGGCCTGGGGATGGGCCCGAGTCCGTACTGTGCAGCGCGTTTTCCGAACCGACCGCCCTCCCCGCCGTGGCGGGGATGACTGTGGTGGTGGTGGTGGTGTGGTCGCTGCCGGTGCCCCGCGTGCTTCAGGAGCGCCTCCTGCTGCTGGGAGCAAGGCCCCTGCCTATGGTCGTGGCAGAGGTCGCCGGAGTCGAATTCGTCCTCAGACGACAGGCTCGACACCAAGCTGCTCTGGCTCCCTTCCTCGTCCTCCCCGTCGCTCTCCTCCTCCTCTTTCCCCCTCCCGCCCTGGTGGTGGGCCGAGGGAGGGTACAAGCGTTGGCTTGCCGGCGTGGACCGGAAGGCATGGGGAAGTTGGATCAAATGCCCCGCTTCCCGCTCACCCCGGTGGCTTTTGCAGACACCCGCCCCGGGGTGGGAAGAGAGGGCCCTGGCTCCGTCTGCCCCGTGCGAGGAGGGGTGGGAGGAAGGGAAGGAGGAAGGGAGGGGGGACGAGCCCACTACCCGCGTCCCAGGCGCCCAATGGTTGTACGTCCCCGCCGACGCAGGGAGGGAGGGAGTAAGGGCGACACCCTGCTTCCCCCCCTTCGATACGCGGGCATCGAGGAGGGAGGGAGGGCCCTGCGCCCGTCCCACGGCCATGGTAAACCGAGGACTGCTCGGGCCTCGCCCCTCTCTTCCAGCCACCCCCTGGTCCAAGAAACGGGGCAACGAAGAAATCTTCCCCTGCCCGCGTGCCTGCGAGGGCGGGAAGGAGGGAGGGGTAGTGCTCCCTCCTTCCACCTCGGCGGAAACGTAGTACAGCGGTCGCGACGGGTGCGGTGGGTGGACGTGCTCCGACCTAGGGCCCCGCCCGCCCCGAGCACCTCCCTGCCCCCGGTGGAAACTGCAGACGGAGTCGTCCAAACTGTTCTCTCGCGTGGTGTGCCCGCCGCTACCTGTCTCCGAGAGCGGGCCTGGCACAGGGGCATAGGCCTCAGTGCCCTGGGCCCCTCCGGCAGAGCTCAGGGGTCGGGGTCGCCCCGAGGGGGGAAGAGGAGTCTCCAGCCCTTGGTACGTGATGTGGGGGCGTTGGGAGGGGGGGAGGGCACATTGTGGAGGCTGTCGGGCGCCGGACTCGTGGGGGGAGGGGCAGGGTCGGGACAGGGTGGCATACGGGGTGCAGGGAGGGGGAGGGAGGGAGGGAGGGAGGGTACACCGAGGGGTCCCGTCCATTCCAAGCCTTCCTTTCGCCCAGCCGTGGCTTTGAAGGTCTGGGCTGTGTTGTGGCTGTGGCTGGGAGTGCGTGGAGTGCTGTGGATGATGGGGAGAGGGATGCCCGCAAGCGGCGTAGGAAGACTCGTCCGACGTGGAGGTGGAGGAGAAGGTGTCTCCGCTCGCATTGCGGGGTAAGGACGCGTGGCCATGCTTAAGGGGAAGGGTCGGGCCGCCGTGGGCCGAAGAAGTCGCCATCCGGGGGCCGCCGTGCGGCTGAAAGGGAAGCTCCATGGGCTGACACTGCATGTGGGGGTGGTGCTGCGGGTGTGCGTACGGGGCAGGGGGAAGAGGGACTGGGGAAAGCGGGGGGAAAAAGCCGGGCTGGTACGTGAATTCAGGGGAGGGCTTGCTCCTCCTTCCCCCAGAAGGGACCCTCCCGCCATGGCGCCCTGCTTCCTTGTGCTTCATCTTCGCCAACGCCATCTTCGTCGCATGCTCGTTTCCAGGCATCCCCTGCCCTCCCTCCCCGCCGCCATTTCCCTTCCCCCGTCCCCCCCCCCCCATGGTATGCTGGATGTTGTAAGGGTGGTGGGGATGGTGGGCGTTGCTCGTTTTCCTCTTGAGCATTTCCAAGAGCTGGGGGCGGCCGCGCTGGAAGCATTCGTGCCGGTAGATCCAAATGTTCCTTTCTTTGGAAACTTTCTGTGAGGAGGGAGGGGGGTGGATTGTGAATGTGGGGAGGGAGAGAAAGAAAAACAAAAAGGTGAGGAGATGGAAGGGGGAGAGGAAGGAGGGAAGGAAGGCAGGGAAGGTAGCAAATCCAAACCACAACGGCGTGAGCATCGAGAAAAGGCAGACGCTGTGAGCCTAATCTCAAGACACCTCGTGGAAACACCTGCTCTCGACTCTTACACCCTGCCTCGTCTGCCACATCTCTGTCCGTGCCCAGGGCGTATCGTACCTTGAAATTGTAGAAGTTCAGCTGGCGCACAAAGGAGGTGAAGTGGCCGTGTCGATAGTATCGAGGCAGGACTTCACTCTCGAGGCGCTTCGGGTTTTTAACCTCAAAACTCTTGCCATCTACCATGGGGGTCAAGACAGGGAGGGAAACGGGGATAGGGGGAGTGGTGAGCTTGACTGGCTTTCCAGGTGCCGCCCAAGACTTTCTTGCCACGAGTGGAGATCTCTCTTTTAAAAGCAGAGCACATGCACATGTTCTTATAGAAATGGACACATATGATTGTATTCATCCGTAAAAGTTGATACATGTGTATGGTTGTCACACATGTTCCTGGCACATACGGATTCGTGCTGCTCGCTATCACAACCACCTCGGGAAAGACAGAGAGAGTAAAAAACGGATGCATGTCATGCATGTACGAGATATTATGCTTATGATGCAGTATGCTGATTACAGAGAGTTTTTGTGCAGATTATCAAACCCAAGCCCTCCCCTTTCGTCTTATTCAACTGCTCCCCTTCTTCCGTCCTCCCTTTACCTGGAGTGAATGAGAGAATGGAAGGATCCTCGACTGCCACCATGGTAAAGAGCTTCTTCACAAAGCATGTAGACTGTGAAGAAGCTTCAGGTGGCGAACCTTTCTTGCTGATAGCTCCTGTGTTACGGTCGTACGGCTCCATAACTAGACAGCTCTTGGCTCGCTCTCGACAAGCCAGTCGGGGGACAGACCAGAGAGAAAAGGTTTTTCCAATAAATCACAGGCACACAGCTGGTCCTTTGGTGCACAAGTGAGTCGCTCTGTAAATGTAAGAGGGAGACAATTCGTTCGTGGGTAAGCAGAAGTGGCAAGTTGACATGCAACCAAGCTTCCAAAACTAGCTGCGAGTGTTCGCTGCCAGTTTCCTGTTGTGCGTACGTCGACTGTCTCTGAGAGCTTCTTCGGCCCCCGCCGGGCCGCGGCTTTGGTACCTTCCGGCACCTTCGCATGTACACGGACACAAGCGTACATGCCAAGATTTAATGTAGATGTATGTGATTTACACATTGTGGGACGCGAATTTCGGACGGGAATTTGGTTCAACGACAACAAGTGTCAAGGGATACGGAGGGCGAAGAAGTGCCCAGAGCCGCTTATTTTGTTCCTCTTCCCTTCCCTCCCTTTCAAGGACCACAAACGCCCATAATAAAGTGGAAGAATACGCATACCGTGTGTCATGTAGAATATGCTGTACCGTTCAAGGCTTTCAATGTGTCCAACAAGTGACCCTTAGGGCTTTTGATAGGTGTAAAGAAGATCATCACCATGGACAGAGAAAAGCGCAACATCAACATGCGTGCGTGTCCGCCTGAGAGGGCCCCACGAGATGTCAGGGACCAAAGCCTCTTCAACCAAGTGGTCACTCAAACCATGGCCACCTCTCCAAAGACAACGACCGTCAATATCTTCATGAAACCCTTTGTGACATGCCTTGAAATGTGTCGTTAAGGGTTTGGCGCTTTGTGGTCGTGGTGTAACGCGGTGCTTGAGGTCTATCTTGTTGATGTCTTTGTTCCAGCTCGTCTGTCCCGCATGTTCCGCCAGGCGATGGCAGAACAACGCCTCGTTCGTCATTCGCGGGTGCACGTTGCATTTGTACAGGCATGCACCAATTAAAATGTCGCTCAGACATGTTAGACCACGTACTATTACACCTTTATTCGGGGAGCCGCTTTTTTTATTTTTTTCCCCCCACCGCAATCTCGAGCGGCACATAGTCGTGCGTTCGTGGATGGCCCCACTTCTAGACAACAACAGATGAGCGGTCAATGTGCGTAAAGGCTCTTCATTGTATGAAAGGTGACAAAAACTACAGAAACCCGGTTTATTACGATTTGGTATGTGAGTTAAGATGCTACAGTCATTTCCTCTCCATGATTGGCCACATAAGTGCTTTCTTTGATTTAGCAACGGCGTAAAATTACCCCCCCCGACAACACATTCGTACATTTCATGGATTCAGAATTAGAAGAATACTCGGGTGAAACAGAAAAATATGGATTCAGGTTTGCCTGTGGATGAAAGAAATTGAACCACGCGCAACACAACATCTTGATTACCTCAACTTAGCTAGAGACAGTGGAATAGAGGAGTCGTCCTCGGATGCCCACGCCTCGTTGAGTTTTTCCCCGTGATGATGTACCCTGCCTGCTCATAGTCGGTCGCAAAATTCATACGAGTGATTGGTCGAAAGTGCAAGATATGCTACCTTGAGTGATGATACCTTTTTTTCTTTTCTCCACGTCGGTCATTTTTACTTGTAAAGCCTACTTATTGGCCCTTAGAGAAATAGCACATAATAAAATCGTATCCTTCTCTTTGTTTTATCGTGACGAGGGAGAAATGAATGCCACGGTTCAAAAGTGATAATGCTGTCGCTCCTTGCCATAATCCGGCCATGCAAGTATAGGAAGGATTATAGGACTTCAAAAACACAGAGCAAGGGAATAAACAATGAGAAGGTGGTTTGAGATGATTTGGTTTTGGGGGGGAAAACAAAACTTCTTAACCCACTGGAAGAAAATTGCGCAAAATGTCCTGCAGCAAAACTACAGGACAGTGCGTTGATGACTACCGAAATACAACTTTCGCAAAAAATCTTAAGCTGCAAAGGAAAAACCTTCCATAGAAAGGTTGTCAAAACCTGTAAAAGGCAATTATTGCTTTTTCGGTGGCTTCCCCGGTCGTTCCACCCAGTTCACGCATCGAGGGCCCCTCCGTGTCTCGCAAGCTTGAGTTTCGACTTTCCTCGAAGAGTGGCGCATCATGTCTTCCTACGCTGAATATGCCCATGCCTTTGTGCGAGAGGTGATGTCGGTTTTTCGTATTCTACTGCTTTCGTGATCCGAGGTCCATCGAGGTGATTCCCGGCAGAGGGCGAGTACCCGGCAGAGAGGAACGATTCGATGCCAGCGGGCAAGCCCATAGTCTAAGGTCAAAAGCTGGATAACGCGAATGGACCCAACAAAAACACCGGAACATCATAAAATGATTGCCAGTGGCGTACGGCAACCTTGGCAATGGAAAATATAGGTTTCACATGGTTTTCGGACGTCCATGGGCTTCCGCTGATGGTTTCCATTTCATTCACTTCAGCCCACAGGAGGCGCCTGAAGCATCCTGTGCTGCCCTTTTCCCGACGACTTTCTCTCCACTCTAGTTGGTAGAGTGTCGGGCTCTAGCGCCTTCGACGTTGTCTTTTTGTTCTTTTTGTTGGATGTCTTATTCTGTTACCATCCAAGGAACAGGAGTGGAACCGCGAACGTGCTCTGCCCATGGTGAGTCGGCCACCCTGTTGAAGGACGCCATGACCCCCGAAAGCCAGAGCCCATCGTCGACCGCGGAAGTCCAAGACACCGCATGCAAAGATGCTTCGAATGCCACGGCGGGCAAGATGGGTGATTTTGCGACTGTGTCCAAGAAATGTTTTGCGAAAACCTGCTTCGTGCACCCCTTGATGGTCCTGGTCCAGGTCATCTTCTCGGGCTATCACGTCCTCACGTCGAGCGCATTGAAGACAAAAGGCGTGAATCCGCTGGTATTCGCCTTGTACCGCGAGCTGAGTGCGTCCCTTTTGATGGCCTTGTACGCTTGCGTGGCGGTGTGGAGGGGAAAACACAGGTACGTGGAGTCAACCCTGGGCCCCCCCCCCCCGCCCGTGCCATCTTTGTTCAATTTTTTTAAAAAAAAGCAATAGCGTAGTCAGTCAGCCCTTAACCTTTAGTCGGGCGGGTCACGTTCTTAATACACCATGATCAGCCATGTGCGGAATTTCACGGTGCTTGCAACCTTTCCCCCCGACCCCGCATCGCCCACGCCTGTGCTCCCATTCCGGTCCCCCAGCCTGTCCTCTGATCCTCCTCTTCCATTTCCCTCTGCAGATGGCAGCTGGAAACAAGGCACATCCCTCGTTTCCTGGCATTGGGCCTTTTTTCCGCCGGGAACGTGCTTGGAGCCGTGCAAGCCTTGACCCTAATAACCCCCACCAACTTTTCCGTCCTCCAACCCTCCATCCCCGTCTTCACCATGCTCCTCTCCGTGCTCTTCCGGATGGAACGCCTCACCCCCTTGAAGGCCTTGGGTCTCTTGGCGGCGGTAGCGGGCGCAGTGGTGGTGGAAGTTGTCCACTCGGCGGGTATTTCCGGCCAAGAAGGAGGAGAGAGCGAGGGAGGGGATGGCAGCAGCAGCCGCGCAGATTTCATCTCGGGCAATGTCATTGTCCTTCTCCAATGCCTCTCCATGGCCTCCCTCCTCGTCTTCCAAAAAACGGCGCTCACGCACTACCACCCAACCGTCGTGACCGCCTGGTACTACTCGATCGGATCCGTCCTGACCCTCATCATTTGCGTGAGTCAGTCCCTCCCTTCCTCTGCCTATGCCCTGTCTACCTCCCCGACGCCCTGGCTGGCACTCGCCTACGCCGCCTTGCTGGGCACGGCCTTCAACTACAACGCGTACAGCTGGGCGGGTACCGTTGTGGCGCCCGGCATTATCTCCATCTACTCCACCCTCCAACCTGTGGGGACAGCGCTCTTGTCCGTCCTCTTCCTGCACGCAACCATCACGGGCGGGGAGATGGGGGGAGGGTTGTTGGTCATTCTGGGCTTGATAGGAACGGTGTGGGGACGGGCGAGGGAGAAGAGGGAGTTGGAGAAGCGAGAGAAGCGGGAGAGGGAGGAGGGGGCGGGGTCGGAGGGCCTGGAGAAAGGGGAGGGAATGGCCGTGATGGGATTGGAAGGGGGGAAGGCGCCAGTTTCTTACGGACTCACGGGCGAGAGAGACAGTAAATCCGTGCCGTTGGTCGGGGTCGAGGAGGATGAAGGGGTCCGGGAAAGAGACGAGATGAGGGTCCTTTGATGGTGGTCCCGGGGCCTAGCCCATCTCATGCGCCGCAAGGGGGTGATGAGGAGGGAGGGTCGTGGACCCTACTCACTAAAGCGCGTCGTAAAGCGTCAGGACTACGAGTTGATGGTGTAAACAGCTTGTACGATAGGTAAGATCGGACGAATGTAGGAATTGTGGGGGGGATGGGCCTGTTGGCGTGTCGTACGTCATAGAACGGATCCATCTGTTCATCGCTCTGATGTACATTTCTGCATGAGACCTGGGGTAAAATTACGCAAGATATTGGACGGTGTGACACAAATGTAATTATTTGCATATTTGACGGGTAAAGCATGAAATTGGGTAGTCTTAGCCTTCGTCCTCCCGGAGCAATAATACCGGGGCCTGCGAGATTAGCTGAGAAATAAAGCAATAACATGGAACGACATGCCACTTACTTGTTTCTTGGACACAAAACTTTGCCCTGGTACTCATAATAGTACTATGAAACGTATACACAATGGCTTGAGATGTATCAAAGCCTAACCCAGCTTGTTTTCGGATGCTGCTTTGGGACTTAGTAGAATGAGGACGACATGGGGAACAGGACCTAGGCAGTTTTCCTTTCCAGATCCACATCTCATCGGTGCAAGCAAAAAGAAGTTGACAGAAAACACAGGCTTTCGACATATTGTACTACCTCCTTTCGCTATTGCGACATGAAAGGGCCGAACACGTAGATGCCAATAACAAAATGCAGCAACCTCCCCCCCCGGGTATCTTCGTCGGCCCATAAGACTTCAAGAGCCGTCCGCTTCCCTCCGATCTTCTCACCCGGGTTTCCACTCCTTATTGATTTTCGTGGCATGTAAGAAACACCCTTTTACGTACACACACATTTCAAATTAAGATAGGACTCACTCTACTAATGGGCTCCGCTCAATCGAACGCCCGTGCTGCGGAAAAGAGGGCTTACGGTGCAGAATTCGTGAGTGCTATTCCCGTCCCTTCTTTGTCCTTCCACTTTCTTATGGATTTCTTTTATGGCAAGCCACTTGATTCGCCCATTGAAGATTCAAAATTCATCTATGATATTGGACAACAGAAAGAGCGCAGGGCAGCCCGCCAAGAAAACAAAATCAAGCTCGAAACCAAGTACGTGTCAGCGTGCCCCTTGCTGCATCCTCGTATCACAAATTTATCCCTCTTACTCTGCTGACCGATCGAAGTATTCCGCATCTTTTACAATAGATGGAAAGCAAGTATGGCAGGCAATCCAATTACGGCCATCTCTCCACTAAAGCCCAAGATGGAAGCAAAACCTGAACCTGTTCCTCCTGCTCCGCTGCAAACCAATAGACAGCGAGTGAAAGAGCTTATGTCTAGAAATCCGAAATAGATTGATATCAATAATTGCGTATCATTGTTATGAAAAGCGAAATACAGTTAGGAAAAGAAAAAATGCCACGGGCGAAACCGCGTCCAGGCCAGGATCCTCATGAGGTCCATACGGGCTAACAGCAGTCTCTCTCTATGGCTGACTCGCGAATCTGAATCCATCTTTTGAGCCTTTGCTGTAACGTGACAGAAATGTAACGACTAGACACGCAGAAAAATACATCCACATCACGTTGTTTTTCCTCTTTGCGCACCCTCTCAAACCATACGCGGGTAGATGCATGCCCTTCCTCCTTCTCAACCCCGAATCCCTCGTATCTCTGTATTTGCGGGAATTCCATTTATCTATTGAACTTTTTATCCGACGTGCTACCCTTGGTATAACCGCGGATATAAAAAATGACTTGTTTCGGGGGTACGCCCGCATCCTCCACTCCAATTTTTCCCTCTGCCTATCTCGCGTCAGTCATCCTCACGCCCCAATCCACCCACTCGGACGCTACGGCGTTAAATTGCGTGTCTATGAGAAATATTTCTTCCTTTTCATTCAAGTATTTTCCCCTTTCTTCCCTCTGCCGCACACGACGACGATAAAGGGAAGAGGGTCCGCTTGCCCAGCCAACACTCCCATCCCGAGGGGCCCGCTCGTACCAGCAACCCGCGTCCCCCTCCCGTCTCCGCCCCGCTCTTTTTTCTCCCTTTCCAGCCTAGGAGGTGAGGTCTCCCTTCTCCACCAGGGCAATGTCCGCCTCCACCATCTCCTTGACCAGGTCGTCGAACGAGACTTCTGGCTCCCACCTAGACAGACAGAGCGGTACGGGATCGGCCGAGAGGGTTACGAATGCAGCAGAGGACAGATGACAAAGAAGGGGACAACAAGGGAAACGAGGAGGCGGGAAGAAAGGAAAGGCGGGCGAATGGACTTACCCTATGTGCTTCTTGGCTTTAGCCGGGTCGCCGAGGAGGAGTTCGACTTCGGTGGGGCGGAAGTACTGGGGATCAATCTTCACAAGGACATGCTGCCGACATGAAAGGCAGCAAGAGGGAACAATGGAGGAAAGGGAAGGGCAGTGAGAAGGATTTAAGCAGGGAAGAATGAGGAGGGAGGGAGGGAGGGAGGGAGGGAGGGAGAAGTCGTACCTCGGGATCGGCCTTGTTGTAGCCTACTTCGTGAACAGAACCTTTTTCCCCTTTCCATTCCACTTCCATCCTGTACCGAGGGGGAAAGAACCGAGAAGGGATTGACGGTGTGAGTTTAGGGAAATACACATCGAACCGAAATTCGTGAAGCAGCAGAGGTTTAGGCCACAACACGAGGGAGGGAGGGAGGGAGGGAGGGAGGGAGGGCGTACCCGACGTGGCGGAAGGCTTTTTCGACAAATTCTCGGACGGGGTGCGTCTCGCCCGTCGCCAGGACAAAGTCATCGGGGGTGTCGTGCTGCAGCATCATCCACATGCCTCGTACGTAGTCACGGGCATGGCCCCAGTCACGCTTGGCATCCAAGTTGCCTGCCGGACGAAGGCAGGGAGGGTGGGAGGGAGGGATATATATTTTTTTAAGCGATTAAAATTCATGAAGAGGCATGACAGGTTGCACCAAGGCATCATAGGGCTTAGATTGGGGGGAAGGGAGGGAGGGAGGGAGGGAGGGCACGCACCCAGGTAGAGAGTCTTCTGCAGTCCCTTCTGAATACGGGCGACAGCGCGCGTGATTTTGCGAGTGACGAAAGTGGGGCCTCGCCGGGGCGATTCGTGGTTGAAAAGAATTCCGTTGACGAGGAACATGTCGTAGGCTTCGCGGTAGTTGACCAGGATCCAGTAGGCGTACTGGAAGAGGGAAACACAGGAGAGGGGAAGGCGTGAGTGCGGATGGAGGGGGGTAGGGGGGTAGGGAGGGAGATAGGGAGGGAGAGAAGGGGTAACAACCTGTTTGGCGACACCATAAGGAGATCGTGGGTAAAAAGGCGTGGTTTCAGACTGAGGCACTTCTTGCACTTTGCCGTACAGCTCAGAGGTGGAAGCCTGGTACAGCCGGGTAGTTTTCTCCAAGCCACACGCCCGGACGGCGTTCAAGAGGCGAAGGGCACCGATTCTGCAGGGAAAGGGAAAGCAGGGACGAATGATGAATGTGGAAGAAAATATGGCGACGCACAGCGATGAAAAGACCTCTGCGACGGACGAAGACATGACCCCATGCGGGAGTAACGTCGGTGGCGAGGCAGGGAGAGAAGACAAGGTCCTTACCCGTCCACGTCGGCGGTGTACTCGGACATCTGGAAGGAGACCTTCACGTGGGACATGGCTCCCAGGTTGTAAATTTCGTCGGGGCGGATCTGAGAGATGAGCTGAGACGGGAAGAGGGAAAAGGGAGGGATGATTCAGATGAAGTGTGCAGGGGGAGTATGCAAGGGAAGAAAACAAAATGCTAGTACCTGAGTCAGATTCGTCGAGTCCGTGAGATCTCCGTAATGCAGGAAAAACCGCACGCCCGCGGCATGTCTATCCTTGTAGAGGTGCTCGATCCGGTGCGTGTTGAAAGTGGAGGAACGTCGGATGATCTAAAGGTGAAGAAAGGAAGGAGGCATGGGCCTCGAGTCAGTCGTGACAATCTCGGGAGTCAGCCACAAAGAAAAAGTAAGGCCAGGATTCATTCCTCGCGCCATTTTTTAACACGGAGTGGTCACCCAAGTCACGTTCGTCTCCAGAAAGGCCATCCACGCCCCCTGCAGCGCTCCTCGCCTCAATCCTCCCTCCCTTGCTCATCCTTCTTACCCCATGCACAATGTATCCTTTTTCCAAGAGAAATTCGCACAGGTAGGACCCATCTTGGCCCGTGACCCCTGTGAGCAAAGCGACCTTTCGGCGTTCCCCTGCTCCGTTGTACTCCACCTGGATTGAGAAAGCGTATGGTTAAATTATAATCTGAAAAGTTACTCTAGCTCAGACCCTCCCCCTTTAAATCTCATGCTGTGTCCACATTTTGATTGGACTACAAGACACGCTTCTAATGGGTGATGGGAGGGAGGGGAGGGAGAGCCCGAAGCGGCGAGGGAGAACTGAGTACCTGGGCGTCCGGGGAGAACACAGCCTCCGGCATGCTCATATTGGCGGTGTCAAACCCGCCAGTCTCGTGTTCCATGCTGAAAGAGAGTGGCGAAAGGGCTGGTTGTCTGTGAATAGGGAAGGGGGTATACAGGACGACGTGGGCGTGAAAGCAAAACGGTTTTGACAGCCGATGATCAGAACCTGGAATGGGCCATGCACCCTGGCCAAAGTCGGGCCGGACATATTCTTATCCGCAGAAAGCTACGGCTTCGTCAATGGATACAAATCGGCGGGTTCAAGGTTTCGAGAAGGGAAAAGCGATCAAAGGTTGCGCAGGATCAGGTTTACATAGGCCTCTATAGGCGTGAAACTGTCACACCACAAGAACATCGTTCTTCTGGCCTCCCTTGTTAGACTGCAAAGCTCTCAAATGAGAGAAAGTGGAGAATTCCCAACTGGGATCAAAGCTGAACTGAATAGAAAGTGTACGATGGGCATGTCCGCACGAAAGAAGTTTGCACACGGTCACGCACACAGCACACGACTGAGGGTGGTAAGATGGGGGGCAGCGCCGAATGCCCCTCGCCGAGGCCAGAAGTACAAACCAGAAATCACGATATGGCGTGATGGGATGATTCTAATCCACACACATCACAAGAAAGTTTACATGCAATGTGCTCTTTACACTCCGAAAGGAGCATTCAAGGGCAGATTCTAGGCATGAAATAGTCAAAATTCCGTTGATCATGCTCAGATGGTTTTTTGAAACGAATTTATGGGTGCGGTGGATTGCCTGGCCCTCCTTCAAACTTTCAAATAACCGTTACGCGCCGGCGAGAATGATAGATGCCTTTTTGTACGCCTGTGTCAATTTCACATTTTTTCTTTGGTTCTCCCCGCAGTTTGAGTGTCGTGACCATCAAAGAATGGTTTTTAAAGGGTTTTAAAGCCCTTAAATTATCTATCACTGGAAGTATGCCAGCTTACGACAGAGGTTACGTCTCTTGAAGGCTCCAAATGTAAAATAAAATCGTCTGGCAATTGTTCGGGTCGATTGATTTTTTTTTTGCGAATACCTTATATGACTCAGGGAAAATAGGTGGCAGCATATGCATACCGTCACACCTGATCAGCGATTGCTTTTTTATGTGCGCTAGAACAATATCTTGATCTGTTATCCCACACACAATTCTCTATATTGATAATCGTGCTAATGTAGACGATTGCTCCTATGTTTGACTTGTCATTTTACAGGACACCTTGCGCGAGATAAATTTGAGCTCCACGCCGATACAATAAATCTTGAGTATTGGTATTGATGTCTTTTTTACGTAGCCCGGCCACGGAACCTTCTGCTAGGCTCGCTTTGCCTATCTGTCACACTTTACCTTTAGCCATGTCTTTTCACCTCTGTTTCCCTCCCGTATTCGCCATTTTCTGTCTCACAACGACACTCCCGGAGGCATCGCATGCACATAGCTTTCCTTCTCCCAGGGAAGCAGGTTGAAGGCTAGATTTAAATCAGGCCTTTTCCTCCTCCTTCTCACTCTGAGGTATACCCCTCCTTCCCCCTCAATCCCATCTCGATCTTCCTGCAACGCACTCACGAGCCCACCCACCCCTTCTTGAGTGATACGATTGGCAGCCAGGTCCAAAAATTGGAGGGAAGGGAGGAGCCCGTGGGCTAATGCCGCCGCGACTTCACTCGCACCTTCATCCCCGGCACCATTGAGAAAGAGATTTAGGATTTGGAGGCTCTGAAGAGGGTAGGAGGAAGCCTCAGAAGGGACCGTGACAAGAAGGGGGGGAGGGAAGGCGGAGGAGGAGGACGTCGATGCCAGATAGGACGACGAGGCGAAGTCTGGGCGCAGATGATCCCTTCTCCCTCCTCCCACATTCATGCCTTCCTCCCGCACATGGTAGTACCGAAACGGACGATCACGCTCCCTCCCTCCCTCCCTCCCTGTGCCCCCCCTCGCAGCTTCTAAGAGCGCTTCCACACCCCCGGCCCCCAAACCATTACTCGCCAAGGACAACACGCGAAGCGCTTTGCCCCACCCGCTGGCAAAGGCCCTCCCAATCTCCCACGCCCCCTGTGCCCCCAGACCGTTACCTGCCAGATTCAACCTCTGTAATTTGGCACACGCGCCGCTGGATGCAAAGGCGGAGAGGAGGGCTTGAGCTCCGGCGCTGTGAGAGGTAAGACATGAATACGCAAATCAGTTTACATCGACTATCCGTGTTTCTGTACCTTTCCCGGGCTCTGATTAAGTGTTCATCACTTTCGTCTCTATATACGAAGAAAATCTTCGCTCACGCACCTGTGTAAATCGTTGTAGGACATGTCCAGGGTCAGGAGGGAGGGGCAAGCGCCAGAAGCAAAGGCAGCTGCCAATGCCGCCGCCCCAATGGCGGACGCCCACACGTTCCCTAGGAGCAAGTGCTGCAGGTGAGGCAAGCGAGGAGGAAAGGAAGGGGGAGGGACGAGTTCGGCCATTCTCCCCTCTTCCTCCTCTTCCTCCCTCCTTTCCTCCCTCCCTCCCTCCCTCCCTTTCTCCAACAGCCTGGCAAATGCGACAAGGCCGGGCGCATACAGCCGGTTGCGGGACAGATCAAGGGAGGTCAAGCCATCGCACGCTCCAAATTCGAATGCGACGAGGAGGGAGGAGAAGCCGATCGGACCAATCTGGCAGTTGGCAAGGTGCAGCATGATAAGGCGTGAAGAGGAGGAGGAAGGCTGCTTCCCGGCGAGGGATAGAAGTGCTTGCGCGAGATGTCGGGCACCCGGGTCGCCCAGTGGATTATCTGAGAGACTCAGAATGCGGAGGGAGGCAAATCGGGGGAGCCGGGGGTAGACGAGGCTGGGGTGGGGAGGATACGAAACCACACAAAAAAAGGATGGATGAGTAGAGGCGAGTGAAAATGTGTGGAGAATAATAACGGACAGGAACGGCCATGCAAACATTTTGTGTGCACGCATACGCTCTTCCCCCGTCGTACTGTAAGTGTTTGAATTTTATGCCGTAGATGACGAGACAATCCCGAAGCGAGAAGGACGCAGCCGCCCGGCAGGTACTGGCTGTGGACAAGGCTCCGTGCACGGTCAGGAAGGAAAGCATGGTCTGTCCTATCAAGTCATCCACGCCGATATGATGAAAGAGAGGAATGAGGCACCCTCCTCCAACAAATTGTAGTCCGCTACCATGAAGTTTTTGAGGTGGCGGGATGGAAAAAGAGAAGAAGGAAGAGGTAGACGCTAGGGATGCCGCGGAGGAATGTGTGTACGATGTGTCCATGGGAAATGCGACCCTTTCTGTTTTCTGTGCAGAGAGAGAAAAAAGTGGGGAACATTGTTGTCCAGGTGAAATAAAATTAAGGTTTTCGTATTTTGGTCCGTCTTTTCACACTAAAGAATGTATTGCAACGCGCGTGTCTAAATAGTAGGACACTGAGCAGTCAACAGAAATACAGCCTTTCCCATACATGTAAAGGAAATCTATAGTATATGGAACTTTCGGTGTACGACGGCTTTGCGTTTCTCTATGAGAGCATGCATGCCGCAGAAGGTGTTGAGAAAAGTGGCGAACAAAGGGCTACCCAAATACACTGCCAAATGATGCCAGGGCCGTCATATTACGGTGTCCCCAATAAATCCACCTTGCTCACGCCTCCAAACATACTCTTCATGCTCATGCATACCCATAAATGACGGTGGTACCAAGGTAAGGTTGCAAATTGCCGTAATATCGAGGGCAGAAGCGGGCCGAAAGCAACGTACTCACGTGGATATGGGCCAAGGAGCTTTCAAGGAAGAAAAGAGTGGCTAAGCGGCCGGCGAGGCCAAAACGAATACGCAAAGGCCAGAAAAGACGCCTCAGTGGGGCCATGGCGACTTCTTGGGAGTGATATACGGTTGGTTTGATTGAAATCAGCGCGCTATGGGCATGGAATCTTATTCTTATACATCCTGTCTGGTCTGTCCCTCCTATCATGCCGTCGTCCTCATCGTTCTGTTGAAGCACCTCTCTGGCGCCCTTCAACATCAACCAACGCACTTTCGCACCTCTTATTTACCATACACGTATCCCTAGATGCATTTAATGCCCGGTAGGCGTGGCATAGGCAGCCGCCACCGCAACGACAGCCGCTGTCGGCATCGCTTTTGCCTTCGAAAGGACGTTCCTGGCTCCATCCTCCTCCTTCACCTCCTCTTGTGCCTCACCACCACCTCCTTGCCCATGTTCATCCACGCCTTCCCCTTCCATCCTGCGTCTGCTCCACGTCTTTTTCAGCGAGCGGCCTTGCGGGCGCGGTACTGGGCGCCTTGGTCCGCATCTATCCGTCCCTTGACCCCGGCTTTCTCTTTCCCCCCTGGGGGTTACGCAGGACGAGGTGGGGCAAAAGGACGGGCAGGAGGCAACGACAAGGATAAAGACGGGGGAAAGGGGGGCAGAGATGGAGGATATGCCCATTCTGGACGAGCACCAAGGGGCGGGGGGCGGGAGGATGGACACGAGGCGGGAAACGGCGGACGCCGGGGGGGAGGAAGGTCTGAACGGGGGAGAGAGAGGGGGGGATACGAAGGGGGGAGGAACGCAGAGTTCGGAGGTCGAGGAGGAAGGGGAGGAGGAAGAGGAGGAGGGAAAGAGGCAAGCTGGGGCTCAGGCCGGGGCCAGAAGTGGGAAGGGGGAAGGAAGGAGGGGGGTCGGGGTGGGAGGTATCAGGAGAGGGATTGGCCGAAGGGGGGGGGGGAGGGCGAGAAGGAAGGATGGAGGGAGGGGGACGGAAGGGAGGATATTTGTCGTCCTCGTCTTCCCTGGAATGGTCTTACGAGGCCCCGGGCCCAGGGGATTGGGCAGGGGAGGAGGATTGGGAAGACGGGAGGGAGGGAGGGAGGGAGGGAGGGAGGGAGGGGTGGAGGGAGGGAGGAGGGGACCGGGCGGAGGGGCCGCGTGTAATGGAAGGCTTCGATTATATCTACGGGGTCTCGCCAGTATTAAGTGCCTTGCTAAGTGGGCGGCGGGACGTGGAGGAGTTGTACGTGCAGGAGGGGATGACTTTGAAGGATAAGAAGGATAAAGCCGCCGTGTCAAAGATCTTGGCCTGGGGGGAAGGGGGGGAGGGCGAGGCTTGCGCAGTTAAACGAACGGTGACGCAAAAGCACTACCTGAATTTATTGGCGGACAACCGGCCGGTGCGTGGCGGATGGGGGGAGGGAGGGAGGGAGAGAGGAAGGGAGGGAAGAAGAGGCGTCTGCGTGGTCTGGGCCCTGAAACCGAAGAGGAGCAGGGACCCACAGAGGGTGGTGATGGGCGAATGCTAGCACGCTCACGTCCTCTTCCTGCCCTCTCTCTCCCCTCGCCCTTCTCCCCTGCAGCACCAAGGCTTCGTCCTTCGCGCCAAACCCCTCGACTACCTCGAGATCGACGCCCTCCCTCCCTCCCTCCCTCCCTCCCTCCCTCCCTCCTCGCCGCCCCTTTCCGCCCCGGCAGTACCCGAGGTCTCCCAGTCTCCGAGACCGTCCCCGCATTGGCTTGCGCTGGACGAGGTGTGGGATCCCCAGAACTTTGGGGCCCTGCTACGCACCGCGTTTTTTTTAGGCATGCGAGGGGTGGTGGTGTGCGCCAAGAACAGTGCGGCCTTGACCCCCACGGTCAGCAAGGCAAGTGCAGGGGCCATGGAGGTGATGCCCGTGTATTCAGGTGAGGGAGGGAGGGAGGGTGGGAGGGAGGGAGGTAGGGAGGGAGGGAGGGAGGGTGTTTGGGACAGACGACATGGGAAGGGGAAGGCTTAGCTTGACGAAAG
>SDOX01000016.1:137837-181277 GCA_004565275.1 Nannochloropsis salina CCMP1776 | reverse complement strand
GGAGGGAGGGAGGGAGGGAGGGAGGGTGGAAGAGCACACGGGAAGAATCAAGCGGTATGTTTGGAGGGAGGAAAGGAAGGAAGGGAGAGGGAGGTAGAAAGTTTGCGACATCATTGGCAGGTTATAAATGTATTGCCCATCCTCAAAGCACCTGACCTAAAGCGTAAGGAAGGCAAAGTGTTGTACATATTTGACTAGATAGGCTCTAGGATCCGTAGTCCTCTTTTCCTTTGAGTGTAGGAACCGCGGATGGGTTTATTCATTTACTTTCGCGCCACTTTTGGGCAGCACGCCATGGCACATGAGCTCTCGGAACAGTATGACTTTGAAGCGGACGGAAAGAGGAAACGCGTGCCGAGGGCCCTGTGAGACTTTGTGGCGGCCGTCCCCCAGCCAAAGGAGGCTTATCATGCACGAGAGGCATCCCACGCTCAGCTCTGAAGGTTGACGAACGTTATCGTAGGGCAGTGACGCTTTAGGAGCCAGGTCAAACGCAAGGTCTATCGCAGGTGGTGAATTTCTTCACGTTTGCTCGTCCTCCCTCGCTGCGCTCTCTCCCCTCTACCACCAGCTCTTTCTCCATCTGTTTCCCTGCCGCAACACCCCTTTCCTTCTTTTCCTCCACCCCCCTTCGCTTGTCTCTCCGCCTGCCTAGCCCGTCATTCGCGCCAAAAAGGGCTTCGTCAAACCCGTCTAATTGCCTGTCTACATTTACCCTAGTTTGTTCCCTCTCTTCACTCCCTCCTTGTGCCATGTCCAAATGTAAGAAACGGTCATGGGCCATTCTTCTGACCAAACGCAGGCCAGGCACGGCGTCGGTCAATCTTTGATGCAATTTATCGGCTATCTCCGCAGGGTCGGTCGGGCCGCACGTAAAGACGTCCAAGGCCAACCAACCCTTTTCGGAATAGCAATGCGCAGATACGTGGCTTTCGTCGATCAAGCATATGCCAGTGAAGCCTGGAGGGCTCAGACCATCGTCACCGAGGACAACGACATGGGAATGCACCTCCCGTACCCCTGCTTCCCGTACTGCGGCGCGCACAAGAGCCAGGGTCATTGCCGCTCCGTCTTGCGCGTCCACGAAAAAGGACGTATAATCCAGGGTTAAGTGACGACCATGTGCCTTAAGTACGCCGTCATTGCTGTAAAGAATCGAAATTTTGACAGAAGAAATGGGTGGGAGGTATCAGTAAATTTGCTACAGGTTGGGAGGAGGACAGGAGGTTTGATACCACGAGGCGAACTATATATCCCCGGGCTACCTGGTGCTGGGCACATCGACGTTCCCAATCACGTCACATGAGGCTATGTTCTGTTCGGTGGTTGACTGGCTTGTCGGTCTCGACCATTGTAATGACGCCGAAAGCGAGGTAGCAAGCCTAGCGTGTGGAAGATGTGATGGCCAGCCGTGCGACAAAGCTGCAGGAAGGAAAGCGTGCGCGTGGCACACAAAAAGCAGTAGCTGCCAAACAATGACACCGCCAGAGCGATCAATGCCTCCCCTTCTCTTGCTATGGAACATACTTCCCTGTTGATGGGGAGTAATTTTGATCAGGACTAGTACACAAGGGCGATTGAAGCCGCGACGTTCCCGACGGCAAGCATGAAGATGGTCAACACAAAACTTTCTGACGCCCGAGACCCTTTTCCCCATCTTTCAGGCCAAAACTGTGGGTCGATGCATTGCAGAAAAAAATTCTCGTGTCTACACTGTCGCATTGCCGAATGAGTGCTTGATTTTCCCCCCTTATGTCTGCTCCAGCGTTGTACTTGACGTGGTAGAGTACGTAAGCGGAAGAATGACGCGGTCCCGATGGAGCCCTATTACACGTCATTTTCCGATCATCAAAGTGAGTCAATGGCATACACTACTGCCTAATTAGGTTTAAATTAAGCCTGTCCGACAATGCGTTGACCACCACTCACACGGTTTGATTGAGCGTGCATGCAAGGTTAGAAATTCGAGTGGCGGGGCTGGCCCATTCTCGTAATGGGTCTTGCGCCGTTTCATATCAGAACTTCTAAAAGTAAATCCCGAGAGACAGCAACTCAGATAGATGCTCCTTTACAACATTTGAGACGGTAAAATAATTAAGAGGATGATTTCGTGAAATAGGGTCGGGTAAAAATGTCATTCCTTCGCAACGCGCACAGGATTTCCTGTACCTACCCGAACCTGCCTTTCCCAGTACATCAGGAGCCCACCAAATGGCATGTCGAAAATCCTTGTACAATAATTTTTTTTGGGTAATATATCAAGCTTCGGGTCGTTCGGTATCGCATTGATCGAATGCCTCGTTGTGTTGAGACCTCCGCTTCTTCTACCTCTTTGTATTATATTTCCGCCGAAACCTTGGCAGGCCTTCGTCCTTCAAGAGCACATGGCATATATATGCGGGTTGCTCAACATCACTTCTCTTCCAGCCTTCCCTCCATCCGCGTCCACGCTTCTCCCCACGCGGACCCACATATTCTCATTCGCCACATCCCACATGCATTGCGTCCTGTCCAGACCATGCGAATTCGGCAATTTTAAACACCACGACACCGTGGTGGAGGAAGGAGAGGGTGATGTGGAAGAGAAAAACAAGCGAGCGTTCTGCGCCTTGTCCCCTTTCTTGCCCGTTTCGAGGCGTACCGAAGACAGGTCAATGTCCGGGACTTGAACAAGGAGGGAGCAGCCGCCTTCCTCCTCCGTCACGTCTACCGGCGGGGACGGCAACGGTCCTCCACTTTCATCACTGTGACCGATAGAAGCAAGTCCCTCCTTTCCTCTCCTTCTCTCCTCCTCCTCTCCTTGTTTCTCGGCCTCCACTGGCGACCCTCTTCCCTTCGGCATGCCGTCTCCTCCTCTTGACCCTCCCAGCACCTTGATCGTGCTCTGAGGAGGCGGGGTGACCCATCGCCCGTGATCGTTCCTCCCTCCTTCCCTGATCTTCTCGCCTATCTCTGTCGCTCTGCTACCCTCCTTGATACAAGCTTCCTCCTTCTCCCCTTCCACCTCCTCCTTCCCTCCGGCCGCCCTCCCCATGACAACCATCTTTCCTGCATCCTGTTCCACAGCCAACTTCAACACCATCGTCCGCTCATGCCTACCTTCCCGCCTCATCACCCTTGCGATCATCCTGTCTCCCTTCGCCCCCTCTTTTTCTTCCGCCGTCACCGCGGGATAGGGCAGGGGGACCACGACGGCATACCTCCTTCCTTCCTTCCCTTCCCTTCCTCGGAACGTACGGCTCTGGATTCGAACCTCCCGCCGCCCAACATCCACCACCCAATTCTCACATACCATCCCTTCTTCGCACTCGCCCTCCTTGGACGGTAAAGCCACCTTAAGGATGATAAAATTCGGGCGGGAAAAACGCGCACAGAGGCGTGTCTGCGGGGCGTCCATGAGGCCGGAGAGGTCTTCTCTCTCATGCTGCTCGTGGAGGGTGTACGTGAGAGGAAGAGGCAAAGGAGGGGACGCGGAATGAAGTGGAGTGTCGGCGCTTGAGTTACCTGTCTGGGCCTCTGTCATGACCGCCGCGCCTCCCTCCCTCCCTCCTCTTCCTCCTCCTCCTTGTCCTCCTCCTCCTACTCCTCCTCCTCCTCCTTCTCGCCCTCCTTCACCGCCTTTTTCCCCTCTGTCTGGTCTGATGCTTTCTCTTCTTTTCCTTGTTTCACCACTGCTGTCTTCTCCTAGTTTAAGCTTTTCGAACATTTCTTCAACGCCAGCTCCTTTGAGATTCCTTCCTTCCCCTCCTCTTCCCCCCTTTCTTTCCGCTAACTCTTCTTCTCCTGCTATTCCTGATCTTTCTCCTTCTTGCATGCCTACAGCGTCGGTCCCTGAGCATGCTGCTGTTGCTGGTATAGTGTGTATTTGAAGAGCGGGTGAGGAGGATGGAGGGGGCTTTGGCGACGCAGCCAGGAGGTTCGCCTTCTCCACCAGCATGGGTACCACCGACCTCCCTGTCTTGTATCTGCAATTTTTCAAGATGACGTACTCCCGATGCACGCGCACGATCTGCCGTCTCCTCCTTGGCTTCCCCGTTGTTTCCTCTCCCAGCCTCCCGCCTTCCTCCCTGTGCTCCCAACTCGCCAAATACCCGGACATGGCCAGTTCCACCACCCGGTCCATCCCGTCATGCTTGCCCGCCTCCCCGCCCCCCGCCTCCTCTTTCTGCTTCCGCTCCTCCAGGGCCCAGGTGATCGACGTCGGGTGCAAACAAAGGTCCACCGTGTCAACGTGCGTTCCATGTTGATCTTTTTCTGTCCGGAGACGGCCCATGGCGGCAGGGAGTTTCCTGGAACTTGAATTCGCGGCCTCCTCTTTCCGAGGTCCCGGAGGCCGTAGGACCTCGCCAGCGTGGCACCGCTCAGGGATCAGCACGGAATTAACCACGTTGATGAACACCTTGACTTTTTTTGTTTCTTTCTGCAGATTTTTTCGGCCATCGACAACAGTCTCTTCCACCGTGACGTGCGCTTTGACCACAAAGCCGGGGCGAGGATGCACCAAAATCCTTCCTTCAGGTACCTTGCCCTGGCACTCCCATGCGTGAAGTTCCTCAATCGATAAGCTAAGAGGGCTTATGCTGGTATACTGTCGATCGAGACACGGAACGTTGAGATCCAGAGATTGTTTTGCTGATTGTAAATTTTCCTCCAAGCCCGAAAATGATAACTTTTCAGTCAAGCTTGCATTGTCAAGGGTCTTACCACCAGCTTTAGACCCTGACATATTCGGAAAGTACTCCGTGTGGTCTTTTCTGGAGCGGCAAAAGTTTAATGCCCGCTGAAATCAAAGGCGTAGCGTGCCTTTTGGGGGGGGGGGGGGAAGGGAGCATGCATGAGTTCCAAGGAGAACAGTGAACTCCAAATTCGACGCATATCTCAGAAAACTGATAATGAAGTATAAAAGAAAAGGAAGGAGTGCATATTCTACCCCAAAAATAATGGTGGAGGTATTTATTTGAAAATCCGACGGGACTATTTATTTTGGGAATTTGGCGGTCAGGAAGAAAGCGTCGAGTAGCATCTAGCATGCCGAGAAGCTGTGGAAAAATGGCTTCCCAAACGCATGCCTGCTTACGATGTGGTTCATTCCAAACGAAAGCGCATGTGAATGTGTGCGCTATGTATACAAATCCGCTGAACTGTCGGAGAAATACTGCCATGTGAGGTCAAATGAAGGCGAAAGAATGCAGCAAGGGTCAAGGGGAGGGGAGGTTAACTTCGGCCCATGCTTTTTTTCTACAGCGGTAGCTTTCTCACGTATGCAAGTTTTGAATGTAAAGGACTAAAGCACACTTAATAATGTGACCCTTTTTCACGTAGAGGTTGACACTGACGCTCTCTCATAAAAGAAATGTGCGATACAGCAGAGAAAAGTTGACTACGTCCGGACATCTTAATTATTTCCTTACAGTTTCCTCCTGCAGGATGCTGAATTAATCGATATTCGATGTGCAACCCTCATGGCGCTCTGCCATTAAATCATCATGTGTGCCTTGACTTCCTTGCGTTCCGCAGCGAGGGTAAGAAGGAAGAGGTTGTGGAGAATGTACTCGGGAAGGACGGGAGCAGAAAAATGAGACGGGCGTAATCAGAGCTATATGCTCGTGTTGACGAGGCCTTCACAACATTCAAAATGCTAAATCCCACTCAACTTGGGCATGAAATACACTTTCCTGCCAGAATCTTCCCTGAAGTAGCTGGAAAGCTAAAGTCAACCTTGCCTCATTGGAAGTAAACTCTCCGCGGCTCTCACAATGCACAACCATCTCCTTCCTCTAAACCACGCCACTCCTCTGACTGTACCAGCATGCTCGCTTTGTGCTCTGTCTCTACTTGGAGAGGCGATCGAGCTCGCGCCGCTTGGCCCGGTTCGGTCCTCTGGAACCCGAGTACTTTTCCATCTTTTCCTTAGCGCTATCTTCCCTTTTGGTCTTCTGCAACGAATCTAGGAGATTCAACACGTTTGCTTTGAATTCCGGGAACCCCCAGAATGAGCCTTCCACCTGCACGAACGCCGTGGAGAGCACGCGAGTGGGAGGGCGAAAAGGGAGGGAGGGTAAGAGGGAGGAAGAGTGGAAGGCAATAAAGCGACAACGAGAATGGCAGAAGACACGCACCATCTGACTTTTAGAATAAAAAGATTTCAACAAGAGTATGGAACAAGGCGTAGCCACGGACAGGAAACAAGGTCTTGTGTCTCCACTTCCCTTTTTTCTCCCTCTCTGCTCCACTGCTTTCTAAACCCCCTCCCTCCTCTCCTCCTACCTACCTCTGGCTCCCAACTTGTCGACATGATCGAATACGTGATGCCGAGTAACGCGGCTAAGAAAGGCACTTGTGTGGAAAAAGCCACAAATGCTGGAGGGACGTCGATCTCGGTGTTTTTCGCCAAGTACAAATAAAACCCGAAAAGACCGATCCCACCCAGGACGGGGAAGAGAATAAAAGGCAACAGGCGTTTGAGCATACGGTTGGAAATGCGTTCCGGCAGGTACCCCACCACTCCTTCGTCAAGCAAACGCTGGGTTTCCTTGTACTCGTCGATTTCCCGCATGTCCATTTCCCGCTCCATCTCTTTCTGTATTTCCCAATACGTTTTCTTTTGCCGAGCATTCAACCGGTCAAGTTCCTGAAGGGAAGCTTGCGAGGCTGACAGTGGGTTTGAAGGGCCATCTATCTCTGAGGAAGAGGTTGAGGCGGGGGAGGAAGAGGGGGAAGGCTCCTGGGCCGGCGTCTTCCTCCCAAAACCTTTCGGTCCCGACGAGGATTTTCCTTGCCCAGATTCCTGCTCCTCAGCTGAGGCATGAAGAGGGAAATTTGAGGCGAAAGGGGTGGGAAGAGTCAAAGGGTTGGGAAAGAAGGCGGAAGGGATGTGTCTTCTACTTTGCAGGAAAGGGGAGGCCACGGAGAGAGGGGCGAAGGCGGCCCCTGGGGCGGGGGCCAAAGCAAAGAAGGCTCCCAGACATCGGTAGGAAAGCCGCGACCTTCTAGATTTGGCTGCTGGCATACTCGTGGAGGGCTCTGTGAGTAGCTATGGGTGGAAAAGGGGGAAAGGCGAGCAGGAGTGACTTGAGGCACAGGTGTCGATCCAAAGCCAAGAAGGGTGCAGGACGACATCATGAACACAGAATAGCCGCGTGTGAGCTCCGTACCATATGCTCATGTGGCACACGCGAACCACCTCATTGTCGTCCGTCCACAACGCAGTAGGTGCCTCAAGTTGCAGGTGATGCCCCGACAAGCCTTGGGCCTCCGCTTTGGGTGTTGGCGGCACAATTCTAGGACAGGCTGTGCGTAAGGACAGGCTAGATCCTGTGACGCGTTTCGCAGCGATGGACATGGACTGGGCGAGTCTAGAAAACTATGCATGACGTCGCATTAGTGCGGCACCGAACGAACCAGGGGAGTGTTAATGTGTGGTGGATGGCGGTGTTGTGACTTATTTAAGTCTTTTTGGGCTTGACATTGTGTATTAATGTCCGACCCCGACACGCATCCGTACATGCTTCCTGACGATCTCCCCCTACCCCACAAAACATGTATATGCACAGCGAGGGAAGAAAAAAGGGGAAAAGGTAGGTGCGAAGCAAGAGATGGGTAATTTTTCGAAGATCTGCCTTCTGGCCATGGCTACAACACTTCTGTCTGCCAACTATCTCGCGACTGTGCAAGCCTTCGTGCTTCCCAGCAGGTACGATACATAAGAGGGAGCTCGAGGCATTGTTCGACTTGAGTGCACGGAATAAAAATTTACGTGTTGCATCCACCACAAATTTGATATCCGCTATAACAGCCGCGTCAATGCGGCGTCTTCCCTCTCGACCAAGGTAAGTCACGGATAATGCTGGCTTGGCCTTCAAGCCCCGCTTTGTGTACGTCACCCCCTTCCCGGTTCGTTTCCCACGCGGTCAGGTGATGGGCGCGGGCACGGCGGAGGCTGGGGAAAAGACGACCATGACGGCAACAGACGTCAAGAACGGGGTAAGAGGTGGGAAAGATGGAGTCTTGGCCTCCTTGAATGGGCCAGGGCGTGGTTTTTAGAGCACAGAAGGATGCTTTTGATCCTCGCAGTCCCAGTCATGTCTAACCTATCCCGATACGCCATCCCATTCAGCTCATGGCGAAGATCATTGAGGATCCCAATCTGAAGCTACCGGATCAGTTCCAGCAAGGTGCGTAGGGGGGAAATGTGCGCAGGAAAGGGGGAAGAGAGGGAAATATATGGAAAGAGAGTTTGAGAGAGAAGAATGGGCGATGCATATATCTGAGCTTCTTTACCCCCTACATGGTGTAGCACTGACGGATATCTTGGATGGTATGACCGAGGTGGCGGAAGAGACAGGTGAGAGAGGAAGGGAGGGAGGGAAGGGAGGGAGGGAGGGAGGAGGGAGGGAGGAGAGAGGGAGAAAGTAACCGAAAGAGGGGGCTCTTGTTGGTTTCATTTTTCGTCTGTGCAGTCTCTCGACGGAAGGGCTCCTTGTGGGGTTTCTTGTCCTCTCTCATTCATTCAACGACTCCTCCCTCCCTCCCTCCCTCCCTCCCTCCCTGCCTCTTTCGTGATCTCTCCCCCTCAATTCTTCCACTTTCCCACCCCCGCCTCCCGCCCCCACACACCTCCTCCTCCCCCCCGCCCTTCCTCCCGCCCTCCCTCCCCAGGCCACAACGTTGTCCTCCTCGCCAACCACCAGACAGAGCCCGATCCCTACATCCTCCGCGCCGCATTCAAGCGCCTCATCCCGCCCACAGATCCCCTCTTGGACCGCCTCGTCTTCGTGGCGGGGGCCAAGGTCCGCACCGACCTCTTCACCATCCCCTTCTCCAAGGGTTTGAACCTGATCTGTAAGGGGCGGGGGGAGCAGGGACGAAGGGAGGGTGGGAGGGAGGGACGGAGGGAAGGAGGGGAAAGAGGGAGGCGACCAGAGGACGTCTTGCGCCTCTGGGATCAGGGCCGCCCCTCCTTCTCGACTGACCTCCCTCCCTCCCTCCCTCCCTTCCTCCCTCCCCTCCCTCCCTCCCCTCTTCCCACCCTCTTATCCACCTCCGGTCCATCCTTTCTCCTGCCTCCCCCCAAACTACCCTCTGTTCCTCCCCCTCCCTCCCTCCCTCCCTCCCTCCCTCAGGCCCTCCAAGCTCTCATCGTCGAGGGCGGGCACATCCTGTGGGTGGCACCCTCAGGGGGCCGGGACCGCGTCGATCCCCAAAGCCAAAAAATGGCCGTAGCTCCCTTCGATGCCCGCGCCGTCGACATGTTTCGGGTATTGAGCACCAAGAGCGAACACCCCACGCACTTTTTCCCCTTGGCAATGCTCACGGCTCAGGTGGGATGGGGTCGAAGGAGGCAGGGAAGGAGGGAGGGATGGGGAGGGGGACGCGCAAGCAGACGTCCCAAGTCCACGTGGTGCCTGTTCCTCTCTTCCCACCCATCCCAACCCCATTGTATTTTTCCTTTTCCTCCCCTCCCCTTTTACCCCCTTTCCGTAGGTGCTCCCTCCCCCTGCCAAGGTGGCGATGGAGGTGGGGGAGCGGCGATTGGTAGCTCGGCGTCCTGTCCACGTCTACTTCGGGGACGAGCTCACGCCCGAGCGGGTCGGACGCGAGTTCGTGTCCCGGACATTGCAACAAAACCCCGAGGAAGAGCGGACGGAGGAGGAGTTGTTGAAGCGGGCGGGGAAGGAAGGCTTTACCTTTGTGGCCGAGAGCGACGTCAAGAAGCACTACGACGCCTTGATGGGCTTGGACTTGGTGCTGGAGGAGGAGGAGATAGATGTGCGGTACAAGTAGGAAGGAAGGGAGACGGGGAAATGAGGCAAAAAGGAGGGAGGAGACGTGAGATACGTCTCCGTGTAGCATATAGAGGCGGAAGGGAGGCCGATGGCCCTCCACGCGATGGATGGGGTTGGCTTACAGGAGGAGGTTTTTCATGTGTACGACCCGACCATCCGCGACCATCCACGGTTCGGGTCTTACTTTTGTGAGTCTCGCACTCAGCCTTTTTTTTGTGACGGGGACAGGGATGCGGAGAAAGAATTTTGTCGGTCAGTTTTATGGACTTTAAAACCGGGTACTTGATGCGTTTAGCCTACATCGCTTCTTTCCTTGACTTTTTTTTGCGTGAACGGACCGCACACATTTGCTCCATGCGCCGCTTCTCCAGGCTTCCGTAAGAACCATTCTATACTATCGTCTGTAACTTTGTATCCATGCCTGGCAGTACTCGCCATTGATGGATGACGGCACAAAGTAGGTCTTGTCGTGTTAACCTCCCCCTCCAAAGAATTATTTCCGATCAAGAGCCTGACCGAGCGAGGTAGACGATTTCCTTGTCACAGTCCCCTCCAGCTGCAGACTTATACATTCTGAAGATGTCCCTGAAGCTGGCCGAGGGGGAAATTTCGAAGAAGAAGGGTTGGTTAGGGGTAAAACTACGACGTCCAGAACGGCCCATATTTTCCCGCCCGTCCGATTCCACCTGTTGCCGCATCGCGGTCTAAGGTCTTTTCTCGCGGGAGCCATATTCCTAGGATACGCGGAAGCACGGAGAAATGTGAATGCTTAAGTACGAAGGAATGTTTGGCTTGGTGTTGTATATTCCCGTCCATGTCCTCGGCTTGTCTTGGAAGTGCCAAAAGCAGAGAATCCGGGCGACCAACCGGAAGGCGAGAGGCAGGTCCGCTCACGACTGCCTGTGGATTGGGCCGTTTTTCATGTACATGGAATCGAAAACCGGTGCCCGATGTAGACCAAGCTCTGCATTCAATAGGACCTGTAGAAGGCCGTAAATCGATGGCACAGGAAACATATGAAAAGGATGGTGGCACCAGCCCGAGGGATGGACAAATTCCGCTGCTAGTGGAGTTCAGGATTTGGCTGCGACCCCTTTGTTCTCTTTTCCACGTCTCCATTACCCTCTATAATCGATGCACGCAAGCCACTTAAATTAGACTCTCCCACAGCAGGGCATGGAGCTGCCTCCCTTGGAGGTGGTGATCAAACTTATCCTTCTTCAACTCGGTGGGACTTTGCTCCTCTTCCTCCTGATTCGACAATGTTTTGTTTGGAAAGGCCGCAAATATTTCCCTCCTCTTACTAGTGGGAGCGTTCTTTTGACTGGGACAAGCAGCGGGATCGGTCGCACTGCTGCCGTGTACTTGGCTCAACGTGGTTTTACGGTTCTGGCGGGCGTTCGGAAAGAAAGCGATGCACAAGCCTTGAGAGATTTGGGCGTCTCTGGGATCCATCCAGTGATTATTGACGTCGCCAAAGCAAGCAGCGTGGAAGCCTGTCGTCAACACGTGCTCTCCCTTTTGGACGCAAAGACCGTGCCTCCCTTGGTGGGGGTAGTGAACAACGCGGGTCTTCTCCAAGATGCCACCGTAGAATTCCACGACATGGCTCAGATGCGTCACATGTTCGAGGTGAACTACTTTGGGTTAATCTCCGTCTCCTCCGCCTTCCTTCCCCTCCTCCGCCGTCCGCCGGGGTCCTCCTCTCCCCACCCGAACCACCAGGGCCGTCTAATCAACATTGGGTCGGTGAGTGGGAAGGTATCCTTCCCGAGGTATGGGGCCTATGCGGCCAGCAAGCACGCGGTGGAGGCAGTCACCGACTCCCTCCGCGCGGAGTTGGACCCGGCTGGCGTGAGTGTCTCGCTTGTCCAGCCAGGATTTTGTCGGACCGAGCTCTTTATCCGGGGGGTGGTGCGCGAGAAGAAGGAGGCGCACGCGGCGGGGCACCAGATTGTGAGCCGGGGGGGTGGGGGGGCGTGGAAGGGAGAAAGGGGAAGGGAGGGAGGCACGGTTGAAAGGAGATGGTGCGGAGGGATGCTGGAAGTAGGAAGGTTTTGGGAGAGAGTTAGGGGGGGGGGAGAATTTCGAGGTCGTTGTGGACTCCACTCGCGCGTGGAAGCGTTGCGTTTTCTCCCTGTGCTAAGCCCTCGTCTCCCATCTCCCATCCCCAGCCTGTCCCTCCAGCGGCGAAAGAAGCCTACCCCTACTTGTACACGCCCAAATTCGAGGAAAAAAATCGACGGCCCATGGAGAATGGCTCGGATCCGTTGGTCGTGTGTGAGGTGAGGGTAGGAGGAACGTGGAGGGGGGCGAGGGGAAGTAGGGAAAGAAGGGGCAATGCTGAAGGGAAGGGGAGGAGAGGCACGGGATTCGATACAAGTGCAGACTCCTCAATGGCGACCTCAAAAGCTCGAATTGCCCGACTTTGCCTACAAATGCAGTCTTTTAGGCCGGTTGACACGCGCAAGCCTGTGACGAAATGTTGTCATGGCTGCCCCGCCGAGAATGAGCAATGCGGCGATCTATCTGACCTTAATCCACCTCATTTTTTTACTCTTTCCCCCCCGTACGTGTTGTGCCCCTGCGTCTCTCCCTTTCCTCCTCCAGGCCATCCACCACGCACTCAGTAGCCCATACCCCCGGACCCGCTATCCTGTCGCGAAGATCAACCGTGCCGACGTGGGGGTCGTTTTCCTGGTGCGCATGCTTCTCCCTGATCGGATGTTTGACCACAAATTTCTGCTCAATTGTTAAGAGGGGAGAAGGGGGGGGGAAGATTGTACAGCGAGGCGGGCTTGGAGACCCTATGAGGGATAGGAATAGGTAGTGGCAGGAGAGGAGAGATATGTCGCAGATGGAAAGAAAGTGGCTCATGCGAGGTCACGGAGTGAGAGGAAGGGGAAGAAGGAGCGCCGCTTGGTGCTTGATGCTCGGCTTGATTCTACGTAACATACTACTTTTGGACAAGTTCGCCTATGTGGCTAGTCGCTTTTCATGTAGCAAGGAGCATGGCGTTGTCTGCAGCGTGGCCTTGTAATTTCCGTTTATCCGTACTTTGTTGCAATTTCTCAAAATCTACACCTTGTGTGGCTCCTCTTCGGTCTCCTCCCTCCATTGCCTTGCTCTTTCTAGGACCAAAAAGGGCGCAGGCAAGCGGTACCCGAGCACGCAGGAGTGAGAGTACGATTGAGTAATGATAACTTTTCCAGGGATGAAGCAACGGGAGTCGCTTTCCGAAAAACCGCACAAATTTCAACCCCTGCTTCTTTTCTGCTTGGGAGCGAGCACAGTCACCATATGTACATGTCACCCTCCCACCTCTCCCGACGCGTGATTCCGTTTCGATTCCATTTCCGTGCCCTCTCGAATACACCATCTGACAGCGAGGCATCCCACCCACAACCACGGCCACCCTGTCCTTCGCCCCTTGCGTCCTCCATGTTGACGCCCCGCCCTACCCTACAGTGTAAAAATCTTCGTGCACCGCACCACCGGCTTCCTCTTCCTCTCCCAGGAGTCGCCGGGTCGATGCCTGCTCCCAAATCTCCCTCGCCTGTACATCGGACGAGAAAGCTCCGTGTCCTGCATCCTTCATAGGCGGGGCCCTTCTCTCCATCCCCCTCTCCGCCTCTTCGGCTGCTGCCAGCAAGAGAGCGGTATCCACGTCGTCAACATCGTACGTAAAGGTGCCGCGGCCCATGTTTGCGCCAGTGCCTGTCCCAGCCCCTCGTGCTGCTCCACCACTTCCCTCAACTACCCAATCCTGCCGTCCAGCAGCTGCTGTGCCAACCTTTCGATGCGCACTTGCTTCTCTTCCCTGAATTCCTACCTTCTTTCCCTCCTCTTTCCCCCGTCCCTCCCTTGTCGGCGATGACTGGCTGGCAAGAACGGACACCTGGTAATTTTCTGGCGCCGCGAACTGATGGAAACTCCCTCCCCAGCCCCCTCCTTCCCAGCTGCTTTCCCCCGCCTGCACACCGGTGATGAAGACGGAGAGGTCGATGTTCTTGGGCGTCAAAGTCCGCTTCGTAGGACGAGGCGAAAGATAGAGGTAAGAGAAAGAAAGGGAGGGTGAGTGCCTGCTTTCCCTTCCTCCCCCCCTCCCTCCCCCCCTTCTTCCCTCCCTTCCTCCCTCCCTGCGTACCTGGCGGAGAAAATTCTCGATGACCCCCAAGACTTGCTTGCCTATACGCTGCACCCGCCCATCCACTGGGGAAAGAAAAAGGGTGATTAGAAAAAGTTTGGGTGAGAAGTAGAGGGAGAAGCCGGGCAAGGGAGGCAATCTTTGACTCAATAATGAAAACTTGTCACGAATGAGCAAGACCCTGTCGTACTTCGATCCATCCCCTCTACCCCTCCACCCTCCCACCCTCCCTCCGTACTCCCAAAGCCAGAGATGACTTCCAGTTCGGCCAGCGTGGTGGGGCACAAAGCTGCCAACTGAGTGATCTGCCGCGTATTCAAAACCCGGTGGCTCATTGCAATGTTCTCTGCCTCCGAGTACGCGTCCCTCCAGGCCATCAACGCCTCTTCCAGGGCCGGTGCTTCCCGTTTGGGAATACGGTACAAGGTGGCCAAGTCCGAGGGGGACATGGGCCGCCGTTTTTTCTTCTTCTAGAAGAGGGAAAATAGCACGCAAAGGGAAGATCGTCAGCTGTGCCCGAGTTCCGCCCCGCCGGTCTCGCAGGCCTACTTTGTCCTCCCCTTGCCCCCGAACCGATCCTTCTCCGTGCTCCGTGCTCACCTTTTTCCCGCTCGTTTGCGACGCCTCCTTCCGCTTCGAGGGGAGCAAGGCCGACAGAGGCAGCTCGTCCTCATCGCTTGTGTCCCTCATGCCTCCCTCGCTCTCCTCTTCCCACCCCTCTTCCTCGTCCTCCTCCTCGTCCTCCTCCTCCTCTTCTTCGTCTTCCACATCTACCACCTCCCTTGCGTTCCGTCGTTTTTTCTCTTTGTCCCGGAATGCCCGAGTGCTCCACCCACTGGCCCCCCTCCCCCTCCCTTTCCTCCCACTCACGTGCTGTCGTCGTCCCAACGTAACTTTGCCCCTCCATTTCCCGCCACCCGTCTTTCCCTGCTGCCCGATTGCCGTGCGACCCCGAAACACCGTCCAAACGCCCGGCCGACGACCATTCCCCCTGTGCATCCCCACTATACTCCTGGCCTGGAGGCGGCGGCTGCGGTTTCTTTTTCTTTTTCTTCTTCTTCGGTGGCTGACGCTGCTGCTGCTGCCAACCTCCGTCGGTCCCTGCCGTGAGTTCCTGCCCCTCCCTCCCTCCCTCCCCTTTCCCCTTTCTCCGCTTGCTATCCCGGGTCCGAAGGACGAGACGCCGGGAGGCATCGTTCATGAGAGCCTCTGCCTCCACGCCGAGCTGGAGGAGAGGTGGGAGGGAAAGGGAAGAAAGGGCGAGTCTTAGACATGAAAAGGTGGGGTAATCTGCAGAGAGAGGGGGAAAGCTGAGGGGCCGAGGAGAATTGGAGGGAGAGACGAAGGGTGGAGGGAGGGAGGGAAGGAGGGAGGGAAGGAGGGAGGGAGGGACGGACGGACGGACCTGGACATAGTTGGCCGGGAAACCATTGGCGAGCTCTACCATCTCCTCCGCGAGGAAGTGCTGGAGGACCATCTGCTGCGTCAGCCGCTCGACATCGCCTTTGCTGTGCTGGCTCCCGCATCCGAAGAGCTCCTCCTACAGAGGGAGGGAAGGAGGGAGGGAGGGAGGGAGGGTGGTGGTGGGGGGGAAAGAATCAGGGTTGGAGCACCACCTTGGCCTATTGCAGAAAAGGGGCGCAAATCGAGGCTCCAGCACCCTGGTTTGCCCGACTCCCAACATGATCCGTCCGCATTCTCCCCTCTCCTCCCGCTCCGCCCTTTGTCCCTCCCTTCTTCCATGGCGGGCCTCGCTTGCCTCCAGCACACCCCACGAGTCCTGTCCGAGACCATCAGTTCCCTCTTCCCTCCTTTTTACCTTGTCCGCCCCCGTCTTGCGGGCCCATGCCAAATTTTCGCCCCGGACCAGGGAGGCGAGTTGGCAGAGCGTGAACTGCATGCCTGCCATGGAGTCAACCAGTCTGCACGGAGGAAAGGGGGGAAGAGAAAGGAAAAATGGAGGACTTAGACACCTTATCCACCGTCAGTCCTGAGCTTCCTTGTCGGTGCTGGGGATGTGAGGTAGAGATGCCAGCAACATATGACCAAGGGAGGGCTGTAGGGGGATAACAGGGGCCGGGTGGCCGTACCTGATGACGTTTTTGGCCAATTCGGTCAGGTCCAGCGCCTGCACCGCCGCCTCGTTCCGGCAGTTGTCGCACGTCCGCTTACAACGGGAGGGGTCGAAGGCCTCCCCGAAATATTGCATGATGAGAGTACGGCGGCAGTCGACCTGAGTGGGAAAATAAGGAGAACAAAGGCGGAGGGAGGGAGGGAGGGAGAGAGGGGAAGGGGGTGTACGTGGATGGGGTGAGCGGGCATGGGAGTCGGGGGAAAGGGGAAGGAGGCGGCATCAATGAACGTCTCCCGGATAGAGGGGTTAGAATGAGGAAGGGAGGATAGATGAAAAAACGGGGGGATGATCCACGTGCCTCATTGGCGCAAAAGCTGACGCACGTGTAGAGCTGATCAATGTGTTGACGGATTTGGGCCTGGTTGACCGCAGAATAGGCCCGCGGATTATCGCCTGTCCGGCCTTTCCGAATCATATTCTCCAAAACGGACTTATCCTGTGCGGAGGGGGTTCAACAAAGTGGAAAAAGGAGGAGGATGGATACAAATCGGAGGTTTAGGAGCCTAGACTGCCCTTGCCAAGGCGGATGGAAGCGAGGCAACTGCTCCTCTCCTCCTTCTCCCGTTGGCATGCCTTGCCTCCCTTCTCCCTACCTTGAAGGAGTAGTACATGCGACACTCCGCGGGCAGTCCGTCCCTCCCTGCGCGACCACTTTCTTGATAATAGTGGGTCAGGGACTTGGGGAGGGAGAAATGGATGACGTAGCGGACGTCGGGCTTGTTGATACTGAGGGAGAACGGGGAAGGAGGGAGGGAGGGGAGGAGGGAGGGTAAGAGGAAGGGAAAAACGGGGGAGGGCTTGGGCAGGAGGGCCTTACCCCATGCCGAAGGCCACCGTCGCCGCTGTGGATGGTCGAGATAGGTTAGGAATATACCATGAGAGGTTATAAATGTACGAGTGAACATCCATCCCACTCGCTACCTCCCCACACTCCCGTCGTCAAGTGCAAGCCGGTCCTTGAAAATGATTTGGCTCCACGTTCCCCTTCCTGCCCTTCTTTCTCCCTCCCTTCCTCACTCCCTCCCTCCCTCCCTTCCTTCCTCCCTTCCTTCCCTCCTGCCATGCGGCCTCTTCTGCTACCCTTGCGCTCCCTGTCAGCCTTCTTGTCGACCCTCCCACGTACCAATGACGGGCATCCTGCCCTGGCTCCATTCTCGGTGCGCTCGTTCCCGCTCCTTGGGTGGCATATCGGCGTGGTAGTATCCCACCCGCAGCCGTGTCTTCTCTGCGAGGGCCTGCGGGGGGGACGGAGGGACGGGGAAAGGGGTATGGGAACATCAGACACGAGGTCGGCCTCGTGAATGACGGAGCAGACAGAAAGGCGGAGGGAAGGGGTGGGAGGCCGTCGAGCGATAAGGAGGAGGGCGAGAGAGCTCCACGAGAGTTCCATCTTCAAGGTAAAAACGGATTTAAGTACCGTGGCGATGCGCTCCGTGTCTTTGCGTGAGAGACAGTAGACGATGCCGCTGCTTCGAGGCCCCTTCTTCTTGACGTACTCAGCGATCTCGTCAATGGCACCCTAAGGGAGGGAGGGAGGGAGGGAGGGAGGAAGGGAGGGAGGGAGGGGAAGGCGGGGGGTGTCAAGTCTTGATGGTGAAAAGGAAAGGATGGCAAGAGAAAAAACATGGAAGGATGCAAGAAGGGAGAAAGAAAAGGAGGAGGGGAACGAGGAAAGCAGGACTTGCCTTGCTCTTTGGCCGAATGTCGTATGTAAGGTTGGGGCGGTTGAAGGACTGTTGATGGATGTAAGGAGACTGCATCTTGAGGAGCTTCACCGCGTCCTCGAGCAGGCGTTGGTTGGCTGTAGCAGTCAGAGCCTGGAGGTGGGGGGGGGGGGAGACAGGAAACAGGGAAAGGAGGGTAGTTTAAGAAGTTGAAAGAAAAATGTAAGGTGGAGGTGAAAAAGAATACAATGCATTTTGAAGACGCAGAACGAGTGCGGGAAGGACACGACGACAGCTATGAGAAATCCCTTACCATGATAGGAATGCTGGGAAATTTATCGCGGATGGAGCGGAGCATGAGGTAGTCCGGGCGGAAGTCATGGCCCCACTGAAGAAAGGGGGGAAGGACGGGTGGAAGGGAGGGAGGGAGGGAGGGAGGGAGGAAGGAAGGGAGGAAGGGAGGGAGGGAGGGAGGGAGGGAGGGAGGGAGGGGGACAGGAGAGGTGGCGAAAGCAAGGAGGGTCAAAAGAACACCGGGTAAAAGTCGTCATCACGTGCATGGGAGGGAGGGATGGTGGCGGAGAAAAGGAGGGAGGGAAGAAGGGAAGGAGGAAGGAAGCGAGGCAGAAAGAGGCCTTACCTGTGAGATGCAGTGAGCCTCGTCGATGACAAAGCGGGCGAGGAGTCCGCGGTCCTTCAGCCGCTGCAGGCATTTGACCATGGCGTCCGACCTAAGGAAGGAAGGAAGGAAGGAACGAAGGGAGGGAGAGAGGGCGGGAGGGAGGGAGGGAGGGAGGGAGGGAGGGAGGGCATGGTTCGACGTGCGTTGCTTCCCAAGGTGGAGACTGTGGGGGTGCAAAGGCTGGACGGCGAGCACGTTCGCAAGCCCAGCCGGTGACTGGAAAGGGGACTCACCGTGCAAATTTCTCAGGGGTGATGTACAAAAGCTTCAAACTTCCGTGGGCGGGGAGATGGTAGAGACGATCCATGATTTCCCTGCCCTCGGTTTCATAATCCTGGGGGGGGCGGGGGAAAGGATTTAGGCAACCGGCAATTTGCACCAATTTGGGTCTGCGCAGGTTTTAATAGGCGTGTATTAAGAGGGATCTGCGACGGAGATGCCCCGGGCGGGGGGTGGGGCGCTCATCGAGGGAGTTACGAGGTGGTCGTGGTGACAGGTAACGGCGACAAGGGCCCCGGGGGAGGGAGGCTGAAGCGGGAGGAAGGACGGAGGGAGGAAGGGCAAGGGAGAGGTACCTGGTGGGACGTCAGCTGTGCAGCGTCCACGCCGTTTTCCCGGAGCCCTTCCACTTGGTCTTGAATGAGGGAGAGAAGGGGCGAGAAGACAACCGTGATGCCTGAGGGAGGGAAGGAGGAAGGGAGGGAGGAGAAGGAAGGTGAGGCACCGGGAGGTCCAGTGCAGGAGATGTCAAGGTGGGGACTTGCAGTGTGTCGACCGCCCTTCTTCCTTTCCTCCCCCCCGCCCTTTCATTTTCCTGGGGACCTCAACGCGATCCGGTATCCTATCGCTTTTCCACTCCTCTCCCCTGCTTTCCTCCTGCATCCTCCTTCCCAATGCGTCCGAAGTCCGCGTTTAACCCCCCCTATCCTCCCCCCCTCTCTCCATCCCTCCCTCGCGTCATACCCGGCGTCAAGCAGGCAGGCAACTGGTAGCAGAGGCTCTTCCCTCCCCCTGTGGGCATGAGGACGAAGACGTCGCGCAGGGAGAGCGCCGCCTCCACCACCTTTTCCTGCCCCAGGCGAAAGGAGCGGTGTCCAAAAATGCGGTGGTTGCACTGGGGAAGGGAGGGGAAGAGGAACGGAGGGGAGGGAGGGAGGGAGGGAGGGAGGGTCAAGGGCCTCATCATGGACGCGGGGATGGATGGGAGGGAGGTTGAGGATGAGGGAGGGAAGAGACCTGGGCGGCGTCTTGCATGCTAATATTGTGGACCGGAAGCTCGTGATGGATAGGGAAGGAGGCCCTTTCCCCGTAATCTCCCCCCCTTTCCCCTCCTTCCTCGTCGTCCCAGCGGAAGTCGGCATCGCAGTCGAAGCACTTCCAGAACTTTCGGCCTGTTGGGAGGGAGGGAGGGACAGAGGGAGGGAGAGACGGAGGGAGGAAGGTGAATGGGTGACATGCGTGCCTCAGTAGCACATACAACGCAAGTCGTCGGAGGGGATTGAGGTTGGAAAGAAAATGGCAAGAGGGGAGGGAGGGAGGGAGGGAGGGAGGGAGGGAGGGAGGGAGGGAGGGAGGGAGGGAGAAGGACCCGGGTGGTACCTGCATTGGTGTCTGTCCGCGCCACACGAGCCTCCAATGGCTTCCCACATTTCGAACACGGGTCCCCCTCCTCCTTCTCAAACACAAGCTCCCCTCCCCCTCCCTCCCTCCCTCCTTCCCGCCCTCCGGCGACGCCTCCCTGGCCAGGGTCCCCCCCGAAGCCGGGGTATGGGCCGGACACTTCGCCTCTATAGAGCGAGGTGGCAGAGGAAGGGGACGAGGACGAAGAAGCGACCAGAGACAGGGCTGTAGGTCTGTACGGAGGAGGAGGAGGAGGAAAAGTGCCACCTTCCCTTTCGTTCCCTTCCTTTCCTCCTTCCCCTCCTCCACCTCCCCCCTGCCCTCGCAGACAGGCGTTCACACGACCCAAGTCCTCTTCTAACCGGCCCCTTTCCAAGGCCTGCCAGGGCGGCAAACAATCCCCGACCTCCAAGAGGCGCGAAGCTTCCAGGGCGATACCTCTCAAGCGGGTCAAAATGGCGTCTTTCCGACGGCGGAAGAGGGAGGCAGATGGGGCCGGAAGGGCGGGTATGTCGCCCTTGGGACCAGCCGTGAGGTCGATGGGGGAGGAGGAGGCCTCCAAGGAGGAAGCGCGGGAGGGAGCGAAGGAAGGAAGGGAAGGTCGGCTGGAAGAGCCCGGGGCGTCCCGGTCCGAGACTCCTTCCTGCCTCATCACCGCCGTCGAGGACGTGGAGGTTGGCAAGGAGCGTGAGGAGGCCGTGCCCGTGGCCGTGTTCATGCTGGAGGTAGAAAAGGCCGACCAAGCCGGTCCTGGCGCTTCTCCCTCGCCACCTTCCCCCCCGACTCCCTTCCCTGCTTCCCCTCCTCCGTCCTTCCTCCCCGCTGATGCCGGGAAGGGAGGGCGATGCCACTGATGCTCCTGCAACGGCCACGTCGATGACCCATTCCCGACAGTCGCTTCCCTCGCGCCTGCGGACGATGCCGAGGGTGGTGGAGGAGCAGGAGGGAAGGGAGGGAGGGTCGGGGGAGGGCGAGGTCCTTGTCCGCTGGCGAAACGGCGGAGGTTTTCGAGGGAACGTTGGGCCACGGAGGAGACTGTAAAGGACATTTTTCTTCCTTGCCCTCCTCCTCCTCCTCCCTCGTTTTCGCCGCCATTGTTACACGGTTGTTGCCCGCCAGCGCCGGAGGGAGGTGGGAAGGTGCCAGAACGAGACGCCAAGGGGGATAGTGCCGACGGTCCGAAAACCTTTTCGATGTTGAAATTGGCAGCGCGAATCTGTCGATGATAGTCGTGTTCGAGATTGTAGGTTCATGGTGAGGAGCGAGAGCGAGAAAATAAGGAGGAAGGAGACGCAGCCGTGAAGGTACCTGTTCTAGGCGCTTGATCGTTTTTTCATAGTCCGTCTTCATGTTTGATCCCTACCGCTGGAAGGAATCACAGCTGTGAGGCCTCGTAGGAGGCCATCAAATTTTGCTCTACGGCGGTGAATAACTTTGTTGTTCCTAGATTAGATAGAGTGAGAGCGTGGCGGATGAGTACTAGCAGTGCAGAGGATGACCCACGGAAATTTTATAGAAATTTCACTTTCTACAATGCCTGCAAGAATTATGCAGTCGCCATTGAATAAAAATTTGCCTTTGCCTCCAGGCTTAAGCGCGTGCGTGTGTCATTTTTTTGTCATAATGGGAGTTATCCTCCCTCCTCTCCCTCCTCCCTTGTAAAGAGGGGCCAAAACACGTTCCCCCGCAACAAAGGAATTGAAAGCTCATGCAAATGGAGATAAGAAGGCATCCGACATGGTCTGAACAAAAGAAATCAGGTCACGTTCGAAGCCCGCCTCGATACCAGCCTTGTGCTGGAAGCCAAGGGAAGGAACAAAATCAAACGACGGCTTTCCCTCCTCTTTCCCGTATAGCGCCTCTACCTGACGAGAAAGGCAGCACTCCGCCCTCCTTGTGCCTCCATCGACCACATTTTCTCAACTTCTTCTGAGAGCTCGAACATTTTACTTTTGCGGAACTTTTGGTATCCTGTCCCAAGTTCATGTCTCGTAGTCATGCCAACACTTCGAGGGTGGTCATGGCCCTCCCCCGCCCGACCTGAGAATCAGTACAACCCATTGCTTTTGAAAAAGGACCATCTGGGAACGAACTCACAACATCTATCACACGCAAATGGACTCAGGGCAAAAAGGGTGGACAAGCGGCTGTACACCTGAAAAACGAGGATCTAGTGGCGCTCGTGACAGGGAGTATCGTGATCTCCCTCCCGGGTCTCTTTGCTGCCCTGCACGGTTTGAAGGCAAGTTCACATTGCGCCTACGACAAAACCGAGCCACGACGATGACAATCGTAAGTGTCCGTCATACGTATCTTGTACCAGTGTCTCGCATGAAGATTTTTACTGCGTAAGTCGGACCCTCGTTTTTCTTCATAATACTCTGGGTTGCCGTTTTGCACCTCCCCACGATCGTGTCCGTCCACCATTCACCGCCCACACATCCCGTCCCTATCCCTTTCTCTTGCAGCTCTATGCCCTGATTGCCCGTGGAAAGGATGTCCTATGCGAGTATACGGCCGTCTCGGGAAATTTCCCCACGGTGACCCGCCTTCTTCTAGGGAAGATCCCGCGGGGGGAGGACGGAAAACGCAGCTACGTCTACGATGCGCATGTCTTCCATTACATCGTCGCAGACCGACTAACCTATCTGTGCATGACCGATGACCCGCAGCAAAAGCGTTTTCGGGCTCCGTTTGCGTACTTGAATGACATCAAGGACCGTTTCCTGACCCGATACGGGCGTGAAAGCGCGCACACGGCCATAGCCTTTGCCATGAACGAAGAATTTTCCGGGATATTAAAGAGGCAAATGGATTACTTCAACAGTCCCGATGCGGCCGCCTCGAGCGCCGTGCAAGCGAAACTGGACGACGTGCGGAACGTCATGATCCAAAATGTGGACCTGGTCTTGGAGAGGGGCGAAAAATTAGAGCTTTTGGTGGACAAAACCGCCGATTTGCAGCACAGTGCCTTCAAATTCGAACGATCCTCCCGGCAACTCCGGCATGAGATGCTGTGGCGAAGGATCCGCTGTTACTTGCTCATAACTGGATTGATTGTCGCACTGATCTTATTGATCTCAGCCTCCGCGTGTGGCTTTGATTTTCACGGGTGTGGAAAGAGATAGTCCGGGTGACATATCCTCAATGTTTACTGTGCAGAGGTATTGTGTATAATCGCGCATGTCAGAATAATAATATATTATAATATATTTATTGCAGCTTCAAACTGTACATGAAAAAAGACTGTTACTTCTTTTCCTTCTGTGATGTGGATGGATGACCACTGTAATTTTTTTTTTCCTTTTCAGCCCTTACTGTACTACCTTTGTGAGAGGCTAGTGTACTACATATAGCTCCTAAGAATCAGACAGCTTGAAAGCGTGCCTCTGCTAGTTTTAAAGCTAAGCATGACCCGATATTTGCTTTTCGAAGCGGTGTCATATGGGGGGGAGGTTAAAGAAGAAACTGAGGCTGGCTACGCTCTGTGAGGTTTCTCATGCAGTCCTGTCGCTCGTAACTCATCACCAGCAATATTCCGGCCCTCTCTATAGGTCATTTCTTGCTCTGCATGAATTTTCGCCGGCCTGGTGGACAGGCTTATCGCCCCACGTCCTCGAACAGGAATGCAGGGAACCCCTTTGCCAGCAAAAACGATCCATCTGGTTCCAATGCCAGCGCAGGCTCCACTGTCAGAGCGTCCCAGCAGTCTCAGAGTGTGAAAGATTGGTTCGATGACGAGGATGAAGAGGGCGATGGACGCGGAAAGAGACGTGGAGCACCTCCGGGCTTAGGCATTGGGGGGGAGGAGGAAGAAGACCCATTAGATGCATTTATGAAAGAACAGCAGGGCTCGTGCCACCAAGGCAAAAATGGCGCTCTGGATGATGGTTCAAAAGCTGTCACTTCGACGCCGGGTCCGGAGAAGGAAGAAGACGTAGATCCCCTGGACGCTTTCATGGTGGGTGTGCAGAGTAAAGTGGAAGAGGAAGCCCGTCACACCACGGAGGCTGGGGTGGAAAAACCTGCGTTCCTCGACGAGACCGCAGCAGAGGAGGAAGAAGGCGTGAGAGAGGAAAAGGAGTACTTGGAGGAAGGAGACGGGGGGTATTTCAGCCGTCGGCGACCAGGGGAGGACGATGCGGACTATGACTCGGATGCCGAAGTGTACGCTGCTGGGGCGGCAGCAGAGGCAGCAGTTGCGGGCAAAGGAGGAGACGATAGGGCTCTTGGCCTGGTGCCTGGGAAGATGTACAGCCGGGTGGGGCCGGAAGGGAAGAAGGCGATGGAGAGCTTGCCCCCACTGGACCACGCCAGCATGTCCTACCCGCCGTTTCGAAAATGTTTCTACACGGAGGACCCGGAGGTTACGGCGATGGATTGGGAAGAGATGTTAAGGTACCGGGAAGAGGAACTGCAGGTGCAGGTGGAAGGGCGGGAAACCTGCCGTCCCATCGTGTCCTTCAAGCACGCCACGGGCTTTTCCGAGACATTATTGCGCGAAATCATCAAGCGGGGTTTTCAAGCCCCCACCCCCATCCAAGCGCAAGCCCTGCCCCTCGCCTTGGCCGGTCGCGACGTGCTGGGGATCGCGCAGACGGGGAGCGGGAAGACCTTGGCCTTCGTGTGGCCGGCCCTGGTGCATCTTATGGACCAACCGGAGGTGGTCAAAGGGGAAGGGCCCATCGTCTTGATCCTCGCACCTACCAGGGAACTGGCATCGCAGATCTATGTGGAGGCTCTCAAATTTGCCAAGCCGCACGGGGCGAGAGTGGCGGCCGTCTTTGGCGGGGCAGGGAAATGGGAGCAGAGCAAATTGTTGAAGGCAGGTGTGGAGATCTTGATCGCCACCCCGGGGCGCCTGCTCGAACATTTGAAGGGAAAAGCCACGACTTTGTTCCGGTGCACTTTTTTGGTCCTGGACGAGGCGGATCGTATGTTTGACTTGGGCTTCGAATCTCAGATTCATTCCGTCCTCGGACAGATACGACCGGACCGGCAAAGCCTTATGTTCTCCGCCACTTTCAAACGGAAAGTGGAAAATTTGGCGCGAAAAATGCTGCGCGATCCGATCCGCATCGTCTGTGGCCGGGCAGGGCAGGCCAACGAGGACGTGAGGCAGGAAGTGGTGGTGGTGCCGAGGGAGGAAGGGAAAGAGGAATGGTTGTTCCAGAAATTTCCGAGCCTGGTGGAGGCAGGGAAGGTGCTGGTCTTTGTGTCGAGCAAGCAAGGGTGCGAAGACGTGGCCGGGCGCTTGCGAACGGTGCTGATGAGGAGGGAGGGAAGTAGCGCGGGAGGGTGGGAGGTAGAGACTTTGCACGGAGACAAGGACCAGAGTGAACGGTCCCTGATCATGCGCCGGTTCAAGCGCCAGGAGGAGGGCGGGAAGGAGGGCGGGAAGGAGGGCGGGAAGGAGGGCGGGAAGGAGGGCGGGAAGGAGGGCGGGAAGGAGGGCGGGCGGTGTCGGGTGCTAGTGGCGACGGACGTGGCGTCGCGGGGCTTAGACATTAAAGACGTTCGGAACGTGGTCAATTACGACATGGCCCGGTCAATGGAAGCGCACGTGCATCGATGTGGGCGGACAGGGCGGATGACTGTGGAAGGAGGGAGGGAGGGAGGGACGGCCTACACATTGTTGACTCCGAAGGACGCGGGTATGGCGGGGGAACTGGTGAAGGGCCTGGAAGGGGCGCGACAGGAGATTCCGGACGCCTTGAGAGCGATGGTACGGGGGGGAGGGAGGGGGGGAGGACAGGGGGGAGGGAGGGGGGGAGGACAGGGGGGAGGGAGGGGGGGAGGGCGAGGGGGAGGGCGGTCTGGGAGCCGGGAAGACTATCGATTTGCAGAGCCGCCTGTCTCGTACAAGGCGACGGCTGGGATAGGTTTTGGAGGAGGAGGAGGGGAAGGAGGTGGAGGAGGGGGAGGGGAGGAGGAGGAGGAGGGAGGGTAAGAGGGGCCATGATGTCCTCGTTTGTGAGACAGCAGGAGGATTTTCGGACGGTGAGAGGAGATGGTGGCGGGGATGGAGAAGGACGGGGGGGAGGAGGAGGAGGGAGGGGGAGGAGGAGGAGGGAGGGGAAGGGCCAGGGACACAGCGGAAGAAAAGCCGCTGGTCGTGAGTTCGTGGAGGGAAACTGCGGAGAAGAAAGTAAGGGGCAGCGACGGGGCCGTGCGTTCAAAAAGAGCGGGTGCGTCCAATCACGGAAGATTACAAAAATGGACTCGGGTGCCGATGGGAAGGCTGCACAGACGCCCTTCCTCCTCACGCGTGGCCCGATCGGCCTCGACTGTCGTGTCCCAGCCCAGGACTTGCTTGTTCATTTATTCATTCTCAAGATTATTCTCAAGCCTTCTTTGCACCGGCCCGCATGCCTCACGCTTGTTCGCTACATCGCGGTTTCCGCGTTGTGAATGGAATCATAATGAATCATCTAGACCAGTCCCTTCTCTCCCTTGAGGCGCTTTCCCTTCCCTTTCTTGTGGGCTTTCGCCTCCGCCTTCCCCGTCACCTCCTTCCTCTTTTTTACGCGCGCGCCCTCTTCCGCTGTCCCTCTTGTATCTCTTTTCTTTCCCTCCCTTCCCGCCACTCCCTTCCTCTCCTCCTCCTCGACCTCCCTCCCCCCTTCCCCTCCTTTTCCCCCTCCATCCCCCTCCGGCAAGCCCGCCACGGGCGCCCGCGGCTCGCCCCCCTCTTCCCGCAAGGACCCATCCAAAGCGATTAGACCGGCCGCTTCGTGCACTAGCGCAACCCGGAATGCCACCTCCTCCCCCAGCCCGAGTACTTCCTTCCCTCCTGTGCCCACCCAGGCCTCCCGGTCGTTGTCAAAGGCGTAGGCTTCGGGCATGTCCTCCCTGGCAATCGCCGCGTTGAACAGGTCGTACACCAACAAGGCCACGTGCGTGGACGTGACCTTGATCACCACGCCCGTCAAGGACATGCCAGGCTCCGGCGTAAAGACCAAGGAGGTGGCTTCGACCCGCACGTGCAAATGCGGCAGATCCCCCATCACGCTGGCGAACCTTCGGGACGGAGGGAAACGCACCTGGGACAGAGTGAGCAAGATCCCGCCCACGTCCTGGTTGTACTTCATGAGCATGTCGTGAAGTTTCTCGTGTATGCTTTCCTCCAAATTGCCCATCGCGTCCGGTAGGAGGGCCAGCTTAAACAGGACTCGCTGCTCTTGGAAGGGAACCTGGATAACCGGGGACGGGACGATTTTGTCGTCCTCGCCGGCCACATCGTTCCCTTTTTCTTGATTCACGCGTCGTCGTTTCGGCATGGTGGGTGCTCGACTGCGAAGAGGAGCGGATGGAGGGAAGGCAGGGGAGGTTGAGTGAGGAGGTGGAGGCGATCGATCGAATTGTCTCCGCGTCAATTTAGCCTCAGAAATGCTTACAGAAGAGTAGACGTGAAAGAGTCAGCATTTGAATTGCTTGGACGGACAGTGGACAGTGGGATACGCCCTGCGACTGTGCTAAACGGGCTCATAAAGTCATTTAACTCGGTAAGATGCCAGGGACGAGGGAGGTGCCCGCTGAACACTTAAAGTCCCTCACATCGATAGGAAAAAAATATTGTCGACATCTCTCTCGATTATTCTGCCAATTTTAAGCCCTATGCGACCGTGTTTTGATGAAAGGGAGGTCGATGCAGGAAATTCCATCAGCCATGACGTGCCGAGTATCTCTCAAAAATGGTCCTTGCGGCCCAACTCGCTCGGTTGCAATCAAAACCTAGGCTCGATGGACGCGTGCCTCACGCACGCTTTTCCACCCCTCTCCACTATCACGATCTACCACCATAGGTGTTGAGGCGATGAGGTCATGGGCATGGCAATGGTCCCGTTCCTTGAGAGGGGCCGGGTCAGCTGGCCTCCCTTTCTGCCTTTTGCCCCTCCTTTCCCTCGGATCCCCCCCCCCCGTCAAGTCCATCTTTACGAGCGCCATGACACCGTCCACCTTCCTTCGGCCTCCCTCTTGGTGGCCTTCGTGCATCTCGGTCAAAGGGGCTCCGGCCCCGCGACACGACCTGGGAAGCCTCTCCTCTGCCAGTCTACGTAATGGGCGGAGACGGTCGAGGCGCATGTTTTCTTCCTCCTCCGCGTCTTCCTCCCCTTCGTCTTCTTCTTCTTTCTCCTCCTCCATCCTGTCTTCCACCGAGACGCCCATTCAGGACCCCGCCGAGCTCAAGCGGGCGCTCGCGGAGGCCGCACGGGCCATTGAAGCCAACACCGCTGCCTTAAATCTGCCCAAAATCATGGGGGAAATCGATTACTGCGAACAAGAGGCAGCCCAGGAGAGTTTCTGGGAGCGGCCGGGGGAGGCCCGGGAGAAAATGAGCGTCTTGGCCGGGCTGCAAGGCACGGTGGCCCGTGTGGACCGATGGCGGCGACTGTACGAGGACGTGGCGACCGCCCTGGCCCTGTGGGAGGAAGGAGGGGGGGAGGAATGGGGAGTGGAAGGGAAGGACGGGATGCGGAAACTCCAGCAGGACTTGGTCACGTGGGAGGTAGATCAGCTTTTGTCGGGCCCATACGATGCCTGTGGGTGCCGAGTGGCCATCACGGCAGGGGCCGGGGGCACCGACGCCAGCGACTGGGCGGGGATGTTGCTGCGGATGTACTTGAGATATGGGGAGAGGAAAGGATGGAAGCTGCGAATGCTGGAGAAACAGGTGTCGACGGAAGGGGTGGGGATCAAGGGGGCGCTGTTGGAAGTGGAGGGGGAGAAGGCGTACGGCTTGTTGAAAGCGGAGGAAGGCACGCACCGCCTGGTCCGGATCAGCCCTTTCAACGCGGCGGGGAAGCGGCAAACCTCCTTTGCAGGGGTGGAAGTGATGCCCATCCTGTCGGACGAGCGGCTGGAGGACGTGGTGCTGGCGGAGGGGGAGGTGGAGATGACAACCTTTCGGGCGGGCGGGGCGGGGGGGCAGAACGTGAACAAGGTGGAGACGGCGGTGCGACTCAAGCACTTGCCCACTGGCCTGGTGGCTCGGTGCCAGGAGGAACGTTCCCAGATGTTGAACCGGAAAAAGGCGACGGCCCTGCTCAAGGCCAAGCTCTTGGCGGTCAAAGAGGCGCAAAGGGTGGAGGCCCTGGCAGAGATCCGGGGCGACCTGATCGAAGCCTCGTGGGGGCAGCAGATCCGAAACTACGTGCTGCATCCGTACAAACTCGTGAAGGATACCCGGAGCGGGCGGGAAACCCCCGACGTGTCGGGGATTTTGGACGGGGGGGAGGTGCTGGAGGACTTCATCGGGGCCTACCTACGGATGCGGGCGGCGGAGAGGAAGGAGGAAGGAGGGTGAGGGGCAGGGGAAGAAGGAGAAAGGGTAGTGGAGGCTGAAGATGGCGAGGGAAGGCGGGGGCGAGGTCACTTGCGTGGGAGAAGGGCGTGTGTTGGGGACAGGGGAGGCATGCGGGAGGCAGTCGGTAGTCCGGGGAGGGAGGGAGACCCTCCTTGCTTGAAAGGGGGGGGGGGAATGACGTGTCGGCGCTGGGCCTTGGGCGTGCTGGAGCGAACGATGGGAGAAGGGAATTGTGGACCGAGGGGCCCAGAATTGCGGGTTTTGGGAGAGGGGGAATGGGGGAAAAATCGGGGCAATGGCCGGTAACAATTTTCAAAAAATGTGCATAGGCGATGTAAGGATCCACCGTGCTGTCTCGGCAAGTTAAACACGAACATTGAACATAGGCCAGACCGGCGCGGTCAAATTGATCATGACTTTTTTACGGGAGGAAATCCTTGGGCGGGCTTGGATACCCGATGCCTGTCGTCTGTGTCCCTGCCTGTCCATCCCCCCCGTCACATGTTTTTTTGGGAAAGCCGTGCACCCTGTCGAGTCCGAGCCTGGTGTACAACAACAAACCGGGGCACATGGATTCTCATTCGAAAGGAGAACCATACATATCGAAACCCCTCCCGACCGCAGGGGCTTGCCTAGCTAGAGTCGTTGCCCCTGGGAGCGGACTCAGGGCGTGTGCGTCTCCCTCAGCCTCCCTTCGAAGCTTGGACCTTGCCCCCACATTCCCGACTTTTCCTCCCCTTTGACTCTTATCTTCTTGGCCCGTTTTGTCCCAACGGACAGGAAAGAGGTCATCTCATTCGAGCGATTGGACGAAGCGACGCGTCTTGCAGGATCGCAGGCACCGCCCCGCTTTTTCTACACGACATTCAAACATAAAGTCTCTGCATCTACAAGTTCTTCTCACATCCAATACAAGCAGGGTGGTGACTCTCCCGCCGTGTGCAGAATTATGCCACATGGCCGTCCTTCCTTTCTAACCTGTATTGTCTATGCAACCAAGGAGCAACTCGAAAAATCCCCCGGCCGACGCACACGATTGCCATTCCCGAACCCCTCACAAAGCCCCTTATCGTCTCCAGTGTATACACACAAATGTACCCTTTTATCCTCCGTTCAAAATGAGCACAGCCCTGCCCTTGCTGCCATGTGGCAACAGCCTCTACTCGCCCGTCCACGGTTGTATTTCCATCATACCCCTTGCCCTCCTGTTTTCGATTCGCATCCCTCCCGCCTGCCTTCCCACACACCGTCTTGTCCCACACACCGTCTTCTCTATCCACAAAGACACCATGAGTGAGGGGGAGAGCGCACATGGATACCGCTCCATGGCCCATGAACCCGGCAAAGCTATAACAAAACCCCTCCCTCCCTCCTTCCCTCCCTCCCTCCTTCCCTTTCTCCTCCCCTCTTTTAAGTCACGGCCGCAGGGGGTGCGGGCGAGGCATAGGGGCGCGTCCAATCTTTGGCCCCGGCCCATCTAGCACACTGTGGCACCTACACTGTAACCCTAGCCCTAACCCTAACCTCTCTCCTTTCTCCCCCTCTCCCCCTTCCCCTCTGCCCTCCCTCCCTGGACATGAGGGAGCGAGGGGCGGAAATGGGGTCGGGATCTGCCACGCGTAACTGCCACAAATGTTGCAGTAGGGAGTCCGCTTGTGGTGGGGCCCGCGTACTGGTGGGTAAGTGGGAGGGAGGGAGAGAGGGAGGGAGGGAGGGCTTGGCCGAGGGAGGGTCTGGGCGGGCGGCGGGACGCGAGGAAGACGACGGGAACAAGCCATGCTTGCTCTGGCCCACGGCAAGAGCCACCTGGGAGAGATCCTCCGGGTATTCTTCTTCCCTCCCGCTCTCCTCGCTATCCACACGCTCCGTCGTTCCTCCCAACTGCCCTTCCTCCTCTTCCTCCTCCTCCTCCTCCTCCTCCTCCTCCCCCTCGCTGGTCAGAGATGAAGTGGAGGATGAAGTGGAAGACATGAACAAAAATTGAGCCCGGCGCACCGATTTGCCGTCGCCATCGCCTTTCCCCCCTCCGACTTCCTGGCGAGGCCCTCCTGCTTCCCCTCCATCCATCCCCAGCCTTGGAGGGGGCGCCCCCCAAGGAGATTTCAACATAGGAGGTGCCGAGCCATGTGAAGAGGAGGCTAAGGAAGTGAGGGCAGATATACTGCCGTTGCTGCTCCTGCGGCCCGGGGCTGCCTCCTGCGAGAAGATCGGAACGGGCGGATCCGAGAGGGTAGGAGAGCAAGGCGGAGAAACACCAGGTGGGAGGGAAGTAAGAGAGGACGACCGGCCCAAGCGTCGTAAAAGGGCCATGGAGGAGGCAGACAGAGGCTTGGAAGGGGGAGAAGGCGGCAGGGAGGAGGAAGGAAAGCTGGACGACGACGAGGAGGAAGAGGAAGGAGAAGAGGAAGAGGAGGAAGAGGATGGGGTTGAGAATGGCGCGGGTGTCGGATTGCTCGCCTTTAAAATTGCAGTTTTTTTTGTACTGGATTTGCATTGTTGATGATGGCAAGCTGTTAACATGACAGAGCCGTGGATGTAAAGATTTCTTCGATTCCCGCTCGAGGGAGGAAGAGGGAAGGACGAAGAAGAAAAGGTGTGCACAGGCGGAGGCATACTCTGATCAATCTGGCTCATGGCCGCTTTGGCGTTGACACCCTCGTCATATCTTTTGAGATCCTTCATTTCGGCGTGTATTTGATCATTCGCTCTTGGAGCCGCATGTAGTCGCTTGGCCCGGGGCTGCGTCGAAAAGCGGGGGGGATACTCAAGTCGTACCTGAGGGTTCAAGGTGCTGCTTACTCCATTTTTGTAGTTTCCATCAGGTAAAAAAACTTTTCGGCCCTCGTATAGGTCTATGAGATTGGAACATGTGAAGGACCTTTTCATTTCGTCCTGCTTTGCGGGAAAAAAAGGCATACGGATGAGAACGATGGCACAGAAATTGACACCCGCAGGTGTCACGTTCGTCAAAGTGGTAAGTTGACGCAAACCTCCATTTTCACTTTTTCCCCCCAAAAAAAACTCTGGCGTCGATGTAGCATGACAGATAGACATCTTTCTGCATGCTCTATTGCTTTGACTCCATGCCAAACAGCGTTCAACCTTTTTTTATCGGGCGTGATATGCGCGATTCATTCTCCGTTTTCAACTTGCGGGGCTGATGCCTAGGGGGGTGCGTGTGCGCCTCCCATGGGCTCAGAAATTCAAGCTACGAAAATGAAATGAAAGCTTTCCTTTCGATCGATCCTCGAGTAATGGCGTTGATTACATGTATGTCGTCATATTGACATACAGAAAGACGCCAAAAGGACATGGACATATGCGTTTACCACGTGTTCACGGAGGCCCAGAGCTCTCGCTCGTTTGGCACTTGGCGTACGACGAAACTTCAACTTCAACCCTTCAGCCTAGGCATTCAAAAATGGCTTATTGTGGACAGTAGGAGGACGTAAAGATGAGAAATCCATGCATTTGAAAGAAAGCGATTGCTTGAATTGGGCAAGGATATTCATTTTTCTAGGAGTCCTGGGGGGGTGATGGGAGGGCAACTCTCTGAAGTTGGCGCTGACAGCATAACCTCGCTGACAAGCCGTGAGTCCTGAGCGATGCCTTTTTTTCTATCTTAAATGTGACACATGTGATGGGCCAGGTGGTTGTAGTTATGCAAATCCACAGAAGGATTACTACTCAATGTCGCTTCCCTTGGAGCTTGGCAGCGATGGAAGTCAATCGGTGTACCATTGCCCGTCTTATATTCCCCAGAAACAGCCACCGATCATGCTCGAGAAAGGTGTCTTTGAGGAGGTTTCTCTTCTTTACTAGGTGGCGATAAGTTATGTGAGATGCAGGGCAGAAATTTTAGGTGCGATATGAATCCTCCATTCTTCATCGTCTCTTAACCACGAAAATGCTACAAGAAGCCTAATATACAAAAAGGACTTTTTAATTCCTCTTTTTTCTTCTTTTTCCCACCACTTCATTTGCGTTGCATGCCTCTCATTTCAAATATCGGAAAGATATTGAAATAGGCCTAGAGCTCAGAGCAATCACCATTTAAAGTATGGGCCATATTGCTAACGTGATTAGAGATAGGATTCTCTCGCTCCTTCTATTTCTCCTACTAGTAAACAATGAAGGGGTCGCTGATCAGGCAGTTCCCATGTCCTTTGACCCTACACCACTTTTAGCTCTTATCTCGTCGTAGATAAGGAGATGGTAGGGGCCGCACACCATCCTTGCCTCACCCTGACATTCCTCCAGAAACCTACACCCTCCCCTTGCTTCTCCACCCTCTTCTCCTCCCTCAATCCTCCAAGGGCCGGGCTCGCTTGTCGCATCCGCCGTTTTGCCACGCCCCTCCTCTCTCTCGGCCACCTCCGTGAGCCCAAGGCCACCCCAGACATGCAAGGAGTCTCCCTTCTTGGATGCTGTCCTCACTGTTTCTGGTGACGGCATTCCAGAATGAAGGGCGGTCGCAGGGGGAGGGGAAGAAATACACAGAGCAGCGGTGTAGGATATTCCCGCCCCAATTTGCGCCACGCTCACGTCTTCTTCTTCCTCTTCCACCCTCTCTTCCTCCTGCTCCTTGGCCCGCCTCTTTCTGGACAGCGGCAGGCGGCGTGGAACGGTAACCGTACCTCCCCCTCCTCCCCCTCTTCCTCCTCCTTCTCCTACTCGTCTCCCGCCCAGTTGCCCGTGCTTGTCCCAGCCCCATCCATACACATCACCCGCAACGGAGAGGGCCACGCTGTGCCATGCCCCCGCGGCCACGGCTTTTATGCCGTGCACGTAACGCCCGTCTAAGCAGGGTGAGGGAAGGAAGGGAACATGAGCAGGAAGGGAAGGAAGAAAGGAGTAAGGGCTCCTCCTCGCTTCTCCCCTCCTTCCTTCGTTTCGCGTTCCCGCCTGCCCGTGATCATCTGTTACCCTTTCCTCTCCCCCTTCTGTCCCTCCTTCCTTATCCCGCCAGGTCCATTCGCCCACATCCCACCCCTCTTTCCCTCCCTCCCTCCCTCCCTTCCTCCCACCTACCCGCCCGCAATTCCCCTAAGCCTTCCAAAGCCTCAACCAGGCGAGGCCTCCCTTCGCTCTTCATCTCTCCGTGACCTAGGGCGTGGTACAAACCACTGCCCCAACTGTACACTTGTCCCCCTCTCTCAGGAGACGGATGGAGGGAGGAAGGGAGGGAGGGAGGGCCCCCGGCGGTAAGGAGGAGGCTGTGCCGTTTCCCCACGGCGACTTGACGGATCCGAAGGGAACAAGGTGGGGAGGAGAATGGAGGGGATGAAGGGGAGGGAACGGAGGAGGACGACGCGGGGGGGGGGCCAGTCGAGGAGCAGGGGTCTAGGGCAGAAGGAGGGAGGAAGGGGTTGGAGGGAGAGAAGGGAGGAAAAAGTCGGGCACCGCGGTGAACGAAGTTGCAAGAGTCGTTGTAATTAGGAAAATAATCGAATCAAATTCACGACTCCCTTCTTCGGCTTCTTCCGCCGCCTCCCTCCCCCTCCCCACGCACCTGCAACTCCCCAAGGCCCTCCCTCCCTCCGAGACACCTTCTCCCTCCCCCTCCCCCTTCCTCCCTCCCTTCTTCCCCAACGCCCAGCTGACCAGAGGACCCGCATCCCCACGCCCACACCTTCCTCCCTCCGTCGGTAACGGCCAGGGTGTGCCCTTCACCTGTTGCCAGGCAGGTGACTTCCTCCCTCCCTGCTCCTCCTCTTCCTTCCCTCCCTCCTCCTCCTCTTCCTTCCCTCCCTCCTCCTGCTCCCGTTTGCCACGGCGGCCACCCTGGGATTGGCCGGGGGGAAAGCACTTCCTCCAGCCCTCCCTCCTTCCCTCCCTCCTTCCCTCCCTCCTTCCCTCCCTCCTTCCCTCCCTCCTCCTCCCCAGGCCTACCTCCCCTGTCCCTTCGAAGATTCCCTCCCCCCCCCCGCCTGTGTACGACGCCGTCACCACCGACCACAAACTTGCCGCGACGGCTCTTGAGACGAGGCCCGCCGGGCCCTAGGTCCTGACAGGCGCGGCAGTGGCCGCAATTTCCGAGTCCTAACGTCTGTCCATTTATATTCAGGCCCCAGGCCCACACCGTCACGCTCCCATGCTTTTGACTGGCATTGTGGCCTTGTTCCTCCTTGCCTGTGCCACTCCCTACGCTAGCACCTCCTCCTTCCCCCCTGCGCGCCCCGCCAAGATCCGGGTCGCTTTCCTCGCTCGGGTCCGGCTCCTCCGGCCCGTCAGAGCTTTCGGCGAGGGGAGAGTCCGCCACGGCCAGAACATGGTGAGGTCCGCAGGCAAGGAGGCGCACCACCACGGCCCATGTTCGGGGGGAGCGGGGTAGGCGGGGGGCCAGGGGGAGGTGGACGAGCGTGGGGACGGCGGTAGGGGTTAGGGGGGAGGAAAGACTTGTCTTTATCATTGTCACGCGGCCCGAGTCTCCCGTCCTGGACCGAACCCGCCCGTCTTCGCCTGCCTTGTCTCCCTTCCTCTCCGCTGGTAAGGCCCCCGATGCTTTCTTCCCTGCTACATGCTCTGAGACCAGCTTTTGGGACCCAAGAGAGCACGTGTTGCCGTCCAAGACCTCGCTTGCCAAGCCCCGCCCCCACACATACATGACCGGAACCGGACCCTGTGAAGGGCTGCAGCCGCCCGCGCTGGTCTCTTCAACGGTTTGGCGGGTGGGCAATACATCCTCAGGAAGAGGGGAGAGGATGACGAGGCTGCTGGTGGCTCCGCACGCCGCAGTGATAACTGGAAAGTACGTTGGAGAGGAATTTGCCAGATCAGATATCCTCCCCCAAAGTCCGAAATTCCGTCACCGCGAGATTATGCACACGTCCAGAATTCAGGCAGAGCGCCTCTTCTTCTTGGAAAGGCCATGATGGCCGCGTGTCGCTACGAAGGGATACAACGCGCTAGATAAAGACAGCACAAGAAACTGATGAAAGGGGCGGGAGGTTATCGAGTCAACTCTGCATACAAACGCACCTGAATGCTCGACCTCCGTCGGTGCTGGGACCTCAAGAACACGATTGGGACCAAAACTCTGTCCGTACCTCCCGTACCCCAAGGTAATCACCCGTGTACCGCCGCATGGCATCCTGCTTGTGCAATCATAGGAAAGGAGCCAATCCATCAAGCATATCCGGTGTAAAAACGGTGCTCGCTACGGTCGTCACGGACATCAAACTTGACAGTGCTCGTACTCCGGCCCTGTATCATACGCCAGGGGGGTATGAAAGGGTTTGTGTCGTTTGTGCGAGGACATAAAGCGTGAGACAGAGCTTGTTGATCGGCCCATATATTCTCAAGACCGTCAAAATGAGAAAGGCTCCCTCCCAGCCCCGAACAGCCTGATGTATGAAAAAAAAATATTGTATTCTTTATTTGTATCTTTCCATACTCCTTCTTTTCCGCGAAAGGGCTATTCTCTCACAAGCACTTACTCCTCCTCCTGCAAGCGCGCCTTCCTTCACCCGCAGCAAGTCATGTTTTCGGCACACATGCACAATCTATGTATTCACACCAACAAAACATACACTCTTCTTACCCATCTGCCTGTATGTGTTTCACTGACATGCCCGCGTGCCTGAATCCAAACCATCCTGGTCAAAATTCATCCGCCCGGCAATCATGGACGCCGCCCGAGAGGAGGCATTCGTCGCGGAGGAAACAGAGGACGAGGGCGAAGACGTCGATCCTTCCGCCCCATCCCGCAGCTGAGCCGCTTCGGGCCGTTGTGCGTTAGATTCCTCGCCTTCGTCTGAGCCTTCATTTGTATCCTCCTCCATGGCAGGAAGAGCCGCTTGATACTCCTGTCCGATGCGCACATGCTGCGGGGCGGCAGGAGGCCGCAAATATTTTTTCCCCTCCCCTCCTTCTTCCGTGTCAGAATCTGAAGTATCGTTGGCAGTCAGTTCAGAGGCCAAGGTCCTCGCCGGTTCCAGCTGTAAACGTAATAAAGGACAGAAATGAGAAGCTTTACGGGTGATGAAAAGGAAGATTACCGTGCTTTCTGGGTCGACAAGCTCCGATGAACGGGCAATCCAAAGAGGGCGTTCTTGTAGTCCATCGACTGACAGACCTACGTTTGCAAAAACGAAGCATCTAGACGGGTCAATATCCCCTCTATAAGGTGAAGGTTGCTTACATCCTGTGAAATAGAAGCTCTCGTCGCTGCAGCTGCTGCTGCAGAGGAGCGCATTACTTCCAAGTCGTCCTCCATGGCTTGTTTTTTGGAGTGTGTAGTTCCCTCGGAAGATGCTCCTTCTCGTTTCTTATTCTGGCTTTTCTCGCTTTCTTCTTTGCTCATGCCAGCTTAGTAGCCAGGTGAATATCCCTGTATTTTAAGGGGATCACAAGGACAGGAGCGTGGTAATCCTGTAGGAGCGGAGTACATCGCGTTAGAAAATAGAAAAAATGATGTCTGGAGTAGCTTGTGAAGTTGATACCCAGTCCCCCTCCATAAATTCAGCAAACACACATTCCTGGGGTCGCGGAATAATTGAGGCCTTTTCCATCACATGGAGAAGGGCAGAGACTGAGATCTTTTCCATCACGTCGATGACGGCCCCCGAGCTCAGCCGTTAAAAAACGTCCAACGGCTTGACTTGTGTCGGGGTGGTTATTACATTTTACAGACTTTTCCAAAATGTTCTTCGACTTCCTAAAACGGTCAATGCGAGGACATTGAAAGAAGCGTCAAAATTTTACGGGCTTTGAGGCAATTATGCTCGTCAAATATGACTTTTTAAAACTGGGCCATACAGAACCCGGAACGTACCAGCAAATGCTCATCGCACAATGATTGGGGATTCATGGCGTGTGATCATAACACTTGGAAAAATGCACACGTGTTTTGATATATCTTATGACGGGCTCAATTTCCTTTTCGAAATTTTGGGATGTAGTAAGGATACATATACACAGCTTCGCCAGCAACGAAAATCAAGCCCTTGGACGGAATGCAATGAGTGAATCGGGCATACCTGCCGTTCCAGCGACAGATAAATCCCAAAGTGATATACAATGCCCAGCTAGGCCTTCTTTCGCGCTGTCTATCTCGGACAGCAGGCAGGCCCATGAGAAAGATCCTGCAAGGCGCTTGTCCTCGACACTTTCCACGGTAAACCATGAAGCTGAACAATACCTTGAAAACGAACGCCAGGGCGTGGCTATCCGGCCGACGTGCTGCGAAAGACTCAAACAATGGGCGACCACCCTGGTAGATGTACGCATTCCCTCCATTCCAATTTCGCATTGGTTACCCAAGTACAATTTCCGACGGCAGCTTGTTGACGATTTGAACGCAGGTTTAGCATGTGCAATCACCTTGATTCCTCAGGGAATGGCATATGGAGCCCAATTAGGTGTTCCTGTCATTCATGGCCTTTATTCAGCGATATTTTTCGGGCTTGTGTATGCTTTCATGGGCACGTCGCGTGAGACTTGTCCCGGAAACTCAGGTAAGTGCCTCTCACACATACAATACGCGTGTCCGGCCTCTGAATCCGGAGATGGTCCATGGCCTCCATCCCTGTGCCCTTCTTCGTCAGATAAGTTATTCGTGGCATAAATGGAGAGAGAAATAAACGTCGAGGACTCATCCTTACCCCGTATGACCTACCCATTTCTTTCTTGTCCTCTGTAGCCCTCGTTACCTTGATGGCCGCTTCGGCGATAGACGTGGGATCGCCTGTGCTCTCAGGCAGTGAAAGCAGGCTGATTGCCGTCCTCCATTTCACATTCCTGGTGGGGGTCTTGCAATTGGGCTTCGGCGTTTTTCGGATGGGAGCTATCGTGCACTACGTCTCGGAACCTGTCTTGACGGCATGCAGCAGCGTCGGCATCGTCATCACGGTCATCTCCCAGCTAAAATACTTGCTGGGGATAAACGTGCCATCCTTTCGATACACCTTCCAGACGCTTAGGTACATCGCTGTCCATCTCTCTTCCACGAACCCATGGGAACTCCTGATCGGCATCCCCGTTTTGGTCCTTGTCTGCGGCGTCGCGGCGTGGAAGAAACGTCCGCCCACGGGCACCAGCTGGGACCGGTTCGGGCGCCGCCTGGCCATCGCCTTGCCCCTCCTCGTGGTTCTCTACACCACCATCCTGGCTTACCACATGTACGAGCGACATCACCTGCCCATCAAAACGGTGGGTCGCCTCCCCACAGGCTTCCAAACCTTCCCCGCCTGGGATCTCCGCCAGGGGGATCTCTCCAGGTATGCCACCTCCGGCTTGACCGTCGCCATCGTCTCCTTCCTCCTCTCCTATTCCTGTCAAAAGTCCTACGCCCACAAAGGCCGGTACGAGGTCGGGGTCGACCAGGAACTCAGTGCCTTAGGTCTGAGTAACATGGTGGGCTCATGCTTCGGCGGCTTCGTCGCCGTCTCCAGCTATGTGCGGGCCTCGGTCAATTACGAAGCGGGCGGACGTACCCAGATGTCCGCCCTTGTAGCTTCCACATTGGTCGTCGTCGTCGTGCAATGGCTCTCTCCTGCGTTCTACTACGTGCCCATGTCCGGACTCGCCGCTCTACTCTGCGGAGCCCTGGTGTCCTCCTTCACCGTCCAGCCTTTTTTCGAGACGTACCGGTCCAGCCCCCGAGATTTCTTTGTCCTGGTGGCCACGTCTTTCGTCATGTTCGTCGTCAGTGTCGATACGGGGATCTACTCAGGCATCGGCCTCTCCATCTGCAACCTCCTCCTCCAGTATTCCTACCCGGATCTAGAGGAGTTGGGTCGACTCTCAGGCGCCCCCGGTCAGTGGCGGGCCGTACAAAGGTATCGGCAGGCAGTCACACCCCAAAACATCCGAGTCTTGCGTTTGGACGAGGCCTTGACCTTTGTCAATGGGGACTATGTCACCGGCCTGCTCCTGCGTGCGGCCAGAACGATGGAGGCGGAGGCGAAGGGGTTGAACGGTCCTGAGGCCTCCATGACGCACGTGGCAAAGACAGCCCCGCACATGACCAGCCTGACGGTCGTATGCGCGTGTACACATGTGCGGGGACATGGCAACACGACTTGTGACTGGATGCCTGGCTGTCAAGAAATGTTGGGGAGTGAAGGTGTGCAACGGGAAAGTGCCGCCTGGACATCGCCCACGGCGACCACAATGAAGGAAATGGAGCCTCAACGCGTTGCCTTGCCGAATGGTTTCCGCGCAGACACCCTCGCGTCACGGTGCCTTCCCTTTCAAACAAAGAGAAAGGATGGGGAGGGTCGAGAAGCCAAAAAATGCTGCCATCTCTTTGTTGTCCTGGATGCCTCGGGCATAAATTTCATGGACTTTAGTGGATTGCGTGCGCTTGGAAAAGTCGCCAAAGATATGCGAGATCACGGCGTCCGCCTCCTTATTGCCCAAGCCAAAAGCCGCCTGCAGGACATGTTGCAGACTGCTCCCACCCTGTACCACGATGTGGGTGGGGACAAAATAAAACTCTCACTAGAGGATCTCGTGTATCTCCTCGAACGTCATGAAATGCGACTACACGGGCCCTTCTTTGCCTCCACGCGCGAAGACGGAAACAAGCCTAAGAAAGTAGCTGCTGGCTGCTAGGATGTCGTCATGGGCGGTAGTGTATTATTAAACATGCGTTGGTGCATTTTTAGCAAATGCGATGATGTACAAGCGACGTCTACAGCCACAAGAAAATAATCGCAGCCTTGGCCCCCTACCCTGACAAATCTCCTCAAAAGTATATCGTTCCGCATTTTCCCATATAAACAGATGATTGGCTCAAAGCTGGACCTCTGATAATAATGTTTGGGACAATGTGAAGGACGGCATGACTGTACGTTGCCTGGACATTTATGTTTTTCCTATTATAATGCACTGAAATTGCAGAACTTTGCCTGAAAGCAATAAAAGACAGTACTTACCAATCGATTGAGACACGTTGCCACGTCAACCTAAAGGCATGAATTGACTGCGCCGCTGCTTTTCATGTACGCAAGGCCGTAAGATGGAACAACCTCCCCACCCTCAGGCTGTCGCCAAGAAAACGTCACAGCGCGATAGATCCATAGAAAAAATGTGGTACCGTTTGCTTTCACCATTGCCCGTTGTTTCACTGCCCCTCCTCCTGCAGACGAAACCTGAAAAGATCTTCTCAAGTCTCTTCCTTCCACTTAGATCCATAAAAAATGTGGTACCGTTTGCTTTCACCACTGCCGTTGTTTCACTGCCCCTCCTCCGGCAGACGAAACCTGGAAGGATCTTAACACACACACACACACACACACACATACACCTGTTTCACATGTACAGGGTACGCACAGCAGTATTCCGCAATGGTGCAGCGGGAGGCGATGCCGGGCTTCTGGCAGACTTTGCTGGAAAAACGCGGCTCCAGCAATGGTGATGCATGCGTGATGCTTCCTCTACTTGCGACCATCCTTTGCATCCTGGGAGGTAGGTCACATGCGTGTTTACATTGATGCCGTACATAATCTGCCTTTTGTCGCCCGGCATGGCAAAGCCTAGGGTATCACTAGTACCCGGGGGGCTTCGACCGTGTCGGGATGGTCCTTGCCAGGCGGGATGGTCGATCCTTCAATCCACACCACGTTGTGTGAGCGAGTGTGTAGTTGTAGATTAAGATGGCAATGTATGTGTATATGTGTGTGCACACACATCCCATGATCGATGTTCGTTGCTCCCCGGTTACACTACAACGCGTGTGTGCTGCGTCTGGCTGAAGCCTGTTTTTCCTCCCTCCCTCCTCACTGTTGTCTGCCCTCCACAGCGAGCATCTACTCCTCCTACATTGCCCGCCCAACCTCGTACCCGGGAGGACCACGGGCGCAAAAACAAAAACGCCGGGCGGCATGGTTGCCCCGTTCCTCTATTCTCTCGCCCGGTTGGGTGTTTGCCGAAGCGGAGACGTCAGTGGCAGTGACGGAACGGGAGGTCTTGGCGCTCCTGGGCGAGCCGGTCCCCTTGACCGGGGAAGCGGCGGGGCGGCAGACGTGGCATTGGGACTCGAAGAAAGGGAAAGACTTGGCCGGGCGGAAAGCCGACTATAGCTTCAGCGCCGCCCGGAACCCGAACAGGTCCGGCCTCGCCCCCCAAATCCCCGAGGGGGGAAATCTTTTGTGTCCTTTCTTTTAAATGGAGGGGGGGGGTATGACGCTTCCATTTCGTGGCTTGCTCGTATACCAAGAGGCGTGCACGGGGCGCACTTGCACGTCTGAGCCTTACTTCCGGCTACCCACCTGTTGATATCCCTCCTTTCCGCCCTCCCTCCCGCCCTTCCTCCCCGCCCTCCTTCCCGCCCTCCTCCCCGCCTTCCTTCCCGCCTTCCCGTGCGACCAGCGCCGACAAGGTGTTCCGTACCCAGCAGGTCAATCAGTGGAAAGGTTCCCGGCCGAACTCAAAATCGCGCCCGAAGACGGCGCGGGAAGCAGCACACAAGGCCATGGCGTACTACCAGATGCTGCAGTGCGAGGATGGGTAGGTAGGTAGTGAGGGAGGGAGGGAGGGAGGGAGGGAGGGAGGCAGAGAGGCACCCTACCCCGGTCATCCACCCCGTCCTCTGTCTCTCCCTCCTCAGGCACTGGGCAGGGGACTACGGCGGCCCCATGTTCCTCATGCCAGGCCTCATCTTCGCCTGCTACATCACCGGCGTGCCCTTGGGCGAGGCGCGCACCACCGCCATGCGAGCCTACCTCCTGAACCATCAGCAGAGCGATGGAGGGTGGGGTCTTCACATTGAGAGCCCTTCGTCCATGTTCGGCACCGTCATGTCCTACGTTTCCATGCGGCTCCTGGGCCTCCCTCAGGTTCCCCTCCCTCCCTCCCTCCCTCCCTCCCTTCCTTCCTTCCTCCCTCCCTCTCCTTCCTCCCTCTTCGCTCTTCCTTCCTTCACTGGTTTTCTCCTCTCCTTACCTCTCTCGTCCTTCCCGCCCCCGGAGTATACCGACACCGTTCTGCACTGACCTGACATGATCCCTCCCTCCCCCCCTCCCTTCCTCCCTCCCTTCAGGACCACCCTGCCTGCACCGCGGCCCACACTTTCATCCACCTTAACGGCGGGGCTACAATGGCGCCATCCTGGTGCAAGTTCTGGCTCGCCGTGCTGGGGCTGCACGAGTGGGAG
>SDOX01000016.1:70421-134580 GCA_004565275.1 Nannochloropsis salina CCMP1776 | reverse complement strand
CCCTCCCTCCCTCCCTACCTCCCGCCCTGCCTCCCTCCCTCCTCATCAGGCGCTCTTCCCCCTCCCTGGGAGCCCACCGTGTGCGGCAGTCTAGACACCTCTCAATTCGACAAGGAGGTAGCCTTCTTTCCCTCCCTCCCCCCCTCCCTCCCTCCCTCCCTCCCTCCCTTGCAACCCGCTCATCAAGACCCATGGACTCCTCTAAGTTCCTTGCCCCCCCCTTAACTCTCGTCTCCTCCCTCCCTCCCTCCCTCCCTCCCTCCCTCCCTACCTACCTACCTTCCTAGTTCACCTCCATGCCAATCTTCTCCCCCGCTGAATGCAAAGCCGGCGGTCCCTTTGGCTACCTGCAGCACCAGCAGGGACACCCGCACATGATGCAAGGTACGGAGGGAGGGAGGGAGGGAGGGAGGGAGGGAGAGAGGGAAAGAGCATGGGAAGGGTGGCCAGAGCCCTCGTGATACAGGAGGGTAAGAAGAGGGGGCTGGGCAAGGTGGGGGAGGGAGGAGAAAAAAAGCAATCATAAAAGCGAAGAAAACATATTTTCCACAAACCAACACGGTGCCTATCTCCCTCACTCACTCACTCACTCCCTCCCTCCCTCCCTCCCTCCCTCCCTCCCTCCCTCCCTCCCTGCCTGACAGCCGCCCCTTCCTACCCACCGTCGCAGCATGCCCAAGGGCACGTCAGCGGCCAGCGGGACGAGACCTTCGCGGGCTTCACCTTCACGGACGACAGCCTGGGTTTGATGCAGGCGGGGGTCCAGGTAGGGAGGGAGGGAGGGAGGGAGGGAGAGAGGACGTGGACTGACCTACTTTGGTCCTTTTGTCACAGGCATTGAGGGAAGGAAAAGGTGGAGGATACTCGCAGTACCGGTAGCGCGGGGGCTGCGAGCGGCGGGAAATGAAGGAGAGATGGAAGAGGAAAGCAGGGGGGGAGGGAGGGAGGGAGGGAGGGAGGGAGGGAAGGGAGGACCAGGAATGGCCAGTGCTCCAGAGGGAAGGTCCTTGGCAGGGCGGGCCTAGTGTGTGCCCGAACGTGGGGAGTGAGGATTATGACAACAGAGAGTATGTACAGTCGAGAAAAAAACTAACATACATTCATAGGAGGGGATGGCGAAGTATTGCATGAGAGCGAGGCCGTGATGGTCAAGGAAAGAGAGGTTCCGAAGAGAAGCCAAGGCCTTATCCCGCATTATACGTGGGCTAGGACACTTTATAATAGACAGGCGTAAATACTTGAATATTTAAATGTTTGAATCTTCAAATTTGGAACGAGGAAAAAAGGAAAGAAGGCGCACGTCTGTCCAACTTTTCCCTCCGCGCGGTGGTCGTGCGAGCGGAGAGAGGGAAGGGAAGGCAGCGCGAGCCGTTGATGGCCTTTGACGACGCACTGCTTCCCAGAGAGAAACACATGAACAAAAGAGGAGCACGCGGAGGAGATGATAACCCGGGAGTCATGCGCTCGGATTTTCCCGCGCGACTTTTTGTTCCTCGTGCTGCCCAAGGGCAACATGCGCACCACTCTCCTCTTCTTTTTCGCCTTCCACATTCTTTACCCTACTCCTGTATTCCCCATCAACCCTCCTGCGTGTTGCGGTGTCTTTGATGCAATTGCTTTGGATGGTAATGACCTCAGTTGCCAGCAACCCTTCCGCCAACCCCTCGTTGGAAGTCGCTCGTGACCTCCTCTTAGCATCAACACGCCATTTCTTTCACTTCCCTCCCCGCTCCTTCTCCGTCTACTCCTTCTTCCCTTCCCTCCCTCCATTTTCTTCCTCCCTTCTCCTTCCCGTCTCCACGTTTTCCACCTTTTCAAACCACCTCCTTTCTTTCCCCTCTTCAAGCATGCTCTGCCTTCCTTTCGGGGTACGTAGATTCCTCGTTTTTTAGCAGGGCCAAGGTCATCGCTCGGTTTCCCGCCTTTTCCCGCCATTTTCGTGGACTCAAGGTGAGAAGCCACCATCGCGAGGAAGCTGTCCCAAAAACCTTCTGTCATCCTCCTCCTCTTCTGCACCCTTTGGACGGCAAGCCACGATACGAAGCTCAAATTGTTGAGACTGGCATACCCAGGGGTTACTGTCTAAATTCCTGTCTATTCCTGTCTATTGATTCTCCCACCATGCTGTTCCACCCCTGCCTCAGACTTTGAATCCCTCCGCTCTTAGACACGCCTTGTGCGCTTCAATGGCATCTGCGCACGCCTCTTCGCCCTTGTTCACCACACATTCGTCCCTGATCTGAGACAAGAAAAGAGAGGGAAGGAGGGGGAGGCGGGGAAGGGGGGAGGGAGGGAGGGAGAGGGTTAGATGCCTTGTTCCTTTTCCTGAACGCACTTCGTACGGTGCGTGGGTGTATGAGCATGTAATGGCCAAAAAGCAGGCACAGACAAACACACAACGACGCAACTCTGGGCACTTGCGAGCTTCGTGATAACCTTGGTTGCGTGAGTAAGTGGCAATGCATTGAGTCCTCTAACGATTAAAGTACCGTATGCACTCCGTACCCTTGGCTCTCCCCCTCACTACACCGATCCTCTTCCTAAAGACGGTAGGGTGCCTTAAGGAGCACGTTAAGGCCCTCATTGAAAACGGTGATGGGGGAAAAGTCGTCCCACCACCATTTCGACGCCTCATTAATGTAAAATCATCTCCTTCCAGTCCCGCGTTTAGTGGGTTCACGCCTGCAAGCAATTATTCGAGCTTACAATCGTAGCGGAAGGGACAAAAACTACGGATTATGGTCTACTCAATAATTTATCTCTCATGGTGATATAAACTCTAGAATCAAAAAGTTTCCCATACGTACACACCTTTTTTGTGTCAGGGCACGAGCAACAGATTTTTTTTCCACTTTTGCCCAATTTGGGCTGCTCAGCTTCCACCGGCTTCGATGCTTTGGTCCCCATGACTACCTGACACAACTTTTGATCGATGTGGGTAAAGGTGGATCGAAATTGATGGGGGGTTGAGTATGAGAAGTCGGCCATGACTCAGCCGGGTATGGGTTTTGATGGGAATCACACTAGGTTTGTGCTTTTCGCGCCAAAATAACCGTAGACAGCCCCCCACTACCCCGTACAATACCATTGAATTTTACCTTTCCAAGAGCTTCACCAGGATGTAAAATCAAAATGAAGACATAAATTCTGGTTGCTTTTCAATTCTCGCGCCTGCGTTGGTGTCGAAGTGGTTTCAGACTCCAGTACTTCTATGTCGCAGGCAATGGGCAGGAGGTTATTTCTCGAATCGAGCTTGGTCATCAAAATACATCAACAAAGCAGCTGCCTATCACGGCACTTGGGTGCTCAAGTGTATGCAGCGCCCTGGAAGAAGAAATCGGCGCAAGGATTCTCTTTTCCCCGAAAGAGGGATGCATTTTAGAGAGAAGGTGACATCACAACTCCGAGACCTTGTTGTTACGGGTCACCATGTACCATGGCACAATTTTTGTCATCTTGCGATGTTTTCATGGAAAGCATCGCATGTAGGGTAAAAACGTCTCAATCCACAAGGATCTTCAGTACTGCTTAGAATCTATTTCCTTTTTTGACCCGGTAACACGTCACACGAAGACTGTTCGCGACTCCTCGTCTTCCTATACATCCACTTTGATAGTATACGACATATCATCAGTCATGAAGGTTTTCTCCATGTCTCCGTATGCGTTCCTCGTGCATTCCCCTACTCCCAAAAGTCCTCCACGCGTCCGGGCCTCGGCGTGACAAGACCTCTCTACAGGATCACGGGGCAGGAGATGATTAAATCTCGTCATGACAAGTCATCTCTAGATCGCAAGCCACCATCTGCCACACATGCACCTTCAAAGATGAACTGTCACTTTTCGTCCCGGCCCATATTCTTCCATCTCCAAAGATTTGATAAATTTCTTCGGCAGATTCCCCTTACATCCTCCCTCCTCTCAACACCCGCTTGATCTCTTGCTTTTGTGTCTCCGAGAGCGTGGGGAAGACGATGTTGAACTTGACGCGCAAATTGCCTTTCTTTTCGGGGGTCTTCTGCAGAGGCATGCCCTCCCCGCGCAGGATCTTGACGGTCCCGGGGGTGACGTGCGGTTCGCTCACCTGATCGGGTAAAAAAGAGACAGTCAATAGGAGTAGAGCAGACACTGACGTCCCCACATTTGCACCAATCCGAAAAAGGCCTTCCTGGCCTTTGGAAAGCCCCAAAAAACATGGAAGGGGAGCAAGCTTCTATATTTTTCGAGGCCTGTCCCACACTCCGCCATAGACCCCCCGGATGCTTCGAAATCCTCAAACGGGTAGTCTGGCGAGCGAGTAGAAAAGACACATCGTCACACACCAAACAGCCCCCCTCCCTCTCTCCCTCCCTTCCTTCACTACCTTCAAAACGCGACCATCCAATGTCTGGACAGAGACTTCGACGCCCGTTAAGGCCTGCTCTAAGGTAACGGTTGCGGCATAAACCAGGTCATCGCCTTCCCGCTCGAAGCGTGGGTGGGGTTTCGTATTCAAAATGAAGACAATGTCCGCAGGGATGACTCCTGGGAGCTCGTCACCCTCCCGCTCAAACGTGATCTTGGTTCCGTTCTTCCAGCCTTTCTTGATGGGAATCTCCTTGTCCACGGTCGTGTGCAGAAATTTCCCCGAGGCCGCGTCCCAGATCTGGACGGAGGGAGAGGGAGAAAGAGGGAGGGAGGGAGGGAGGGTGAGAGGAAGCGAGGAAGCGAGGTAAAAAGAGGATAGCGCGTGTGCTTAGGTAAATATTACGGTCCATTCTAAAGATGACCAGGAAAGGTGGAAGGAGGAAGAGGGACGTGACGGGGAGGGAGGGAGGGCACGGAAAGGGAGGGAGGGAGGGAAGAAGGGGAGGGAGCCAAGGACGGTGGGAGGGGGAAGGGAAAGAGAGAGGGAGAGATCGATCCCTAACCCTAGTCTTGACACCTTTTTCGTGATCCGCATCTTCTTCTGCTTTCCACCGGTGTAGAGGTCTTCCAAGGTAACATTAAAATTGTACTCCAACGGCTCGGCCTTTTTCGGAGGTCCGGAACTCCGAGTAGGGGAAGCACCCGGACCACCAAAGCCGCCGGGGGCCCATGCCTACGAGGAGACGGACGGAGGGGAAGGGTGGGAAGGGGTGAAAATCCGATCCACACGGGGTGTGGAGGCAAAATAGCAGGCAGCTCCATGCGGTCGCAATCCTCGTCTTGCCGGGAGTCGTCCAAGAAAATATGCAACGTACGAACGCTCCAGCCCCCCAACCCTTCTCCCTCCCTCCCTCCCTCCCTCCCTCCCTCCCTCCCTCCCTCCGGCCACGCACCAAAAGGCACTCCACCCATCCCGCCCATCCCGCCCATCCCGCGAACCCGCTGCCGCGCCCCGCCGCGTCCCCCTCCCAGGTCATCGAAGCTGAAACCGTCCGCGTCGAAGGCGCTCGAGGTCCCAAAAAACTGCCGGGTAAGGAAAGAGGTGTCGGGGGAGGTCCAGGGCGAGGGAGAGGACACGAGTGAGACATGCCTACATCTGATCGGCCGCATGTTGATACCACTGAAGCCGTTTGTAATGAAAAGCCTCCCATTATCTGTCACTCCCTCCCCCAGCGCCTCCCCCCACACACTTTCTACTCTTTGACCTCCTTTATCCCCCCCTACGCGCGCCATCCCTATTTTGGATCGACGCCATCGAACCCCCACCCCTTGTCCGACCCAACCAGCCTTCTGCCCGACTCACTCCCTTCCCCACAACTCCTGTCCCACTTTGTCCTAGTCCACTTCCCACTCCTCCATTAAAAAGAGTCCTACCTGCGCAAAAATATCGGCCGGATCGCTGAATCCCCCGAAATGGAATTGTCCCCCTCCCCCCCGGCCTCCCCCCCTTCCTCCGCCCCCGCCTCCACGCGCAAAGCCCGCAAAGCCCTCAGGGAACCCGCCCACTGCCCCCCATGCCTCCGGCGCCCTCGGGCGGGGCCTCTCCGCCACCCATCTTCAAGCCATCCTCTCCATACATGTCATATATCTGTTCGGGTGAGGGAGATGACCCGGGAGACGAACGAGAGATTGCTGCTTCTTGAGAGGACCGTAGGCACGCAACAAAGTAAAGGAGCTTGATCAAAGCACACCTTATCCTCCTCCTTCCCCACTCCACCCTCCTTCCTCCTTTCCCTCCCTCCCTCCCTCCCTCCCCGCCTCCCTCCTTTCCCATTACCCCGCACCTTCTTTTTTTCCGGATCGGAGAGCACCTCGAATGCCTGGGAGATGTCCTGAAATTTGGCTTGAGCTTGTTCTTGGTTGTCGGGATTCTTGTCAGGGTGCCATCGGAGGGCTTTTAAAGGAGTGCACGTTTGCAAGTAGAGTGAGAGTGAGGAAAAGCGCAGCTTCCCCGTCGACCCGCCGTGCCCCCACCAAAACAGGGTGTAATGCGATCCCCTCCCTCCACCACTATTCCCTCGGGGTGACATCTTCAATCTCATCCGTACGCTTATCCCTCGTTGACGTTCACGTGGCGTTCAACGTAACAAACAGTAATCTGTTGCTCCTCCCTTCCCTCCCTATCCTCGTCCCTACCTTCCTTGCGATACGCCTTCTTGATTTCCTTGTCATCTGCTCCTCGACTGACGCCAAGAACTTGGTAGTAGTCCTTACCCATGCTCTGCTCGCTTTTGGCACTGCTCCCTCTGCTTTCCGTGTCAGTCCGTGTTTTTTCGTCTCCTGGTCTATGTCGTCCTTTCTTGGGCGGAGGGGTGCCGGTCGAATCGCGCGGCCGTTTTTTCTTCGTGCTGCTGCTGTTGTGGTCTTTGCTAGGTTTGGTTGGCGTCGGTATGGCTTTAGACTGTGTTACTTTGTCTTACGACAAGGATAAAGCCCGCAAAATGCTATCTTCCTGATCCCAGCTCTGTGCAATAATTTCGCCAACGTGTACCTTTCCACACCTCTTCTATGAAATAGACTTGCCAATCGAAGGGAAGCTGCCCTCGATATCACTGAAGATGGCATGTGGATACATTAATTGAGTAGAGTGAGATCAAGATGCTAAATGGCAAGGTGGCGTTTCATTGATTAGTCCACTGAGAGCGCTCCCAGGGGTTCGATGTTCCTGTTCACGGCCCTCTCCGCAGCAAGCAATACACCGCTGCAACAAATTTGCCCGCTACCGCAAGGTTGCCGCTGTTCATATCCTTCCTTCAAACGATCTATGTGTCAGACATGGTGACGGTCTCCGATCATGGGTAGCAATTTTCCTCGCGGGAAGCATCTAGAAGGGAAATTTCTTCTCGCTGCCTCTCGCACGAGAGCGAGGACAGCAGTCGAGGACTGAAACCAGGAAAATATGACCGTGCTCGACCAAACAAAGCATCTCCTCGCCTGACTTGGACAGTAAGGGTAAGTCTTCTCACAACCTTATCCATTAAATTATTACAGAGGTGTGATCGTGGACGCTGGAGAATGGGGAAACAAAGGCTCGTTAGAGGTGTTCATGACATTGGTCGAACCCCGCACCGCCTGCTCGCAGTCCTTTTCGTGTCACTATTTGCCTATTCACGGCAGACGGTCTCTGCTTTTCTATTGCCAGCGGTATCGTCACACTCCTCTGCCACAATGCTGTCTGCCGTATCGAACAGATACGACGACTGTGTAAGTAGAGCCATCTCCATCCAGGTCGCGTCAGTCGCTTTCATTGCCTCTGTGGCTAGCCCGTCTATAGCAGCTGTGCCCACATTACAGGAATACTACGGCGGGGAAGGCGCCCAACCGAAAACTAACAATTATATTTTGAATAGCAAAAGACAAAAGCAACAAGGTGAGAAAAACGCCAACAATGCGGCGTCTAGCGTGGCCGAGACCGCTTCGCCCTCGGATCCTAAAGAGCTGATAGAGAGCATTAAAGACACCTTGTATGCTTTGTCGCCCCTGATAAAGAAGGAAGGATGGGACGATGTGCTAGCAGCTATAAAAAGGAAGCCATTGTGTCTGCTGTTGACACCCTTTCTGGGTTATGGAACCGCCGTTGAGCTTGCGAAAGCGTTGGGGGGGGACCTGAAAAAGAGCCGAGTCTTGGAAGAACGACGGCAAGAAGCAGGCGTGGCGCTCCAACAACTGGTGGATTACGCCTTTTCGAACCGGGTGATCTTTTTCAACTCCCTCGACAAGCAGCAAGTGACCGCCCTGGCCTCGGGCCGTGCCCCTCCGGATCTAAGTGAACCTCTGGGTCTTTTTGAAGACACTGTGGGACTCGTAAAAGCCCTACAAGAAACGCTGTGATTGACAAAAGTACGCCATAAAGAAAGAAACAAATGGCGAAATTGCATCTTCGCGTCAGTCGCGTGGCTGTACTTCTGAGTTCCATCAAGTTTTGATTCCTTTTGTGCCTGTAGTCGCGCACCTAGCCATTCTGCCACATATGACTGAACTTCTGAGTTCCCACTCAATTCTGCTTTCGAATCCTAGAGTTCTGTGGACCTGAAGCCCTCGTGTATTTTGAAAGGGTGTCAAAAGGGGTACGGACCGTCGTTTCAATCCTTTCGGCTCTATAATCGATAGCACCCTGAAGCCCTCTGTTCCCACAATCCTTCAAATCTCTTCCATACATATTACTACTTCAGCTCCTATCCGCGTAGATATCGTTGGTTTACCATCTATACCCTCGTATCGCACTTAATGCTTGCTCAAAAGTCCATCTCCGTCGCGTATATTACTGTTCCCCCTTCCAGATCGGGCACCGCCCCTAATTCAAAGAAAATATTGTAGGGGGCACGTATGTATAAATCGAGGCGAGACTTTCCCTAGTTCGCCTAAAACTCTGCCTTAAACTGCCGTGGAGGGGTCAGCCTTCTTCATCGCAACGATATCGTTGATCCCGAAGATGTTGTTCCTCTTCAGAAGGGCGTAAGCGCCCACCTTCGCGGCGTCCTGGATGAACCAGCACAGCAAGCAGTAGATCCAGACGTACACAGACAGTTCCTTGGGGGCCACGCGAGCCAGACCAATCGTAGGCACGCCATCAGGCCTGGACTCCGGCCACGCGTTCGCCATGATCGTCGACAGAGAGCAGGCAATACCCGCAGCCACCAGCAAGATTCCAGACGGCTTGTTGGTCCAGAAGAAGCCACCCCCAGAGCGGGAAGAGAACAGCGTCAAGAAATCGGAGATCGATACCTTTAAGTACACCATCGACGTGATCTGTCCGTAGGTAAGCCCCGCCAGACCCGCCTTCGCCCAGATCCCTGTCGGATTGTGCGAGTTGAGCGCCACCCACAGCATCAACAGGGAAGACAGCAGAGCCACACCGCCCAGCACGCCGGCAATCGTGAACAGCACCTTCAGGTTCCACTTATCGGGGGTGGTGTTGGGCACCACGTTGTCGTAGCCAATGGAGATGAGCGTGCCGTCGTTCAGCAGGGTGATAAGCATAAGCATCATCACAGGCATGTGGAAGAATGCGGGCCACTCCTCCAAAGCACCTTCAGGCTGGAAATCTCTGGGGTACATTGTAAGCACGGCGATGAAGAAGAAGATCAGGAGCTGCAGGGTGGCGGCGATACGGTAGGTGATGAACGAGGTCATGCGCCCGAAGACAGTACGAGCCACAATGATGGCGGTGACGATGGTGGAGAGACCGGGCTTGGTCAAAACGATGTCCGCGGCAGCGCGGGCGGCATCCGTAGCACCCTGCACAGCCACACCCACGTCCGCGCGCTGCAGGGCAGGTGCGTCGTTGACACCATCACCAGTCATACCAGTCTGGAAAAAAGGGGGGGATGGAATGGAGGAGATGGGTTTCCCCCAAAAATGGCACACATGGGGAAGGGATAAGGTGTGACCGTAATCTTACCTTGTACCCGCCGCGGCGGAGAACCTCGACGATCAAGAATTTGTGCTCGGGGAAGACCTGGGCAAAACCAGAGGTCTCCTCCACGTAGGAAAAGAAATCCATCAGATTCGCGGGCGGTTTTCGGTCCTCGCCCAGCTTGGGCAATTTCCCAGCGTTCTCGATGTGCGTGCCCATCCCCAATTGACGCGCGGTTTCCTTGGCGATCAAGAGATGGTCGCCTGTGATCATTTTCACCTCCACGCCAAAGTCTCGCGCCCGGTCGATCGTTTCTTTGGTGTCGGGGCGGGGGGGGTCCAAGAAAGTCAAGAGCCCAATCATTTCCCAAGGACCGTCCGCGCTGCCCTTGGTCTTGGCCACGGCCAAAGAACGGATGCCACGCTCTCCCAACCCTTCCACGTCTTTTTCGCATTGCTCGATTACGCTCGCCTGGGCGGTCTGATCCAGCAAGCCCATGATAATATGCGGGGCACCCTTGCTGACCTTGAAGGACTCGCCGCTGGGCAATCGGATGGTCCCCTCCGTGCGCTTGATCGTGGGGTCGAAAGGCATGTAGTCAATCTGTTGCACGTCTGCCAAGGATTTCAAGTCCGCCGCACCGTGGACCAGGGTGTCAAGGGCGTCACGGGCGGGTTCGTTCCACTTGGAGGCCATGGCCGCGAATCGCAACGCCGTGTACTGGGTCTCCCCCTCCACGTAGATGGGGGTCTCCTCTTGGATCATCATCTTGTTCAGAGTCAAGGTCCCCGTCTTGTCCGAGCACAGAATGCTCATCCCGGCCATGTCCTCGATGGCGGCCAAGCGGGAGACGATGGCGCCGTCCTTGGCAAGTTCGCGGGAGCCGAGCGCGAGGGTGGTGGTGCAGACGATTTCAATGGCAATGGGGATAGAGGCAACCAGAAGCACCACCGTGAAGGAAAGTGACTCACGGACTGTCTCGCCTCGTGATAAGAGATAGCCGAAAGCGATACCGCAAAGGGCCATGGAGAGGACGACGAGGATGATCATAATTCGCATCAAAAGTTTCTGCAAGTTGGAGACCTCGTCTCCACCGGTAAGGAGAGCCGCCGTACGCCCGAAGAAAGTGTTAGCACCAGTCGCCTCCACTGTTGCCTCGACCTCACCACGGACCACGGTGGAGCCCATCTTCACACTGTCGCCCTTGAAAAAAGTCACAGGGAGAGACTCGCCCGTCAACGCAGCCTGGTCGACGTCGATCTGAGAGTCCTTCACGACACAGTCGGCGGGAATGGCGCCCCCGGCCCCCAGTAAGACAAGGTCACCGGGCACCAAGAGAGCCGCGTCCATGGACAGGAATTTTCCGTCACGCTTCACGTAAGCTAGGGGTTTCAAGGACGCTTTGAGGGCCGCAACGGCGTCGCCGGCCTTGGTGGTCTCGTAGTAGGAAAGGGAGGCGTTCATGAACTGGATTCCGAGGAGAATGCCCATGTCAGGCCACGACTCGATGGCCGCCTCGATGATGATGGCAGCCCAGATCATCAGAGGCATGGGCTGGTAGAGTTGCTCAAGGAAAATAAGCCACTTCGGTTTCTTCTTCTCGGGCAGCTCGTTGCGGCCAAATTTTTTGAGGAGCTCCGCGGCCAGGGCGGAGGATAATCCCTCCGAGTCCAGGGAGGTCACGGTCTTGGTCCGCGTCATGGTGACAGGCACGTCGTTCTCGTCGAAGAGGTCGTCCAAGGGCACCTTGGCTTCCTCCTCCTTGTCCTCCCGGCTGGAAAAGACGGCACGGAGACTTTGCATACGACTCATCGAGGGCTGTTCCGACCCCTGCGACCGGACGCTCAGAGCGTGTGTGGCGCTTCGCACCATCTGGATCGTGCTGTGGTATTATGTGCGTGGGTATTAACAAGTGTGGGTGTGTGGGCATGTAGGGAGGGTGATTAACAAGAAGAAATCTGACGCGCAGCATCCCTACCCTCTCCGTCCACGCGACCTTATGCTTTCTATGCCTGATTACACCATCCCCCTTCCTCTATCCCTGCTCCCTGGTCGCCACTTTCGACGTACCGCTGTATCTCACGCTCGTGGTCTTCCTCCGACTGCATACCCGCGTTCGTAGTAATGCGCCCCCCGTCGTCATAAAACTCGCCCTTGAGCAAGTCATGCACGTACTCCTCGCCACGCTGGGCAGCCAAGGCTTTTGCCATGGCGGCCACGCTTTTTGGCCCGTTGCCGTTGTCTGCAGTGTTCATCCTGTCGTCTGCCTGTCGAAGACGTAATCGATAAAACAGGTGCAAACATCAGATAGGATGGATGTTATATGAACCTAAATTTGTTGCCGATTGCGACAGATTTTCCAGAAAATTGGCAGAGCTTGCAGGGGACTACAAAGCCCATCACTGCCACCGAACATTTGACCAAGAGACCGGATCTATCAACAAGCACAAGCCTACGAGAAACATGGGATCCATGCTGAGGTCTTCGAGCCCTGTCCAAGAGCTAGATCGGTCGCCAGAGGCACAAGCTAATGGAGCTGTTCAAGAATCGTCTGCTGCTTCTGTTTCCCTTTCTCCCACGACGTGGCAGCCCAAACCCTTGAACACCTCCACAGCAAGAGCAGAACTTCGGTCTTAAATCTGATAGACGTCGAGGTAGGGCTTGGCCTCAGACACGCTCTTCTTGTCCAACCAATCGTCTCAAGATACCTTGCCCTCCTGTGCAGTGATCTGCAAACTGTCGAACACGCTTTCCAAATTTGGCACTTGGCTCTTCGAATTTCCTTCCGAGCCCAAGGAGCGGACGCTCAGAGTATGGGAGGCACTCCTGAATGCCTCGATGGTTCTGTAAAATTTGCATTGATTGATGTAAGTCTCGGATTATCGTATTTTGACACTTTTCTGGATAGTATCTTCGGGGCAGCTTTCCTGCAGGACAACGCGCCTGAGCCCCTTCAATCCAATCCCTCCGCTCATACCTCTGTATTTCACGATTGTGGTCTTCCAGGGACTGCATGCCAACATTGGTAGATATTCTGCCCTCAGTGTCGTAGAACTCTCCTTTCAAATGCTCTTCTTCATCATCGTCCGCTTCATGAACTCGAACTGAAAAAGCTTGAGACATGGCACATGAATGACTGGTCTCTGGATATTCTGCCGTAAGCTGCCGTATCTAGACCAATTCTGCCTTGTGCATGCCGACGTACATTGGATGCGAACAAGACAATGCAAAAGAATAACTACATCTGATAGATATCTGAAGCAAGTCGGGGTACGACGAACATTCCTGGTGGCGAATTACCCGCCCGGACTAATTACCGCATCTACCAAGTGAAGGGCTGTAGATGCACACTCAAAGCTGTGATCACCATAACAGTATCACACAGTCTTTATGAAAAGCAAAACAGAAACACAAACGACAAGCCCAAGCAATCAAGTCCCCGACGGACTTGCCGGGGCTGTTCACGTTTCTCCGGGGCCATGGCGTGCTTCATTCCAGGTTTTGTGATGGCTGATGACTGAATATTCGGCCGTTAAGCAAAGGCAAGCAAAGCTCGGAAAACCCCGGCCCCGGTCGGCAAGAGGGCCAGGACGCTGACTTGACGGGGTCGTGGCCGCACCCAGCGCCGGAAATGACCAATTAAAAAAATGCCTGCATGTTAAGAGAGTCAGAGATGGTACGTCTCGCCTGTCACATGGTGTTTTAGGCACAGTTGCACCAGCTTTTTTTTTTCTCGCAAGAAAGGGATAGGGCTGAGAACGCTCTGTGGAAGGGCAAGAGCTGTGCCTCTTTTCGCCAAGTTAAGTCTGCACGTTGGAATTACAGGCAGATTAGGTGGAATCTTATTCAGTAAGTCACGAAATCATCTTATCTTCTAGCACGGCATCAATTACTTATCAATGATGGCTTGTGGAAGTTTTCGATTAGAGGTACTTTTTTGATCGGTCTACCCCGTGGCATTTTGATGCCCACTTATCTATGGTAAGCAAGCAAAAGTATAAAATTATTACGTCCATTACATACCATTCGTGACAAATTCAGACGTTGTGAGCGACGGAGAATCAGTAGAGGGATATCTGTTTGGGAATCGTCCTGCGCAGCATGGTACTTATCAGAGAAGTCATTGTACTAAGCCCCAAAAAACGTCATTTTATCGCCATTTTGTTCATGGAAATTGGGATCTTCTTTAATGCAGAATTGGTTAATGCTGTAGTTACCTCCCATTCCATTACTTTGGTGTTTTATAAGTGTTTTACGTGCACTTTCTCTCTCGATCCAAAGCATTGCTCACAAGCGCTTGCACATGCTTGTGAGTGTGTGTGATACCATCGACTCTCCTATCAAGCTCTCTGCTAGTCTCGTCTCCACTGTATTCCTCTCTATCCTTCTCTTCCGTCTCCCCTCATGCATCTCGGCACCCTCATTTTCGTTCTCTCCCTTCCCGTCCTCGGCATTCTGGCGGTATTCTTTAGTGATCGAAAGCATGTGGCGCTAAACCAAACCCCACTGCATTCGCCAACCGTGTTAAAAGCTTTGCGAAGAAATTAACAAGAACTTTCTATATCTCTTAAGACTATGTCCATGGCACGCGAGCGCTATCGTCCTTTCCCGGCCTTCGCCTCTAAAACGACCACCGACACACCCACACACGCCCCCACATCCCCACGCAAATTCACACACAGAAAAGAAAAGTGGGAGATGGAGCGGTGTTCCACGTCCGCCCACATGGAAAACAAAGATCACATGCAGATGCCGCTAGGTCGGCAGTCATGCTGTTTCCCAAAGCATCCGTCTTCCTCCATCCTAGGACTTAAGCCATCTCTACCGGGTCAGCCTTCTTCATCGCAACGATATCGTTGATCCCGAAGATGTTGTACTTCTTGAGGAACGCATATACCCCCACCTTGGCGGCGTCCTGGATGAACCAGCACAGCAAGCAGTAGATCCAGACGTACACAGACAGTTCCTTGGGGGCCACGCGAGCCAGACCAACCGTCGGCACGCCATCAGGCCTGGACTCCGGCCACGCGTTCGCCATGATAGTCGACAGAGAGCAGGCAATACCCGCAGCCACAAGCAATATCGCAGACGGCTTGTTGGTCCAGAAGAAACCAGCCCCAGAGCGGGAAGAGAACAGCGTCAAGAAATCGGAGATCGATACCTTCAAGTACACCATCGACGTGATCTGTCCGTAGGTAAGCCCCGCCAGACCCGCCTGCGCCCAGATCCCGGCCGGATTGTGCGAGTTGAGCGCCACCCACAGCATCAACAGGGAAGACAGCAGAGCCACACCGCCCAGCACGCCGGCAATCGTGAACAGCACCTTCAGGTTCCACTTATCGGGGGTGGTGTTGGGCACCACGTTGTCGTAGCCAATGGAGATGAGCGTGCCGTCGTTCAGCAGGGTGATAAGCATAAGCATCATCACAGGCATGTGGAAGAATGCGGGCCACTCCTCCAAAGCACCCGCAGGCTCGTACTTCGCGGGCTGCATGGTAAGCACGGCGATGAAGAAGAAGATCAGGAGCTGCAGGGTGGCGGCGATACGGTAGGTGATGAACGAGGTCATGCGCCCGAAGACAGTACGAGCCACAATGATGGCGGTGACGATGGTGGAGAGACCGGGCTTGGTCAAGACGATGTCCGCGGCAGCGCGGGCGGCATCCGTAGAACCCTGCACAGCCACACCCACATCCGCGCGTTTCAGGGCAGGTGCGTCGTTGACACCATCACCAGTCATACCAGTCTGGAAAAAAAGGGGAAGGAACAGCCATAAATCATACGATACGATACGCACATGTCCGCGCATGGATATGAGTGTACATTGCAGAGATCAAGACAGTCGCGGGAGGGAGAAAGAAACGATCGAGACAGATTTCCCTACCTTGTATCCGCCACGACGGAGGGCTTCGACGATCAAGAATTTGTGCTCGGGAAAGACCTGGGCAAAACCAGAAGTGGCTTCGATGTACTTGAAGTAGTCCATCAAATTCTTGGGAGGCTTGCCATCCTCCTCCAGCTTAGGCAAGAGCGCCGCGTTCTCGATAGTCGTGCCCATAGATAACTGACGCGCGGTCTCCTTGGCGATCAACAGGTGGTCGCCTGTGATCATTTTCACCTCCACGCCAAATTTGTTCGCGCGTTCAATCGTGTCTTTGGTGTCGGGGCGGGGGGGGTCCAAGAAAGTCAAGAGCCCAATCAGTTCCCAAGGACCGTCCGCGCTGCCCTTGGTCTTGGCCACGGCCAAGGAACGGATGCCACGCTCTCCCAACGCCTCCACGTCCTTGTCACACTGCGCCACGGTGGCCGCGTGCACTTCTTGATCGACAAGGTGCATGATGATGTGCGGGGCACCCTTGCTGACCTTGAAGGTCTCGCCGCTGGGCAATTGGACCGTCCCCTCCGTCCGCTTGATTGTCGGGTCAAAAGGCATGTAGTCAAGTTGTTTGATGCTCGCCAGGGACGCCATGTCCGCCGCACCGTGGACCAGGGTGTCAAGGGCGTCACGGGGGGGTTCGGTCCACTTGGAGGCCATGGCCGCGTAGCGGAGAAGGGAGTACTGGGTCTCCCCCTCCACGTAGATAGGGGTCTCCTCTTGGATCATCATCTTGTTCAGAGTCAAGGTTCCCGTCTTGTCCGAGCACAGAATGCTCATCCCGGCCATGTCCTCGATGGCGGCCAAGCGGGAGACGATGGCACCGTCCTTGGAAAGTTCGCGGGAGCCGAGGGCGAGGGTGGTGGTGCAGACGATTTCAATGGCAATGGGGATAGAGGCAACCAGAAGCACCACCGTGAAAGAGAGGGCATCGCGAACGGTCTCGCCACGGCCCAGCAGGTAGCCAAAGGCGATACCGCAAAGGGCCATGGAGAGAACGACGAGGATGATCATGATACGAATCAGGAGTTTCTGCAAGTTGGAGACCTCGTCCCCACCAGAAAGCAGGGAAGCAGTACGCCCGAAGAAAGTGTTAGCACCAGTCGCCTCCACTGTTGCCTCGACCTCACCACGGACCACGGTGGAGCCCATCTTCACACTGTCGCCCTTGAACATGGTCACGGGCAGAGACTCGCCCGTCAACGCAGCCTGGTCGACATCGATCTGAGAGTCCATTACCACACAGTCGGCGGGGACGGCACCTCCAGAGCCGAGGAGGACCAGGTCACCGGGCACCAAGAGAGCCGCGTCCATGGACAGGAATTTTCCGTCACGCTTCACGTAGGCCACGGGCTTGAGGGAGGCTTTGAGGGCCGCAACGGCGTCGCCGGCCTTGGTGGTCTCGTAGTAGGAAAGGGAGGCGTTCATGAACTGGATTGCCAGCAGAATGCCCATGTCAGGCCACGACTCGATGGCCGCCTCGATAATAATGGCAGCCCAGATCATCAGAGGCATGGGTTGGTAAAGTTGCTCGGCAAACTATAAATGGGGGGAAAGCGGACAAAGTCTAAGCGTGTTTGGAATATCTGGAGGTTTGTCTTAAGACTCGAGCTTTGAGGGATGTGTGGCAACACGGAGCAACAGGTCAAGTACAAGAAAGCAGATCCCAGGCGCAGAGACAGGGAAAGAGAGGATCACTTACGATCAGCCACTTGGGCTTCTTCTTCTCCGGGAGCTCGTTGCGGCCAAACTTCTTAAGAAGTTCAGCGGCCAAGGCAGAGGAAAGACCCTCGGAGTGGAGGTGGTGGATCTCGGGATCGTTCTCATCCGTGTCGATGTGAATGGGGGCCTCGGGCTCCTGCTTGGCGAAGACACCGTCCAGGCCAGGGGCACTACCCTCGCCGTGGCCGAGCGAGCCTTGGGAGCGGAGGGTCACGGCGATGGAAGCCGAGTTCACTGCCCGCATGGTGCTGTCAAGGTGGAGGAGAGTGGGCATACTCACGGTGAGAACACAGAATGTACTGGTATCTTTATGGGATACCACAATCCAAAAAGCTTTGGGAAGGCACACAATGATCGGCACTTCCATCCCTCAAGATCCCGCTCAAGCACATATGGTAGGAACTCGTCGGACGTTCGTAAGACTCACCGTTCCAGGGCACGATCGTGGTCATCATTTTCCATGTTCCCAATCCTGTTGGATTTCTTAGCCAAGCGGCCCTCGTGGTTGTAGAAGCTGTCAGACATATGGCCGTGCTCATCCTTGTTTCCTTTTCCGATGCTCCTGTTCTCAGAGGCACATTTGGAAGCCATGGCTGCACAAACCTCTGCTATAAAGGTTGCCGGCGCACAGATACAGAGAACTGTCGTGTTGTATATGAGGGAAGCATGGGTGATTAGTGCGAGTGAAAAAAGGTAACATGGGCTGTGCTACGAACTCGGATATTTGCAAGATACAACCACGAGAGCGGCTTGAGTGGATCGCACCAAAAAGACCACATGCACCGCACGTATCTACTTAGCAAGTCCATGCACACGTGAACATGATGGTCACGTTTCATGGTATTGTAGCATCGTCTGAAGACAACAACACATTGTGTGCTACAAAACAACTTCAGAACTGAGCCAAAGATCACTCACACGCCTTGCACAAAGCTTGCAGCTGCTAAAGCGCTGATCACAACGTTGCACTCGTCGTGACATCATGACAGATACACATGTGCAGCAAAGATACACGATGAAAAATGTGCCAGGCGGTCGAGGCTGGTCACACAATGAACAAAACAAGAAGATACGAGAAATACTGACAATGAAAGATCAGCCGATCTCCTACGCAAGCCGTCGCACTTGCTCTTCCATGCAAAAAGAACTCGTTGACTTCCATTTGCATGGGAGGCTGATCTTTTCACGTGGGGGTTCAAGCGCAACCACAAAAAACATGCCATGATGGTCAAAGCAATTTTTTCACTAAGAACTCGATACTATATGGCACTTATGATCTACCACTTCTGGAATGAAAGATTATATGGGACGATTAGCTGACGTTTCCTCAATAATTTGGTCCATCAACGTGGCGCCACGCGTCCGAGCCACTCCAAAAATTAGCATCAAGCTCAGTTTAAATTTTCAAATCCCCAGGCCAATGGAAAATGAAAATGCCCCTGTTGCCCCTTGCTGATGCCGTCGGAGTCTCTGACAACACAGAAACACGAAGGTTCAGACCGCGTTTGACCTATTTTTGGACTCACGAAGTGCAGTGGGGCAGTGTTGCAGGGGTATCAAGGGTTGCTTGGGTGATAAATGCTGATGATTGATGATCATGTGGTTGACAACGTCACACCGGCAGAGCCTGGTCATGGTAACAGCGAGATATTCCTAATTTCGTCCTTTTGCACGGACATCTGTCCTCATCAAGTACACCGAGATGCTTCTTGCTACAAATACATTTGCACGAGCTGCTTTTTCTGTGTCAGATTTTCAGTTGCTGCAACAGTCCTTCATGTCCTGCACATCCAAAGACGCACATGGATACTGTCAACGAGCTTTTACTCGATCGGAAGGGTCCTGTCTTCAGCTCGGTCGTCTTTCTGTCTGCGGTATTTGTTTTGGGGGTGACGATATCTCCAAAAACATGTGCGCTGTAGCGATGACGCCAGGGCAGGTGATTTAGTGCCCTGTAGCTAAGAGAAAAAATTTCCCGCAAGGCGTGGAGGGGGAAAGCTTGTCACGAGAGGGGAAGAACGCAGTAAAGATTCATTGGTTAAGAAAGAAGTCATACGGTAATTGTCCACTCCTCTATCTCGATACTTTGGTTCAAACTCCATGGAAGTTGTCATCAGGAGCAGTCTTGGGGAACTCGCTTGTTTCACGGCATTTCTTCTACTTGTCTTCACTTGAGTTTGATGGCTGCGACCAATGTAGATTGGTGACACGAAAGCATTAAAAACACAAAGGATATCACACACCATCTCGGGACGTTGCTGTCCACTTCTTTGGCTCTTGTCGAAAGTGACTTCCTCATCTCTTCAGCCTTCGCTGCCATGTACTTCTGCGACAGATGTGAGCATGAGACGCGAACACGAAAAGACGTGCGTGTCAATCACTATCGCCCTTAGTATTGCCACCCTACCCGTCCGATCAGAATTTTCTTTCGTGATCGGGTGCGGTCAAGCCCTTGGCGGCTTCTCCGTTTCCTTCTACATGTCCATGTTCCGCGATTGTAATGTTACGACCTACAACAATTCTGAGAAAGTTCGAGTTTCGGTAGAGCCATGGCCACAACCCTTTTCTTTTCACCACTTCCATAAATTGATCAATTTAGCTTGTGCTCTACTCTACATCTCACATAACAACACAAAAAGTCCACACCGACTTTTTGGTCCCTTTTGATCCTGCTTCATCACTTTCCTTTCGCTCGTCTTCCCCTTTCTCCTTGTCCTCCTCCAATTCCATCACCCCCAATTCTAGTGCCTCGCGCGCTTCGTCCTCCAGGAGAAGAGCGATATCAATTTTGGCTTCTGTGTGCTCCGAACTGCGAACATTGGGTACGAATAGACAGAATTAGTTTGAGATGAGGCGGGCAAAGAGAACAACAGGAACGCGGGACTCAGTGTAACACATGAAGGACCTATCACGTTGCTGGGGTCGTGGGGAAATCATCAGAGCGACACAAAAACAGGTTGAAACAGGATGGCCACCCACCGCATTTCTTCCAGTTCCTGGCGGTGGAGCTGCCACTGCTCCGTCATCTCTTTGACCTGCTCGCGAGGGAATGGAAAGGGAGGACCCTGGTCCGTGAATCGTTTTACTCTCAGACGGCAATCGCGAGCACCACAAGGAATGTCTCGTGTTCGCAGCGTCGTCGTTCCTCTCCTCTTCGAACGCGGGCGAGGTCTGCTGGCAGTCCTGGCTTTCGTAAAGAGATTCCCTACGCCCTTGTTTTGAGGGAAGCGGGCTACATGTTTCCACCCCTCCTCCCCAAGTCAGCCTACCCACCTTCTCGCGCAAGGTGGTCATGTCGGCTTGCAAAGTGGGGCCTGCGTTGGTGTATTTCCTCTGGAGTTTGGCCAGGTCGTCTTGGAGCGCCACCTGGGAAGGAGGGAGGGAGGGGGAAAAGGAGCTAAAAATGTCGGAGAAAACACGGCAAAGAGCGCGGCCCGCAAAAGGGGATGGTCAGAGGGGGAAGATAGGGTTGGAAGAAGATGGGTCAAGTACAGGCTGGAGGGGGAAAAGCCCCCAAAAGCACCTTGTCCGCCTCAATGCTTTGAAGCAGGTAGTTGGTCGATTCATGGGCGGCAGAGAAGAGATTCTGGAGCGTACGCCGGACTCGGTAGAGTTTGCGGACGCGCTGACAAACGAAGGGGAAGAGGAAGGGAGAAGAGGAGGAGAAAGGCGTGAGGCTTGTGGACGCACATTGCTTGTTGCCCGCCCCATTCGGAACGCTTTGGAGCACACGTTTGCCATTCCTCCCCTTCCTCGGCTCCTCCCTCCCTCCCTCCCTCCCTTCCACCTTACCTCGGTCTGCCGCTCCTTCAGCATCGGTTCCATTCCCTTCCGCAGACCCGCCACGTGGTCGAGCACGTAGGACAGGTAGGCGTCTGGGGTGGGGGCAAGGACGTGGATGGGATGCTCGACGGGGCCGCTCTTCTTCTCCCTCTCGGTCCTTTCCCCTTCTCTCCCCCTCCCTCCTTACCTAAACGGGCGTCCACCATGCCGTAGAGCGCCTGCAGCTCTTGCAGGTTTTCCAGGTGAGACTGAGAGGCCTGGAGGGCCACGTCGGCGTCCTGGGCGAGTGGCGGGGAAACGAAGGCGAGAAGGAAGGAGAGGGGGGGGGCTGAGCCGACTGGCCCTGGTAACTCTCTACCCCACCTGCCTGCACCTTTTCCCTTCCTTTTTTCGCTTTTTCTCCTCCTTCCCTCCTTCCTCACCACGCCGGCGTCAAACACCTCCCCCAATTTTTCCCGCAAATTTTCGTCGAATTGGAAGTCCTCTTCCACCATGCTGCGGAAAACGACTCGCTCCTTGTGAAGTAGCTTGGTGTTGTCTTCCACCTCTTCGGCTTTCGCCTCGACCTGTAGGTCCAAAAAAGGACGGAGAAAGGGAGGGAGGGGGTAAGGTGGGGAGGGAGGAAGGGAAGGAGGACGAGGGAAAGGTATGGGAGGCGACGCTTAATTTTACTGTGTAGGAGTGATTACTGAGCACGAAAGAAGAGCAGGAAAGCGCTCGGAGAAAAGAGAGACGACCGACCTGCTCGGCGTAGTGCATTTTGCGGTTCTCGATCTCCTCCTTGTACTCCAAAGCCCTGAGCAAAAATGAGCAAGCGTCAGACACACGCCCGCTACCTTGCTCCTCCCCTCCTTTCGTTTTCTTCTCCTCACCGTTTCTCTACGCTCTCAACCGCCTCTCGGAAGGCGATCCCGTCCTCTCGCTCATTTTTTGCGCAATTCTTTACCTCCTCCATCCGACTGATGCAATCTCGAAACATATCACCTTCCCTCTTACACCCTCCTCCTTCTTCCTCCGGCGTCGCCTCAAGCACGTCTGAGAAAAAGACAGCAGGCATGTATGTCCGAGAGCGAGGCGGTTCCAACGCTGCCACGTTCAGGCAGAAATCCGTGACTTCGTTGATGACGCCTCTGGGCCGAGAGGGAGGGGAAATTCCGCAAAGATGAGCGAGAGAAGGCCTTTGTCTCGGCCATCCAGGGCGCAAGATGCCGACCCATGCCCCACGTATTATGTATTTGTATTTGCACGCAGTCTGGGCCCTTACCCGTCATCCAGTCGCTGGAGCGCACTGGTAATGCCCTCGGCGATCTCGATCGGGAATACCATCCCTGCCTCGCCCCGTCCCTCCTTCCCTTCCTCTTTTCCTTCCTGGAAGCCCATATATACTGCTGCCACGTTGACCGCGTCCAACGCAGCTTCTACCTCCGACGGATTGATCTCTGGTCCGTGTAGAGAAGATTGGAGGGGATAGAGGGACAAAGGGAGGGAGGGAGAGAGGGAGGGAGGGAGGAAGGAAGGGAGAGAGGGAGGGAGGGAGGAAGGGAGGGAGAGAGGGAGGGAGGGAGGAAGGGAGGAAGAGAGGGAGGTCATGGATTTGCTGGACAAAATGGGGAATGCAAAGGGCAACAGCGAAGTTGAGATGGTTGGGAGGCGAGGGTCTCCTCCTTCAGATGCAAGGCTCTGCGCACAGGCTTACCCTGCTCCTCCACCAGACGCAAGGTGCGTACCCCGGGGTCCTCCCGGATGCCCCGCCCGCCCATCTTCCCCTTGGGAGCGGGGCTCTGCGTGGCGACGCTCTCCAGCTCCTCTTCCTCTCCTTCTTCTCCCTCAATCATTCCCGTCGTCTTTCCCACACCGCTTCCCCCTTGCCCTCCGCCACTGCGGGCTGCATAGAAGGAGGCTGAGCAAGAGCGGCGGGAGGTGGAGGAGGAGAGGGAGGAGGAAGGGGAAGGGGAGGCCATGGCCGAAGAGGCCGGCGTCCGGGGAGTGCTGAGACGGCTCAAGCTGTTCCAGACCGCGGAGGCCCTGGCCACTGCCTTGCTTCGACGCTTCGAGGCAGTGGTGAGGGAGGAGAAGGACGAGGGGGAGGAAGCGGCAGAGGAGAAGGCTGGGGAACACAGGTCTCCCCCTGCATCAGTCCCATCTCCTGTGTCCCTTTTCCCTTTCTTCTCGTAATCCTTGTCGTCGTCGGGGAGCTCGGTCTTGACCAGGGGGGAGGTTGTCTGGTCGGGCGCGTCTGGCAGGGGGCACAGGTCCGGGAGCTGGCGGGGGATGGAGGAAGGGAGACGAGAAGGTCGGGTATCAGACTCAAAAGGAAAGGAGGACCATGGCTGCATCACGATGCACGGATTCTGAGTCAACATGCGAGTACGCGGGAGCGGATCGGATCGTGTGGAAACCTAAAAGGAGCAATGGATGCTGGGGGAAAACATGGACAGGGAGGACTTTCGGGTAGAAAGCTGTGAGCCCATGGTCGCGACTTACGTTCGCGTTCCCCCCTTCCTGTTTCTCTCCCAGGGAGACTGTATCCATGTGCCGAGGCTCCCACCGCGGCGGGCTTTCCCAGACCTGTGGTATAGGAGGGACCTCGTTACAATCATCCCTCGTCGGCCTTCTTGCATTTTTCTGCGGAGCAGTTGCCGTGAGAGTAGCATTTTTCCACAAAACATGTACATGCATGCATCTTCTCTGCTTTTATCTCGGACACCATGTTTTTAACAGGATATAGTTCTGACATGAGGCCGTTTTACCTTCACAACACATTGCTGTGCCCAGAATACCTTTCCCACCTTCTCTCATTTTACATACCTTTTGGCTAGTGCTGACCCGAGACCGCGTCGAGCGAGTGCGTCCGACACTGCTCTTACTGCTTACGCTGCTAGAGCTAGGATTCAAGGTGGATGTCTTTGCTTTCGTCATGCGATGTGATGACGAACGGCAAGTAAATGGGCTCTCCTCGACAAATTGCTGGCGCTGTATGAATGTAGAGAAAATTATGAAAGGGGAAACACGAATGCATGTTGCTTTTATCTGGAGGTCTATATATCGGCGATCCTGACACAAATGATATAGCTCGGAGCATGCGAGAAAGTTGTCTGGTAAGAACGACCAAGGCCCTAGGAGGTATGCTAGTGGCGAGGGGTGCACAAATTCCTTGCGCCATAAAGCCAAACAAATTCCCCGAACCCAGGCGCAACGCTTCAAAGCTGGTGTAAACACAATGGGAACTTTTCATCGCTGGGTGGGGAAGTAGGCTATGGAACACGACGTCCAGGGGTTTGGTTCGACTAGGGGCCCGATGACATAATGTGGAGGCCAATGCTGTCGAAAAGAAATCCCAGCGTGGACGGTAATGGCTTGTAAGGGACATGGATAGTGACAACAAATCTGTGCTTTGAAATGAATAACATTCTGCTTTAACTGGAGGACTGGATTAAAAGGGGTCTCGACCACAGGCAAGGGGGGGGGGCATAAATCAAATTTGCGGGTGGGCGGGAAGCTCAGAAGGAGAGGTAACAGAAGGCAGGGAATTGCTACTGGATCCCAAGACGCACCGACATGTGTGGATGTCCACCAGTGACAAGTTGGTGCTGACAAGGCCAATGAGGGGATGTGATTTGCATTCTATCCGATGGTGTTGACAGCAAGTCACAAATGTTGTCACAAAACCAGGCATCCCCTATCCTACAGCTACTGGACTGAAGATCCTAGTCCGCTCCAGCGGTACACTGGAATCTCTTCTCCCTTAATTATCAATATTCACCACCTTTCATTACTTAAGAATTCTCTACTCACACTTGTAGACAGAGTCTGCAGGTCTCACTGGCCTCAAGAAATGGTCAAAAGCAGAAACCAGCAAGCAGTACAGGCAACCTCCTCCCCTCTACTTCCCTGGGGCCCTGCCATTCTGCTTTTTTCCTGCGTCATTCACGCCCATGCAAGCTCTTCGATCATCTCACATAAGATTATCTCAGATCGTCGCCCTCTTGCTGCGTCAAATCTGAGATTTCCAGACCGTCCAAAAGCCCTTCCTCCTCTCCTCAAAGCTTCCCTCCGCACTGTACTATCTCCCTTGTCCCGGGCACGAAGAAAAAAGTTTACCTTCTCGGGGGCTGATTCTTTATTGCCATCTACCTCATGCTCCTTTCCTGTACCGTCCTTACTCGCATGTCGAGGGGGAAGCACGGGCGCCACTCCTGCTCAAGCCTCCTCCTCTCCGCGCAACCGTACAGCGGAATGGGAGGAAGACGCGGCCTGGCTGACCAACCAAGTCCTGACATATCAGGCGCACATGGCACTTTCGGCAGAAGCATTGGGGAAAAGACATGCCGTAGTAGGGGACACGCCCTTCGATTTCGGCTTTAAGCACGAGGAAAAGTACAGGTAAGTGTGTAGTCGCTACGGCACTTTCTTCCGTGCATTTGGCGAGCCGACTCAATTGGCATGGAAAAAAAAGAGAAGCCTCAAGCCCAACGACATATTCAAACGAGCACCGTACCATGCTCCTCATATTCAGGCCTCCTCTGGAGATTGTTGAGGCGTCTCCGCTCCATCCCTACGAATGTCGTATTCACGGAGAGGTAGACATGGGTGCAAAACTTGTTGCCCCTTGTCTGTGCCGGGGCACGGGAAAGTGGATGTGGTTTGCGGACATGAACCGACGTCGACGCCGTGATCCTCTCTCGAGTCGGGAGTGTGGCACTTGCCACGCCAAAATCGATTATCAGGCTTACCAACGCTTTGGCTCCGTCCTCGCGCAGCTAGTCTCGTGGCCCTTGGACCATGCGCTTACCTTTCGATGCCTACTTCTCGCAAGCTTTGTGTTTTCTTCGGTGCTCTTCGTGCAACCCCTCTCAATTTTGGTCATTCGTGTCCTCACTTCGTCGCTTTTCTGGAGGCAGCATTCATTGTGGGCGCGCGTAGTCTACGGACCTTTACCCCTGAAGATTGTCATGTACAAATATGTGGGACAATTGCTCTGGTCGTACTTTTTGAGAGCCGAGGGGGCAGTGAGAGAGACTCTGGCAGAGGCTGAAAGTATATTGCTGGAGCGGGCCTTGCCTGTGACAGTGGTTGCGGAAGACAAAGAATAAAAAAAAGACTGTCTTTCCAAAGTGTCCGTGAGATTTCCTGTCAATTTTGTTTGAAAAAGTCTTAAACTAGCACCAGTAAGATTTGTCACTTTGAAGATAACACGTACTCTTTTCTAGCCGTATAGCAGTAGAACATTTGACTTCATTACACATCTTCGAAGGTAAGTCGCCAGTACCTAAAAGAGTAAACGACTTATGCCTGGCTGATATACACTTCCTTTGCGGGTTGAAATACATGTACGCCTGGTATTTCAGGCATTTCATCGCCCATCATCTATCACCCAAATTTTTGAAATTTTGAACTCTCTTAACGGCTGATCCGGTCAATAAGAGAAGACGCCACTGCAATAATTTGCGGGCGACCCTGATCAGGCATTTTTACTTCGTGGACGTACAATCGAAAGCCCAAACATAGTGTGAACATTGTGCAAATCACATTGATCACGTCATGTGTGTAGCTATTATTACTATTTCTACGAAAAATACCTTTGACGCTCTGCAAGCGACATCCAGGTTCCTTTTTCTCGTGACGACGGCAACGGCAACCATCCTCGCTTGCATCCTCTAAGTCGACTGGACTGCTCCTGAGAGAACAGAAGCGAGAGGGACGACAGAACAGGAACGAAAGGAATAATTATGCTTAGCCAGAAATGACTTCTTTCTGTTCAGACGTAGACTTATTTGTGCACAGCTTTTCGAGTGCCACATTTACACTCGTCTGGCGGCCACACATCCCTCACAGACGTCGGAGACAAGCTATCATTCTGTGGACCCCTTCGACCTTCATTTTGGTCCCATCTGCAATCTTAGGGAAGAAGAAGCCTTGAGGAAGCAGCCGCGAAGAACTGATCATCGATTGGCCCTTTAAGGGCACGCCGTGTCTAAGGACTCAAATGACTCCACGCCAATCCAGCGTGAATGGGGTGAATCGTATAACTCTCCGGCGTACAAATAGATTCTGGGGTTCTTTGCTGCTACTAGGTCTGGGTATCGTCGGTTTCTTACTTATTCGACCCGCAAAGGCACAAATAGATGGTGTGCAGCGTAGGGCAGCCGCTCAAATAGACACAGATGGGGGGTTTCGGTACGTCAGCAAGGAAGAGATAAAGGGTGATCAAATGATATTGTGGCCTTCATGCACATGAGCGAGGCAGATGATGCCACGGAAAGGCTCATGCGAGCATTTTGTCTTGTACGTGACTAGAGCTGGATATTAAGAAGAGTGCCACGGATGAAAAACATATTGGACGAGGACTTTTTTTTCATAATTTCATCTTTTTCGGTCACACAATTGTAGGTTCTTCCCACGTGCCAAACAAGCAGTGGAACCAGCAGCCGAACAAGGAGGTGGCGACGCTCCAATCGATGACGAGCCTCCTGAAGAGGATGCTGTTGGCCCTCCGGCCCCTCCAGGTCCGGCAGAGGATGACGCAGACGGAGGGGCGGTGGCGCCGGAGCCTCCCGATGACGAAGCTCCTCCTGCCCCCGGAGGGGTTGCCGATGCGCCCGCTGTCGACGACGGGGTGGAAGACGACCTGCTGCCACCAGCTGTCGCGGCGGAGGAAGAGGAGGGTGCTGCCCCTGAGGAGGAGGAGGAAGTGGCAGCCCCGGTTGCCCCGGTGAAAAAACCAAAAGCGGCTCCCGTGGTGGAGGCGGGGGACGGTGAGGACGCAATTGCTGCTGGCCCGGATGACGAAGACGACGGGGATGTTGCTCCCGCTGTGGGGAAAAAGCCGAAAAAAGCGCCCAAAGTTGTCGAGGACGATGACGTGGCGGACGGGCCAGCGGATGACGAGGGAGACGGCCTTGATGAGGAAGCAGATGCTGCTGGAGACGAGGAGGAGGATGCGCCAGATGCTGTCCTGGACGACGACGTGGGGGATGGGGACGTGGCGCCCGGTGTGCCCAAGGGAAAACCCAAGGCGCCTAAAGTCCCGGATATCATCGATGAGGCTACGGACGACGACGCGGAGGACGATGATGTCCGCGTGGTGAAAACCAACAAGAAACCGAAAAAACGGACGCCGACCAAGAAACGCCCGAGCTACGACCCAACGGCGGCCGCGCATTGGAAGGAAGTTCCCGCGGTGAAGGTCACGGTCAATGCCTACGAGGACGAAGACGGTGCGGTCTGCTCCCGCGACTCCCCATCCTGCAACCTCCGGGCCGCTTTTGTCTTTGTGGGGAACCGTCAGGGGACGATTTACCTCCCCACCATGGAGGTGCACAAATTGAAGAAAGGCCCGGTCATGGTGCCCATGTACTCCCACATTACCTTGACCAGCGTAGGAACCACGGCGCAGAAAAAAGCGGTGATCTACCACCGGGAATCGAGTACGTTTGGCGGGGGCACTTCGGCCGTGCTGGTGGTGCCTGAGAACACGACCCTGACCCTGGACGCGGTGACGTTCAAGAACAATCCCCGTCGGGCCGTCTACGGCGATCGTGGCGCGGACATCAGCGTCCTGAACTGCGCCTTTGTCAACAACACCTTCGACTCGGACGGGGGGGTGTTTAGGGTGGACGGCGGGAATTTGGATATCAAACAAAGCCTGTTCTTCAACAACACGGATTGGTCCAATGGAGGGGCCATCTACACTACCTACTCCAATTTGACCATCGCTGGCAGCAATTTTCTCAACAACTCTGCCTCATCGGGCGCAAGCCTGAAGACATACCAGTCGATCGTGAACATTTCCGGGTCGCATTTTGGTGGCGGCACCGCCTGGTCGGATGGAGGGGCGATGGAACTGGTAGAAAGTATGGGAGACGTGTATGACAACATCATGGAACTGAACACGGCCTCGTCGGGAGGGTGCGTGAAATTGATCGGCTCCAATGTGTCCTTCTCCGGAATCGACTTTCGAAAGAACAGCTGTAAAAATACAGGGGCAGTCTTTGACGCCTACCTGAGCAACACCACCATAAAGGCCTGCACATTCCGTAGAAACTGGGCCAAGAACGTGGGGGGTTGTCTGAGCGGCTATCAAAGCCAATACAACACTTACCAATGCACTTTTGAATTTAATAAGGCCGAGGCAGCCGGCGGCGTGGTTTCCCTCTTGGAAGCGGAACTCTACGAATTTGAATCGACCTTTCAGAACAACACGGCTTTTATGGGTGGGGTGGTGAATGTGGAGGAGGATGGCTATGCTCATTTGAGGGATTCTCTGCTGCGAGGCAACATTGGAACAGGAAATGGCGCCGCCGTTCGGATCAATGACGCGCATGCCTATCTGGAGAACGTCTTCGCCATCAACAACACAGTCATAGCCGAAGGTGGGGGAGCGGCGATTTTCGGGGAGGGCGGCTTTTTGGACACGTACCTTGGTGTTTTCACGAACCACACCAGCGAGGCCGGCCCTGTAGTCCACGTCATCAACACCACCACCAGTCTCAACTCGAGCACCTTCCGGTTCAATGAGGCTGTTAGCCTAGGGGGGGCCCTCTGGATTCAAAACTCGGAATTTGTGGCCTGGAACACCACCTTCCTCCGCAATCGCGCCCAAAAGGGCGGTGCCGTCTTGATCCAAAATGAGATCACGGAAGAGGATTTGGAAGTGCCCCGATTTACTCCTCGACGCATCCAATTCGTGGAAAGCTTTTTCCTGGAAAACATCGCCTCAGAGGCAGGCGGTGCGATTGAAATGAGCCTGGCCGAGAATGTGACGACGTTGCACGGCGCATTCCTGAACAACAATGCGACGGAGTTCGGTGGAGCCGTACACATGGAATCGTCCAACGCCACTTTTGTGGGGACGCGATTCGAAGGGAACTTTGCGCGCTTTGGGGCGGCGATTGAGACGTTCGTGTCGGAGTTTCGCACCCTGAATTGTATAATGGAAAAGAACCGGGCCTCTTGGGGCGGGGCGTTGGAATTCAAAATGTCCACATTCAAATGTGACGGCTCTACCTTCAGTAATAACCAAGCCAAATATGACGGTGGTGCACTGAACTGTCAGAACTCCAGCTTGAAAGTGGAAGAATGCGTGATTCGGGGCAACGTGGGTGCCAACAACGCGGGAGGCTTCTGGCTAGAGTCCTCAAACATGACCGCTACGGGGAGCACCTTCGACAGCAATGTCGCCGAGGCAAGGGACGGGGGCGGTATTTTCTCCTACAACACAGAGTCCAAGTTCCGAGGCTGCGTCTTTGGCAGCAACTCGGCGCGAAAGGGTCCGGATCTGTACAATCACGGGGGGTTGGCTGAAGTCTTCTGCGCGCACATTGGCCGGGTGTACAACAAACCAAAAGTGGGGGGGCACGTCACGCAGGACTGTTTCACCTGCCCCAATGGCCAATACGGCGATTATGCGAGCGCGGGTTCCTTGGTGTGCGAGCAGGAATGCGACGTGACGGCCACGGCCATGAGCTGCTACGAGTGCCCCAATGGGTGGGCCTGCGACGGGGCCCGGGATTGCAAGGCGGGCTACCGGGGCGAACAGTGCATGGGGTGCAAAGGCGGTTGGGTGAAAATCGACGGACAATGTCAGCCCGTTGCCGCCATGGCGATTGTCGTGGTCATTGGCATCTTCACGCTCGGTGCCTTCGTCTGGTACTTGCTGCGCGGGCCCGTCCTGGATGCCAACCAGTTCACCCGGGTCAAGATCGTCTGGTCCTTGCTCCAGCTCTTGGTCATGATCGGGCTCATCCGCAACGCCTTCGGCCGGGCCGTGCCCTTCTTCCTAGGGGTGCTCAAACCCGTGGCCCTCTGGTTCGACCTGAGCACCCTCGGCTCCCTCTCCAAGCATTCTTTCCCTGGTATCCACGTCTGCAATCTTCTCTTCCCCATCCTTATCTTCCTGGGCCTGGTCAAGGCGCAAGACGTGCTGTACAAGCGCCGCATGCATGCCCTGCGTCAAAACCTCATGGAGGACGCATTAGAATGGCTCAAGCACGAACGCCGGGTCGGCCAATTCACCCTCCTCTTTGCGGAGCTCGCCTACGCACCGATCTTGTACCAGGCGGCCAAGGCATTCCATTGCTACGACACAGCGCACGGGCCAGCCCTAGTGTGGGAACCGAGCATGCAATGTGGAGGCACTGCCGGTCAATTCGTATTGCGGGGTCTGAGCGTGATTGCCATCGTGGTGGTCGGCCTCGTCTTTCCCCTGGTACTCCGCTACATCGTCGTCACCCTGAATCAGCAGAATCGACTCTTTCACCCCGCGACGCGGGAGATGTACAAAGCGCTTTATGAAAGTTACCTGGAGGACAGGTAGGACAGGAGCACGGGCGGGCGGGCGGGTGGGAGGGGGGGCGGGAGGGTGGGAGCGAGTCGTGAAGTAGTTCCCATTGGCCCGTCAGAAGAGAGGCAGGTCTCATGTGATGATCCCGCCTCCCACCTCTCTCACCTGACCCTGCTACACTTTCCCTTGGTCAGGCTCTTCTACGATCTGGTGCTGTTGGGCTTCCGGGCCGCACTCCTTCTTCCCCTCTTAGCCTTCCGCAGCGGCTTCGTCCAGGCGATGGTCATGCTGGCCGCCACGGGCTTGTACTACTTCTACTACCGGGGGAACAGTCCTTTCATCAAATTCGAGGACCAGGGCGACCTCGAGCACCCGAATTTGCATTATCGCGCGGAGGAATCGAAGGTATGTGGGGGTCTGTCTCGGTAGTACACGAAGAGAAGCAAAAGGGCCGGAGGGAATGGAGGGAAGGAGCATGGGCCAGACGCCCCCGAGTGCAGCTCTTGCCACCTGTGATTTTTCTTTGTTTCCCAGAGTTTTTGTCGTCGTCTTGTATCTGCGGCTTGGCTTGTCGGTGCCTCTGAACAGACGATGCACACGCCGCATGAACCCGCTTCTTCGCGTCTCTCTGACCCACATCGCCCTTCTTTTTCCTCCCTCCCTCCCTCCCTCCCTCCCTCCCTCTTATCGCTCAGGTCGGCGTGGTGACTTTTTGGCTGGTGGCGGCGGCCATAGGGTGCAAGAGCGAGGACATGGTGGAGGTCTGCGGCTGGATGTTCGTGGTCCTCAACATTTTCGTCCTCGCTTTCGTCTTTCGGAACCTGGCGTTGGGCATCCGAAACGTCAATCAGGAGCCGGTGCGTTGTTTCCTCCATGCACTACCCACCAGTGTGGAAAATCCTGTTGTGTGTGCATTGCAGGTCTCTTCCCCTCTGTGTATCGGACGCTTTATTCCCTGCCTGTCTTCATGTGCCTTTTCCTTGCCCGAAGTCTGCGGCCCGCCGTCTGACTTGTTGTGCCCTGGCCTTTGACCTTGCACTGCTTCCACCGTGTTCACCCTCCCTCTCTTCCTCCCTCCCTCCCTCCCTCCCTCCCCCCCTCCCTCCCTCCCCTCCAGGATGCCTCCGAGGTCCTCGCCCTCCGCGATGAGCTCCTGTCGGACCCCTCTATCGACAAGGGTCACCCCAACGACCACATCTTCACCCAAGAGGGGTGGCGCGGCTTCCTCCACTCTTTTCTCACCTTCGAAACCTCCTCCCCTTTCACTCCCTCCTCCTTCCGGGCCACGAACGCGCAGAGCCCGAAAGAAGGCGGCTGGATGAGTGCATTCCTTTCCCCAGCCCAACGTGTCCTTGCCCGTCTGATGGGGAGGGAAGGAGGGGCGAGGGAGGGGGAGGAAGGATGGACGGCTGGAGAGGTGGAGAAACCGCCGCGGAAGACGGCAGTTACAGGGCAGGTGGACTCGGGCGTGGCCATCACGATCGGCGCGACGCCCAGGACGCAGGGGGGGGAGCGAAAGCTGAGCGCTACCGCCCGCACACCCCGGAGCGTGAAATCACCGAAGACGTCGGGTTCCCAGCGGAGCATGAAAACACCGAGGACGCCGGGTTCCCACCGGGGGAGGAAACGGTTGACCCGCCAGGCGGTGGCGGAGTCGGTGAGGAAGGAGATGCAGGGCTTTTTCGGATTTTTCCAGAGGGGGGGAAGCAAGGTGGAGGAGGAAGAGAAGAAGGATGAGGAAGCGAGGAGGAAGAAGCGGAGGGAGAAGAAGGAGGAGGAGGGGGAGGAAGGGGAGGCGCGGAAGCGGAAGGAAAAGAAAGAGAGGAAGGAGAGAAAAGGTACGAAGGAGGGAGGAGAGGGAGCGGAAGGAGGAATGGACGAGAGCGAAGCAGGCAAGAAGAAGAAGAAGAAGAGCAAGAGGAAAGATAAGGACGTGCTGGGGGAAAGCAGCACCGAAAAGATTGATGAGGAAGGAGAAGCGGCGACCGAGGCGATGGCTGTGGACGAAGCTCCTCTCAGCGTGGAGGTTGCCGCGGTGGTGGATGTTCCCTTGTCCCCCACTGCCGTAGTCGTGGACTTACCTCCATCCACGGACATGGAAGAGGAGAAGAACGCCGAACCCTGAGCTTTCCAGAAGGAAGGGGGATGGGGTCAGGTTTTAGGATAAAGGGGTGGAGGTGCGGTCAGAAGCGACCTGCCTGTGCTTCTATCAGGAACAATGGCTGCTCGTGTACTTGTCTGGGGTGGGCAGTAGGCCGAAGCCGAAAAGACGTGTCTCCGAATGGACAAGCTTTATGCAACGCGGGCATTGGCACGCGTGCAGTTCCCAGGTTTGGAGGTAGGAGCGTCGAAGAGAAGTGGAGATTACAGATAGGGGGTTGGAAAAAATACGAGGAGAAATACCTGTGTATTTTCTTGATCGTAGGCGGGTTGTGATGTTGAACAGGTGTTGATGGGGTCTACATAGGGATGGGACTGCGTCATGGTAGAGGGGCGGCCAATAGGGTGAGGGAGACCCGATGTCACGGGACAAGCATAGGCTGACGGAAGGAAGGCGGAGATTGGCAGACTCTCGCAGGTTTGGGGAATGTAGAGGAATGCGTGATCAAAACATAAGATTGGACGGATTCACTGGAAACGATATTTTGGTCAACTGTTGCGCTCTTATTTTGCTCGCACAGAGTGGGGAGGTTGTTCATGCGGTTATAGTAGTACTCAACACCATCCCCTTCACGCCTAAGATTTTTATCCTACTCCGTATAATGCTCAAGGAATGTAATATGATTTGATGGACCCCCCTCGGAAGGGCGCACTACGCGATTGACAGTTTTTGGAAATTAAGAAAAAGAAAGATCAACACGAACGTATGGGCCGAGGAAATACCGAGACTTCTTGTCAGACCAAGCCACACTTTACCGCGTTCACAATCCTTGTGCCAGGCACATTTTCTTCCCTCATGAAGACACTTGATCTGTCATAATTTGTGCCTGGAAATTTGAAAAGCACTCGAGTAGTGAATGAAAGAGGAGACGGGGAAAATAGGCGCGAGGTTAGATGCTCTACAAATATTGTCGAGACTTGAAGGTTGTGCTGCGATACATTCATATGTTAAAGGTTCAACCCCCGTGGCTGCAAAATGAGAGGCAGAACGAGGAACATTATAATGCTCGTCATGGCCTCGTGTCAAATAGGGGTCGGCATACAGAGCTTGTATGGGACTTCCCCTTTCGCAGACGAGAAAATTCAGGGCCCTCAGGTAAGCGTAATGAGCCGTCCACACAGCACATGTGGTGGGTAATCCTAGACATGGCTTTCTCGTGGCTCGGTCCACGCTCTCTTCATTCGACAGAATATCCCAGGCAAGGTCTGGATGGCTTGGTTTGATAGAGGAGGACGAAACGTCGCCTACCACTCTTACGATGATGTAAATCATGGTTCCTGCGAGCTAAACCCATGCACGGGCGTAGACGCGGTGTACAAAAATGTCTTTCGAAAGGTAGGCACGCGTTGGAACATAATGAAATAAGAAGATTCGAGGAAAATCCGGCATGGCAGGACACCAAGAAAGGTCCATGCAGGGATCCCTTGGACCCTCTGAGAGGTGCCTTTCTCACCTATTTCAATCCCGCCAGACGTGTCATTCAATCTCAATTTTCTCGCCCTTAGAAAAATTAAAGTCGTGGCACCAATAGAAACCCATGCTTCTACCTCTTTTGTCACCCTCCTCTCCACACAGGACGAAGGCGCCTCTACCTCCTACACCAAACCTCCGAATGGGGGTTGGCCCGGCGATCGCTTCGCAGGGAACAACAGCCAGGTGCCCATCGATCAGATGTACTGGGGATGGAATGCTCTAGGTAAACTTCCCCTCTTTTTCTTCCTCGCTACTTCCCTCCCGCTCCATTGTTTCCTCTCCTCGGAACCCCCCCCCTGCCCACACCTTTCTCCCGTGCTCGATCCTCCCTTCGCCCGCGCGTCGTCCTTACCCCTTCCGTACTCCATGCGCCAATCCTCTCCCATCATCTCCGATCAGGTAACTGGGTGCGTTTCTCCCTCCTCGTCCAGGAGCCTGGGGACTACACGGTCTCCCTCTTCGGGACCAGTAACAGCGGCGGCACTTTGCTCTTGACTGTGGACGACTATGCTAGCCACGGAACCGAGGCGGTCGGTGTCAGGACAGGAGGGAGAGGTGGAGAAGGGCCAAGGGCGGTAGATTCTCGGATTCTCGGCGTAATTGCTCGTTCAGATCCTTCTGCTGTTTTCTCACCCATCTTGTTCTCCCCCTGGATTTTCCCTCCCTCTCGCCATCTTTTGGATGCAGTCCGTCACAGCTGCCATTCCCCCCACGGATGGGTACCATCGATGGTCCCTCTTTCAAGACATCGCCGTCCTCCCCGCCTTGCGTCGCGGCCCGGCTCTCCTCACCGTCAATGTCACGGGGATCGACAACTACAAGGAGGGGAGTCAATTTGGCAACCTGCTCTGGTTGGATTTCGTGCGGAGAGGGTAGACTTAGTTCGGTGCCATTGTCCTCCCTTTTTTTAATTGATTGGCCGTCCTTCCTGTGACATGTGGGTGGGCCTCGCAAGACTTGCAGGGGCCGGGTCGGACGACATCGTTAATAGGGCAGAGAGGAAGGGCAAGCACTCGACACATGCCTTCGTGTGCGTAAAGTAAGATCGACTGAAGAAGCACTCCAGGATCCTGCAACGCACGTGCGGTCTTTTCTTTGTGTTTAAATTCTATTGCTTCCCCACGCTAAGGGGCTCCGGACGCCTATCGACAAAAGGACGCCCGCCCAAAGGAACATGCCAGCCTGTGTATCGGCGTTTCGATCCCGTACGCCCCATGCCACGCGGCCGCCGCACGCAAGGAGGACGATGCTGTGGTGCCCCCCTCAACGGGGCACCGCCGCTACATTTTCTCGTGCCCCAGGTCGTTCGCTGTGGGTCGTGTGTTAAGGGAAGGGGAAGATTCTCCATCCCTCGAGATAGAGCCTGGCCTAAGCGGTCATAGACGGCCAGGAAGACGACGAAGATGCACGCGTCCGACAGAAGCCCGCATGCACACCAAGGTGGCTGCATCCTGGCGACGAATCCAAACTAGCGGGTCTCGGACCTCCTCATATCAGATACAACTCCTTTCGATCAAATGGATCCCTCCCTCTTATCCCCTCTCCCTTTCGACCTATAGCTCCCAGCCGTCGCCTTCACACTGTCTTCCTTCCTTGTCTATACAGCCGCTCCCCTCTCCTCCTCCACCCTCCCTCCTTCCCGTTTCCATTCAACCCACATGGTCCGATGAGTACGGTCATATACATAATCCCCCACCCCCCTCCCAAGCCCTCCCACCCCCTCCCCTTCCCTCCGGAATCGCCTTTCCCTACACTTCCAGGGCCAAGTCCCCCGCCTCGACTGACTGTACGACCCTCTGCTTCCTTCCCTCTTCTTTCCCTCCCTCCCCCTTCCCATTGGTGCCGTAGGAAGGCCTGTGCTTGTTTTCGGAGGAAGCCGGGAATTTTCCTGACCCAGGGAGGAAGGAGGGAGGGAGGGAGGGAGGGAGGGAGGGAAGGTAACCTGTGGGCGGAATTATGAGGGGTCTTGGCCCGTCTGGACGCCATCATCATGTGTTCCACCTCCATCTCCACCTGGAGGCGGGAAGGAGGGCGGGAGGGAGAGAGGGAAGGAGGGAGGGAGGGTGAGGGGCCGGAGGGAGGGAGGGAGGGAGGGAGGGGGGAAGGGTACCTCCTTGGCCTCCGAAAGCCACGGAGCTTCTTCATGATAACCCGGGCGTCCCGAGACTTCTCGTCCCGTGCCAAGAGCCAGCGGGGAGACTCGAGGAGGAAAGGGGAGCAGAGGAGTTGGAGGCAGGCGAGAAGGGCGGTAACGGCGAAGAGGAAGCGCCAGCCCTGTGCGGTGGCGAGGGGGTAGGCCAAGACGTCTGGAGGGAGGGAGGGAGGGAGGGAGGGAGGGAGGGGGTGAGGAAGGGGAGGAGGGAGGGAGGGAGGGCGGGGGGGCAGGGCGGGCGGTACCTGATACTAGGATGCCCGTCACTAAGGAGAATTGCGTGAGTGTACCCAGCGTCCCCCGGAGGGTGGGAGGCGCAAGTTCTCCGAGATAAATGGGGACAAGGACGGAGGCGAAGCTGAAGGGAGGGAAAAAATGAGGGGTGAGGAGGAAGGAAGACATTTTCAGGTGATGAGGAGGGAAGATGACGTACCCGGAGGCCAGGCCAATGATGAAACGCGCCGGGATGAGCCAGAAAATGGAGGGTGCGCCTGCAAGGATGATGCCGCCGACGAGAAAGATGAGGGCGTTGATGAGGAGGGCGCCGCGTCGGCCCCGTTTGTTGGCGAGGATGCCACCGAGGATGGCCCCCCCCGGGTCACCGTGGGGAGGGAGGGAGGGAGGGAGGGAGGGAGGGAGGGAGGGAGGGAGGGAGGGAGGGATGAATGATTGTGGAAGTGGAAGGTGCCATCGTGTACGGCGGAAGGAGACGTGGATGGAAACGGGTGCATAGGTGCATGGCAGCCTGCGTGGGAGAAAGCCAGGGTGCGGAAGGCGCAGGGAGGGAGGGAGAGAGGGAGGGAGGGAGGGAGGGAAGGGGAGTACCGATGGCGAAGGCGGAGACGGCGAGCGACCATTCGGCCGTCGTGTGCCCCGGAAACACAACCGCCTCGGGGGCGTTCATCTGTGAAGAAGGCGGGAGGGAGGAGAGGGAGGGAGGGAGGGAGGGAAGAAGGGGGAAAAGAAGGGAGGGAGGGAGGGGGGAGAAGGGGAGGGGAGGGGAGGGGGGGCAGGCCCAGACAGGATGAGGGGACGGTCCTCTAGAGGAGGGAGGGAAAGAAGAGCGAGAAAGCAAGGGGGAAGGAGGGAGGGAAGAAGGGTGAGAAAGCAAGGGGGAAAGCGGTACCAAGGAGGTGTTGTAGCCGACGAGAAACTCGGCGATGACGGCGATAAAAACGGCGAAAGCCAGAGGGGCGGTGACGATGACCTGTGGGGCGTGGGGAGGGGAGAAAGATGGCATGGGCCCACCGTCGACCCGACAAGGGAGGGACAAGCACGTGGACGGGGGGGGCGAAGGGGGAGGGGCCGGGGGAGGGGCTGGGGGGAGGGAGCGGGGGAGGGAGGGCAAGGCACCTGGTCCACGTCCACATCGGCCAGGAGGGCGGACTCCTCCGTGGCTTCCTCCCCAGCGAGACGAAGGGACTTCTGAGAGAGCACTTTGTGCAGGGCGTGTTCCTGACAAGGGGATAGGGAAGAGGGGAGGAAGCAGGGCAGGCAGGAGCATCCATGACCGCATGTGAGCGAGTCGACGCGTCTGTTTCTACTTTGGTAAGACCCCTCCCCTTCCTGCTTTCTCTCCCCATCTTCTCACCTTGAACTGCAACCCGTGGACCGTCGTGAAGGGCAAGGCTTCGTAAAAAGTCCTCCGGCTCTGGGGAGGGAGGGAGGGAGGGAGGGAGGGAGGGAGGGAGGGAGGGACGGGGAGGAGAAGGAGGGGAGGTGGCGAAAAAAGGGGGGAGGAAAGGGAGGAGGGGTGAGTCTTCCTCCCAAAGCATTATGAAGTTCCCGTATAGGGCGTTTACTTCATCCCCACCTGAAGCGAGACGGAAATGGACAAAAGCCAAACAGCCTTCAGACCTCCCCTCCGCCCGTCCCTCAGCCGCTCCTTACCTGGTCTTGTCGGTTCAGATTAGAGGGCCCAATGCCAACAGATACTGAGGATGACCGATTCATTGTGATTGCGTGCTTTGCCCGCGCACTCTCCTGGACAAAAGGCAAAAGAGAGCGAGAGAGAAAAAAGACTCGGGTGAGAGACGGGTCGTGCTACCTTTCGCTTAGTGAATTCTCCATTATTCTTCAGATTGCTTTGATTTTCCTGGAAATAAATCTCCTTTTGACTACCTTGTGCACCAGGCGGTCCAATGCCGCGTGGGAGGAGGCTCTTAGACTCGGTTTCATCGTCTAAAGCAGTCTTCAGACCTGCCGGTCTGGGATGAGGGAAGTCAATGGAAGGGAGGGAAATCGATGAGAATGACGGCAGGAAAATTGCTTGCCGTATCAAGAGCTGCATTTCAAGGAAGAAAAATCAGAAATAAACGCTTTTTCTCGAGGTGAAGAATCCTCACTGCAGGGTAAGAATCTGATGTTGGGGAGCGCGGCCACAGGGAGTTGTAGGAGACGGAGGGCAGAATGGAAAACGGTCGGTCCTGTATTTGAAGATCGATAACTTTGCCAGGAAACGGACTTTCCTGATTATTAATTACCTTTCCGCTGGAGGTGTCTGAAGAAGAAGTGCCTGTGCTACACTAAAATGGGAGGGTGCACTCTAAACGAGCTCGCTGGTCAACCCCCCCAACGTATGGTGCTGTCTTGAGCGATGCCTGAAAGCGAAGTTCTCGAACCGAATGTGTGCTCACAAATGCCAGGCTTCACGCCACGTCCTGTTCCCATCAGTGAAGAAGTGAAAACGTTCATGTCATGAGCAATGTAAGCTTTGCACTTGAGGGACAGGATGAGCAACACATCATGATACTCAGGCATTGGCATGGCCCGTTGGAGTCCTGGTCGTCTCCTCCGGGTCGCTTTGCAGGATCCTCCCCGAACAAGATGCGACGCGTGGTTCGCTTCACTTTTGCCATATATTTAAGGTGCGACGGTCCTGCACAAATATCCATCGGGTATATATGATGAAGAAGATGTTGTACATCACGGCTATGGGGGAAAGGATGAGGATACACCGCCCTTAACGGACGCTGTTAGTGAACGCTTCAGGAGCGCGAACTCGTTAGTTTATGCGACCTTCCCTACTCTTTACCAATTTCCATCTCTTTATATTTTGTACCTGTAAAAGTGGTAGACGACAGCTCCTAGAAGTATGTAGAATGTGAAAGGATGCAAAATTATTGTTGCTGACATCATTTTGCACACCCGTAAACCACATCATGCTTTGCGGGCGGCAGTGCTAGATTCCTACACTCGGAATCCACGGTTCTGACCTCCAAACATATTTTTTTTACGTGTTGGCCATCATGTAAGTGATACTAAAAAAGATCACATAATAGGCTACCACCTACGCCTGCTCTCACAACTAAATTAAATTAAATTTTAGAAAAAGTGCGTGAGATGGGTTCCATGACAATTTCAGTTACTTTATTAAACATGACGGTTTCTCTTTCTTCCTCTTAACTTCACGATATATCATTTACGTCCAAATGATACTCATCATCAGCGATTTCGCTTTGTCCTGCATACCGAAGTTCAACATTAATCTCATCCCATGGTCACTTTAGCTTTCTCCACTTCACGCCACCCGGTAAATGATGTGCACACCACTATCGGTGGAAATCAGATCACTAAGTTCACCGACGCCTAAGGAAAACGAAACATCTAGAGCGGGATGAAAAGACAGCACGGAATGAGAAAGAGCCAGACGCCTTGGGAGGACATGGTACTGTGACGTGTGCAGGCACACGCATGATGTCCGTTTATGAAGGCAATTCGACACCAAGAAGCAAGGATAAAAGGAAGAAAGAGTGAAGCCAGGACAAGAATCAAAAAAGGAAGCAAAAGCTACCCCTCTCCTGACCCACGGACCGCGTCGTACCCTCGAAAGGCTTCTGCATTTGACCCCTTCCAAAGAACCCTAAGCTTCCGCCGGCCCTGGCACTGCTACAATCGCTCTCTACCTGTGTAGGTTTCACATTTAATGTCGTTCTAGCGCACAATCGACCGTTCACGCCCCAAAGACATGCATGCAAAGGCTGTACATAATTTTTCTGAACGGACGCTTCAGTCGATCTACCACCCCTCTTTCATCTTTTCCCGTCTTACCTTGGCTAAATCTTCAAATGCCCGTTGCATACTTGCACTCCCAGCCGACACAATTTGTTCCCGCAAAGCTGTAGGGGAGGGAGATGGAGCAAGGGTATTATGAGCTAAAGTACAGGGAACTGGGGAGTAAGTGTGGAGGATGGGTCGTCGGGCAATTACGGTACAAGGATACTTGTTCGTGCACTCACCCGCTAGAGATTGCATGGCTTCTTCCTTGGTGCAGGTGATGTTCTCTTGCCGCCACGAGGAAGGCCGGCGGGAACCCTTGTGTTTTTTGAGGAGGTGGAGGACATGTACCTGCAGGGAAGCAGGGAAAAGACAAGACCATATCGAATGTGGATCACCTGAGGCTTGATTACACACTCGGCTGTGCTCAAGCCGGACGGGTCGACTTACAGGTAAGATTACGGATTCGTTCAAAGAGCGTACTAGGTGAGTGTGGGTATCCCTCCACCCTTTGCACCGTCCTCCAATCTCTTTCCTGCCATCACTCACGGACCTGTCCGCTGTCAGCACTCGCCGGTGCCGTTGGTTTCTCCCACACACTTTCGCCCGTCGTGGTGTTGTAGTAATAAATCTGTCCGCCGCGGGACCTACTCTCTGGCAATAAGTGCATTATGATAAAAAGTGACATGAAAATGCCAAAATGGTACGTAAAAACCATAAGTATGAAGTGAAGCTTACCACGTTGAACCCAGCCAGCTGGAATGTCGGACATGTTCTACTTCCTGTTTCTTGTTGAAAAAGAAAGTCAATTTGGAATGAGATTCATACATGCACAACATTCATTATCGTACAGGAGGCTGCACCGCCACATCTTAAACAACAATCATTTTTATCACTTCCCCCTCCAACCAACGTGGCGCGCACGACCATACCAACCCGCTTCTTCATGAATAAATGTCGAGCGTGTCCTTTGTCGTGCATATCAAATGTGGGAAGACAAAGCCTTTGGAAGACGTCGTTTCGGCGTTTCTGCCTCCGCGAGTCTTAGCGATCGACCTCCCCAAAGCTATTTGGTACGCTTTTACTTACTCCACAGCACGTAAATGGGCATCAAATGACAACATCCAAGGACGAAATGAGTGTCAGAGTTTCTTACTAGCGGCTTTGGTGATGGGCAGAGGTAATGTTGATCAAGATCGCGGATGTGTTTGCCTCGGGCGCTCTACAGTCGTCTCACAGTACTGAAGTGGAAGTGAAACGAGCGTCCTGCGTACCGGCATCCCTAGAATTGCATGCATTTGCCAGAGCGATTGTAGATATGAAATAAGCCCACAATGAGAAAACAGTGTCTTGCCTTTCCTTCATCATCCTACAAAAAGCTTTAATTCCTATATTAGCAGGTCTACTTGTCAACGGGCTTGGACCTTTGAAAACGAGAAGCAACATCGCTGGATTCTTGTCCAAAAGATGAAACTCGGGTACGCATTTTCTTACAATCTTCATGAAATGAGGACCATAAGATGTATTTCATGACACTTCCACCTACGCCCTCCACGCCGCACTTCCCTTGCTGTAATCCCCCCTATCCATCCAGTCTTACTCCCACGCCCTGCTACAAGAACCTTGTCCTGGTCGGGGGGGGGCACGCGCATGTCCACGTGCTTAAAATGTGGGGAATGCAGCCTTTGCCAGGTATGGGCGGATATAATCTAATCTCATGGAAGTTTAATCTCCACCATAGCTCGGATTTTTGACCGTTGGACATGGAGGAGAGGAGAGGAGACGTAAGAAAGAAGAATGCCGAGACTTCCGTTCTCATGCAAGCACCGCAACGCCATCCAGGCGTTCAATTGACCCTCATCACGCGGGACTTGAGTACACCGTATTCCGGCATGCTCCCCGGTAAGCTGATTTCCCCCTTTCGTGTTTTGACCCCCCTCGCCACTGACAATGACTCAAGGCCGTCGTGGCGGACTGATGGCCCCTTTTCTCCGTCTGTGAATGGAACCCTCTCCAGGTTTCATCGCAGGGCATTATTCCGAAGACGATTGTCACATCGATTTGACCCGCTTAGCAAATTTTGCCGGGGCCCGTTTGGTCCACAGCGAGGTGCGGAGGGACGAGGGCAGGGGGCGGACAACAAAAAGAGAATGAACAGGGAGAGGAAGGGGAATGGGCGGGGAGGGGCGTGTATGGAGACGAAGAGCCGTGAAGAAGCGGGGTTGTCGGGAGAAACTGCGTGATGGTGCAAGAGAAATCGGAGGTGGACACAACACCAGAAAAAGCTGGAATTTTCCTGCGCGTCGCGTCTCGGACCCATGCCTTCGAATTCCCTCTCGCCCTCCCGCCAGGCTTGTGGCCTCGATATTTCCCAGCGGCACGTCCTCTGCAGGGATGATCGTCCCCCTTTACCGTACGACATCCTCTCCCTCGACATCGGCTCCTCGCCCAGCACCAGCCTCCTCGATGATCCATTGGACGTAAGGAAATCGTGGCCTCCGAACTCCGTGGGGCCTTGTGCTGGTTGCAGCTCGAAGCTACGCGACCGATGCATGGTCTCCTTGTGGGCGTTACGCACACCATTTGGTTCCCTTGCTGACGTCCCTCCCTCCCTCCCTCCCTCCCTCCCAAGGCCTCGACGATGGGCATCACGCCGGTAAAGCCGATCGATGGATTGAGTGCACGCTGGAATGTGTTGCTTGAAAGAGTGCGTCAGTGGCCGGCAGAAGGTGAGACATACGGAAGGGAGGGAGGGAGGGAGGGAGGGAGGGAGGGAGGGAGGGAGGGAGGCACATATTTTGTGCGAAAGTCATTCGTTTCCATTCCTTTTCTTCCCAATGTCAAAACGGGACGCAATGTCATGACGAAGGCATTTCTCTCCACCGCATCTCATAATAATGGGGTGCATAACTCCTTGTTTTCCGCCTGCCCGCAAAGGAGGTCCCTCTGCCTTTGTCGAGCCTTGGGCCGCGCGCTCCCTCTGATATTGACTCGTGCTCCTGGTCTATTGCTTGTTACTACCCGGATGACTTAAAGAGCAGAATTTTTAACTTTCAAAGATCGAGCTTCTCACTCACGGTAGGAACAAAAGATCATCGAACCCTGATTGAACTCCCTCCCATCTTTCCCTCGCTCTTGTCAAAATCAGGGCCGCCACTACGCTTGTTGGTGGTAGGAGGAGGGGCAGCTGGGGTAGAACTGGCTTTGGCGATGCAATTTCGTTTAGGGCAAGAGATGGACGGGGGCGGGGAGAGGGTGAAAGTAAGGCGGGAGGGAGGGAGGGGAGCGAGGAAGCGAGGGAGGGAGGGAGGGAGGGGAGAAGAAAGGACGAGAGTATTTTTGGGGCAATGATGAAGAGATGAAGAAGCATTGAGTGGAACGCAGGGCAAGAGCCTGTTTGGACCAATGGACTCATCAAGGCATCGATATCCTTCCTCCTCCCTCCCTTTTGACTTATTCTCCCTTCTCCCTCTATCTCTTTCCCATCTCCCCATGTCTCCTTCCCTCCCTCCCGCCATCCAGGTCTCTCTCCTGACTAAAGGCACCACCGTCCTTCCTTCCCATCCGGCAAAGGCGCAGGAGATATTTATTCGCATCTTCAAAGAAAGGGGTATTGACCTACACACCCAAGCAGAGGCCGCAAGCGTGAAAGAGGGTAAAGATTCGGGGGGAGAAAGAGGAGGGAGGGGATGACAGTAAATAGAGAGCATAGGAGTGCGTGGGGAGAGAGGAGAATGGAAATAGGAGAAGCTCTTGCTTTATGCCAAGATTGTAAAAGTATACGGCGTGCCTCGCTCGTCTCCTCCTCACTTTTGTTTACCTCCCCCCCCCCCCCCAGATCCCTCCTCTCCTTCTTCTCAACCTTCCTCGACCCCGGCCCCGTTTGCTCGGCTCAATGTACTGCACACCAAGGACGGGCGCTCTTTCCCTTACCATGAATGTGTCTGGTGTACCGAGGGGCAAGCTGCCCCCTGGCTGATGAAGACAGGTGAGGGTTCGAGGACGGAGGGGGGGATGGGAGTGCGAGAGGTCACGCTGTCTGAGACGGCATTGCAGTTTTAGAGGCTGTGAAAGGCAAATGGTGCGTCGAAGCCATGTGACACGATAGCGAATAGCGAGGCGACGAACAACGACCCATGTCGTCCTGTCTTTGCCGGCCCTCACCCTGGAGCGCTTGGCATCAAACTCCTCCTTCCCTCCTTACCTCCTGCCCTCCTGCCCTCCCTCTTTCTTCAGGCTTGACTTTAGACGAAAAGGGCTTCCTTGCGGTCAATCGCCACCTGCAGTCTGTTTCTGATCCCTATGTTTTTGCCGCAGGCGATGTCTCCTCCATGCTGGAACACCCTCGGCCGAAGGTAGGAAGGGAGGAAGGGACAAGGGCAGACAAGGAAAGGGAAAATAGACGCGTCTTTTTTTCTGGTGTGGATGGGGTCCTGGTCTTAATCTCAAGAGAAAGATTAAAGATGACGAATATCACAGGGGAGGAAAGGGGAATAGGGATAAGAAGAGACTTGGAAGGGGGGGAAATATGAACGTTTATCTCGAAACCAACAACGGACAGGCTGGTGTTTTCGCCGTACGGGCTGGACCTCCTCTGCTCAGAAACTTAAAGAATGCATTGCGAGGCGCCACGCTTGCGACGTATACGCCGCAGGTGGGTCAAGGGGGGGGGGTTTATTGGTAGGAATATCATAGGAAACGGTTCAATGTGTGCAACTTGCATGCCCGCATACCCTTGCGGACGGCGTTCCTTGTGAATATTTTGGCGCTTGATCTCATTCAAAGTAGCAGTCATTCCAGTCGAACAATTCATTTCATTTTTGACCCCTTCCATCCTTACTTGTCCCTATGCTAGTCGACTTTCCTCTCCCTCATCTCCACGGGAGATAAATATGCCATCGCCTCGAAAGGGTCGGTCTTCGTATTGGAAGGAGTATGGTTATGGAAGATGAAGAACCACATCGATCGGAAATTCATGCGGATGTATCAGGTGAAAAGGGAGAGATAGGTTGAGGATGGAAAGTTCGTGGTAGTTTGAGCAGGACTTGATGTAAGACAGGCTGAGTGAAAGCGATGGTGATAGAGATAGATGGCAAGATATCGTCTTCCGTCTCACGAATGTCTTTCATCACGTACCAGGACCTACCCTCCATGGACCCGTCCACCTCCTTGTCCTCCCCTCCCTTTTCCCTGTCCGCTCTCTCCTCCTTCTTTACTCCTTCCCACCCTCCCAATCCCTCCGAGCCTGGGTCTCCTCCTGGGGAAGCAGCGACCTCCGTTCATTCCCATACCATGCGCTGCGGAGGCTGCGGGTCCAAGGTTGGTGTTGCATACTTGCATTTAAGTCGTTCGTTCGTTTCATCCTTCCTTCGTTTCATCCTCCGCACGCTTTCATCCCCTTCATTTCCCTTTTGAAAGCATTTCCATCTTTTCTCCTTCCTCTTGAGACCTCAATACCTTTCTGGAGTTGGAACGCGTCCACGGCATCCAGTGGTTGGCCCATCCCCTTCCTGCTTCTTTTCTCTCCCCGTGTCCCTATCTGCTACAGCAAGAAAGCTAATCCCGTTTCCCCCCTTTTTTTCGCTCCATGGTCCTCTGGATGTCACAGGTGGGAGCCTCTATCCTCTCTCGGGTATTGTCTCGCATCAAACAGTCCCACTCGTGCAACGAGGACATCCTCCTCGGCATGGGGGATGACGCGGTAAGAGAGGGGGGGAGAGGCGGAGGAAAGTGTGAGAGAACCACCAAGAATTAGTGTTCTCTTTGGGGGAGTTAGGAGTGTATGCAAGAGCAGGAAAATCAGAGGAATCAGATCAGGTATCGAAAATTAGTGTGGGCGTATGGTGAGCTATTCCACAAGAAGAGGTACTCTGCACCCACATGTGTTCCTACGTCGCATCCTTCCTCGCTCTTTTACCCCTCCCCCTCGATTTCAGGCTGTCTTCCGTCCGCCTCCTCCTCCCCTTCTGCAAATTCAGACTCTCGACTTCTTCCGCATCTTCTTCCCGCGCTTCGACCCCTACGTCTTTGGTCAAATTGCCGGTAGGGTGGATGCACGCCCTTTCCCTCGCGCTATACGCCTCTCCTTTATTTTTCATTCAAAAATCTCCTTGCCTTTTCGCCTTGGACAAAATAGATGGCACCAGATTTTGTCATGGGTCATCTACGTGTCTTTTCTCTCAATGCTCTTGTCCCTTTTTGCACCGGACAACCATCCATTGCACGCTCCCTCCCTCGCGTTCCATTTCCCCTCTCCTCATATCCGCACGCTCTATCTATCCTGCCCTCCTTCCATACCTGCCGCAGCCAACCACGCCCTCTCTGATTGCCATGCTATGAACGCACGACCTCGGACGGCATTGGCCCAGGCGGTCGTTCCCCTCGCTGCAAGTGAGAAGCTCACGGAGGGTCTCCTGCTCCAGCTATTGGCGGGAGCAGTGCAGGTGCGTCGATCAATAGGCAACAAAAGGGCGGGAAAATGGATGGAATGATCGCAAGCAACTGTAAGAGTAGGGGTATTTGAGCAGAGGAGACTGCCGGAGCGCCATCATGCTACTTTAATTCTTCGTGGCACTGCGGGGCAACTCCTTTCCATCCGTTGTTCTCTTTCATCTCTTCTCCCGTCCCGTTCCTCCCCACCCCGCGCCACCCTGCTTGTTCGCCTTCCAGGTGCTGAACGCTGCCGGTTGTACCCTCGTCGGCGGCCACACATCGGAAGGCACTGAGCTTTCCCTGGGCTTTGCCATCACGGGCGAAGCTCACCCCTCGCAGCTCCTTTACAAAAAGGGGATCTTGCCCATCTCTTCACACCTCAAGAACGACGAGGAAGAAACAGAAGAATCCGAGGACAGAAAGAGAAGGAGGCTTGATGGAATGACATGGATGAACCCTGGTCGATCACTTTCTCTCGCGTCCTCCCCCTCGACATCCTTTGCTCCTGTCCCCACTTTCTCCTTGCTTCTGACGAAAGCCTTGGGCACAGGGACGATTATGGCAGCGGCAGGCCAGGGACAAGGGAACGCCAAGTGGGAAGCAGGAGCCGTAGCTTCGATGCTTCAGTCCAACGCAAAAGCCGCCGATATTTTATGGAGGGAGGGAGGAGCCATCGCTGCGACGGATGTGACAGGCTTTGGGGTACTGGGTCATTTGACGGAGATGATAAGAGGGGACAACGGAATGGTGGGGGAAGATAACCTTTTAACAACTGCTGGAACAGGACAGGAGGGCGGGGTGCGAGCTCGCTTAATCCTTTCTTCCCTCCCAGCTTTGCCCGGCGCTGAGGACTGTCTTGCCAAGGGTATAACTTCCTCCCTCGCCCCAGCGAACCAGCACCATGCCCGTCATCTCCTTCGCAATGTCCCCACTGTCGCACATAGCAATACGAGCTGCGTAAGACAGCATTCAAAGTACCCACTGCTTTTTGATCCGCAGACGGCAGGAGGGCTACTGGCGTGCGTGCCTGTGGACAAAGTGGGAATAACGCTTCATGCCCTTCAGGCTGCAGGTTATGAGGCAGCCTGTGTTATTGGTAAAGTTTGGAATGACGAAAAGACTGATGTCCATATAGAGCTAGTGATAGATTAAAATTACGCCCATAGAAAGGAGAACTTTACATATAACGGCTAGTATGCCGAGGTGGGTTCCGGACCAAATGTTTCCGTTCGAATTTTTATTTGTTCTCATGCTTGGATGACGCGCACACGATGTTCGGTTAGTGTAAAGAATACTATAATAATATTTTCAACTCAGAAATAGCAGTAGACATTGACTGTTACAGATATCGATACTTCTTCAAACTGCAGGTGGAAATGCACTCATAACAACTTTTCCAAATCGCAAAGTGTCTCAAAATATGCAGTGTCTACCGAGCCTGAGAGTAGTTGTGTGTTATCTAAAGCTACATTTCACAATTTTGCATACTTTAGTTGATTAAAGGAATTGTGCTTCACGTAAGAAAAAGATATGGTGGGTGAAAGCATTTCACAGTTCATCTTGCGAATTCGGTCCCATGAAATCTTTTAATGAGGCTTGTGATTATTTCTTCTCCATATTCTCCCCTGCTTGGTTACTCCTTGGTAACAATAGCTCATCTAGCAGTGGAAAAGGTAGTGCCCATAGAAAGCACATATGTTTCGCCATTTTTTGAAACCTTTGCGACTTGAAGAGGAAAAGGACAAAAAGTCCTCCGGTGATCATTCCTGCGCAATGACTTGTATGGTAGATACCCTCCTTGTCACCATTAGAGGAAAGGCTATCTGTACTCAGCTCCTCCCAGATCAAAAAAAGGGATTTGGCAAGAAAAGCGAGCTTGGCGAGGTTAGAAACCTTGGTGGTACGTTGGGCTCGGTGAGAAAGACATAGCTCCACGGTAATTAAGCCGTACACGACGCCAGAAAATCCCGTACTGCATCTGTATGAGTCTGTTTATATACATTTACCATGAGCTCATTCAATTTTAAGTCTGTGTGTAGCGAAATAGGTCTTACCCGGCGTAAAGATGGCTGCTAATATCTGGGCGACGATAGGTTTACAGAGCCAGATGAATATGAGCAAGACGATATAGCCCTGTGTACGCAAATTTGATAAACGCAGTGAAGCCGTATTTTGACTCTACTAATAAACGTGATATCAACCTCGTTTCCACTTACTCCTTCTCCCAAACCCCCATCTTTTTCGTGCTCGAGAGTCGGGCCAACCCATGAGAAAAGAAATAGGTTGCTGAACACATGCGACGCATCCGCATGAAGGAAAGGATGCGCTACCCAGCGTAATAATCCATTTACCAAAGTCTTCATGAAAGCTTGGGGGGTTATGGTGGTAAAGTTATCAATCGAAATGACGGAGGGGAGACAGCAGTGCTTCCACACGACGCTCTTTGCCTTCAACACCGTCTGCGCAACATGAAGACTGACCATGAAGATGAGCAGGCGAGCTGTCCATTTATCTTTCTGCTTACGTAGCATTGTTCTTGGAAAATGGAAAGAGACCAGTGTGAAAGCCTGAATAATGCAGGTAAAGACAGTAAGAGCATCGTGTCGGCGGGGCTGCGGGTACTAGTATTATATTGTTCACTTATTTGTGGGAGCAGTCAGCAGGATGATCCTATGGCCATGATATTTGCTGCATACCTAGTACCAAAAAGCTGAAGTATTTCATTGCACAAAGTTTACCGATCATGCTGACACCCGATAGATGTATTTCCCCCAGATATACGCTCCCAGGTTTTATCGGAAGGAAGAAGGGGCGGCGAAGTTGACCTAAAATTGCGCGAAAGCGGGGGGTACGAATGTAGAATGGATTCCGAATCAGAGCATTTATGAGAAAAACAAATTATTTTCTAGAACAGCCGCAGGTTTTTTTTCTTTAATAATACGCGCTACGTGTAAAACATCCGAACGGGGAAGTGTACGGATAGATTGTCGATGGAGGGGAGTGATCACCTTCCTCATAATCCTCATACACCTCTCAGTCATCAGACAATTGCGCTACCATCATCCAACGATAGTTGGAGGTTACGGTTGCCTGTAAAGTGAACTCGATATCGAAGTCGAGAGTAACAAGGCTAGGCCATTATTAAGTATGATTTCTCGCCGCAAAAGAAGCTACTTATTAGGACATTTGTATAATTAATGCTTATTTTTACTCAGCGGAGGCTGCCGTTGCACTTAACGTTGCTCACTACTACTTTGAATCCACTAATCTAATTATTTTCTAGGCAGCAAATTGGTAGTATCGGTAGAATGTCAAATGTATCATATTTGAATCAATTATTTTGATAGAAAAAGGCTTTATTCACAATGTCTTTTTAAATCAAGAGATGTCGTGAGAGATTATCTCGGAAAAAAAATACGGGGTCTTGCAGTAGAATGCGTCTCCGCGGGCTATTTGGCTCATGCAAAACGTGTTGACTTAAACCCAGATTAGCAGTTGTCCTAGAAAGTATAGGATGTTCGTTAGGCTTTTTACCTAACATACCAATGCATCCGAACAACTGCCACTCTCCCTCCAAAAAAATCTACTAATTCAATGCCGACCTCCCCGGCCACCTGAATCTCTTTCCCGTGGAATGAATGCTAAGTCTTATGCTCAAGTGATGAATAAATTTCATTGAAATAACCAACAGCAAAAAAATCTATTTCCGATTGTATCTATCCCCTGTTTTTGCTTCACTATGTTGCGCAGCATTTCTGATAAGCTTTGTGCGCAAAGAGGTCTTAAACGGCGCCTTGCGAGGCATAAAGTCGCCATGATCGCGAACTGGCTGATCTGATGGGCTATGTATGTCCCATGATCACTAAAATTTACAAATACAATTTACATGCCTGTGACGATTTAAAGTGCATGAACGTACAAGAGACAAACGGGGTCTCAGAAACATCTCTTTTGTACTAAGGTGAATGTATGTTTATTCTCTTCCCAGCTTCATACATGTAAGCTCTTTGCGACGCTCCTGCACTATCTTTGACAGGTCCAGTCATATGCGAATAAAACGTGCATTTTAGCAGAAGATACCGGCATGATCCTTGAACACAAAAAAGACTTCTTAAAGTAAGTACAAAATGAGCCTCATAATCAAAGGGAGTTGAATAAGAAGCCAAAAATATATACATGTTTATTCTCGCACACGTAGCTGGACCGATCCTCAAAAGCAAAATATTTGCTATAACACTCACACGGAACATTTTTTAGGGGACGAATGCTTTGTACCACAAGATTTTCTTTTTAACATATAACTGTCATAGCTATTACTGTCCAATGGATAATGCATATCGACGGGTAAAAGAGCCATCGCAAAGACAGTTAAGAAACTGTCAAATATCGAAGGGGAAAATTCGACAGCTGACGCTTTCCCGTCGAAGTTGACTTTGCTAATTTTCATGTTGATCTTCTCAGACAACGACACGGTCAGTACCGCTATTCTTACCACAGATTCATTGCACGCTTTTTATTTACAAAGTCACAGTGCGGCGTTCCAAGATCCGGGGGTCAGAGGAATGCAGCATTCTGACATTGTCACGCCTCGACGACAGCCCCGGTTCCTGACATCTTGTCCAAGATCCTTTTCTGCTTTATCCACTCCTCGACATCAGCCTATTGTTCGCAAGTTTTCCGGCATCAAATGTTGCCTTTTCCTCTTATGTAGCCTACCATTTATGGTGCCCGTCCGGACGCAATTTCCGTACGTGTACTGTTACTTCTGCTTTCTCCTCATTTCCCTTACTAGGTGGTAAATGTTGTCCGTATGTGCATCTCAAGTCAACCCTTCTCCATCGCACAGGGGCCCTCAGACTGTGGGACCAGGCTCAGATTTTTGGAATCAGACATATGATATCGATGGAAGGCCTGGTAAGGACCGGAGAGAATTTCTTCAAGCAAATTATAAGAGGCTCTCTGCTCGTATCTTACCGTTGCTCTTGCCCGATCTTGTCGCAAAGCCCTGGTTTCATTGCTTTGCTGTCGCGAGCACAAAGGATAATAGACGATTCTTACAAGCGAAATCATCTTTTCCTTCCCCTCGAAACTTTCCATTTGGGTGCTTTTCCTCCCGTGCAGTGACCTTGAGCCAGATTTCCAGCGCGTTGAACCAGTCTCGTCCTCATTACTTCTGGGGAGGCGACCTGGTCTGCTATGACGCCAACATGGCCTGTTGTCCAGCCTACTGCTGCAATGTGATGAGGTAAATGTCAGGAGGAAGACTTTGATGTCGACGAGAGAGCACCGTGATGATTCATGTGCCCACGGTCGACCCTTTTCCTCTTCCCACATATGTGTCGCAGCACGGTCCACGACCTACAGAAGCCGATGGACATGTCTTTCAGGGATTATCAGACCGCCTCCTTGAACGGGACCTTCCAAGTGTTGTCCTGGGGTGAGAGTCCCCTGCCCGAGGGCCAGGGCGGAGGGCAGGGGGGGCGGGATGACAAGGGTTCCGGCGCTTTTGTAGGGATCCTCTTCAAAACCTTCGAGTTCCCCATCTATGGAGGTATGCAGCGATGTGGGGGTGGGAATGGAGGCCAGAGAAAGGATAAGATGAGAGCGGTCGGATATAGCCAGGCATGTGTGTGCTTTGAGTCGAACAGCCGTCTTTTCCCTTGCCCATCTTTTGTCCCTTCCTCCGGGTAGGTTGGACGCTGGAAATTCACTTTAACAAGCCAGTTTTTGACCTGCGTTCTTTCAATGCGCGGATTGTGGGTACGGGAGACGGCGCCAAGACGTACTTCATGCAACCGGAGTACTGGTGGGGAGGGAGGGGAGGGAGGGAGGGGAGGGTAAAGTGTCTTCCCTGTGCGCCAAGCCGTATTCGGGGTAGGCAGGAGGGAAATATTGCACCAGCATGGTTCTGGGACTCATTTCCTGCCATTATTGAACAGGAATAAAAACATTCCCACGGGCACCCGACGTATTTTGGTGCAAGGTACGCCTTGCATTCCTCCCTCCCTTCCTCCCTCCCTTTTCCCTCCCTCTCTCCCTCCCTCCCTCCTGCCCACGCATTCGCCCTTTCTCTTTCCCTTTACTACTCCCCCCAGGCCTCACCACACCCATCGGCAAAGATGGCATCCCTCTGACTGCCGATGGAGCACTGTGGTACAACCCTAAGTCTCACAGCCCCCTTCCGCCACGGTACCTCCCTCCCTCCCTCCCTCCCTCCCTCCCAACCTCCCTCCGTCCTTCCCAACCTCGCTCCAGTGCTTCCATGAAAATCCCCATCGGCAAACTCTAGGCGCCTTTCATCGATCGATTGCGTCTTCTTTTCACGTCCCGTCACCCCTCCTCGGCCCCGCCTCCCTCCCTCTCCCTCCTCTCCCTCCCTCCCTCTCCCTCTCTCCCTCCCTCCCTCCCTTCTTAGGCCCCGGACCTTACAAACCGGAGCCTCGGCCAGTGCCTCCTCCTCCAGCCACGGCAGGGGAGAAGTACAATCTCGCCGAGGTGCTACAGGTGAATAGAGAAGGGGGGAGGAGAGGACTCGAAGAGATGGGGCCGGGGTGATACATGTGGGAATGTGGAGGAGGAAGGGGAGGAGGAAGGGGAAGAGGGAGGGAAGGAGGGAGGGAAGGAAGGATTGAACTCCGACAGGCACGGGGAGAACGCAGGGATCGTGCACCCAGACCAGACGGGGATTGGGCTCAGTCACATGGATGTGAGCATTAAGCTTCCTCCCTCTCCTCTTCCCATCCCTACCTCTTCCCACCCCTCCCTCTTCCCACCCCTCCCTCCAGCTCTCCTCCCTCTTCTACGAAGCCCAGAGGTCCGGGAAGCTTCCTCCCTCCCAACGGGTACGCTGGCGCAAGGACGCGTGCATGGACGACGGGCAGGATGTGGGGGAGGACTTGGCGGGAGGTTATTTCGACGCCGGTGATTACATCCAATTTACGGTAAGAAAGACAAGCTTTCCCCCGTAAGCTTTTCCCCTTCCTATGGGCTCTGGTGCTCGTGGCCGGCCGCATTTGATCGTGTTCTGTTTCCCTCCCTCATTTCCTCCCTCCTTTCCCCTCTTTCTCAGGTTCCTATGGCCTACTCGATGACCGTGCTCCTGTGGGGACTCATCCGTTACGAGGACGCGTACGTGGCCGCCGGGGAGCTGGGGCACATGCGGGATACGGTCAAGTGGGGCCTCGACTGGCTCTTGAAGACGCACACGGACAGGAACGAGCTTTATGTGCAGGTGGGAGGGAGGCCGGGGACGGGGAAGGGAGGGAGGGAAGGAGGGAGGGAGGGAGGGAGGGAGATGAATGGGAGGGGTAGAGGGGAGACAATGGGGAATGCGTGGAGGGGGCTCCGCTCTATTCATGGATCGTTGCACCGATGGCTCCTCTTCCCCTCCCTCCCTCCCTCCCTTCCTCCCCCCTCCCTCCCATCCCGTTAGATTGCGGACGAGGTAGATCATTGCCGGTGGGGCCCTCCCGAGACCATCAACTACCTTCGCCGCTCCTACAAAGTCACCTGCCTCAACCCGGGCTCCCAGCCAGGTACACGAGGGAGGGAGGGAGGGAGGGAGGGAGGGAGGGAGGACTCTCGGCGTGTCTTGGTGACTCGGAGCCAGTACGCCCCCTCGTCTTGCTTCAAGTCCGTCAGAAAGAGCCGCCTTTGGAGCCAAGTCCTCTTTTCATCCTTCCTCCTTCCCTCTTTTCCCACCTCAGTCATGAATACCGCAAGCGCCATGGCTGCGGGTGCGATTGCCTTTCGAAACCACGATCCAGCCTACGCAGCCACGCTTTTGCAGCACGCGGAGGAACTCTTTGCGTTCGCCGACATGTGTCCCGGGGATTGGATCCGAAACGGGACAATCCCCGCCGGAAATTTCTACAACGACGGTGGCCGCTACTTGGACGAGCATGCCTTTGCCGCCGCCTGGTTGCACAAGGTACTGCCGCTGTTCGTTTTCCATGCTCTCTCTTTTTTCCATTTTTCCTACTGCCTCAAGCTGACGTTCTCTGTTTCGAGTCAAGCGCTCCCCTACTTTTCTGGCCTCCTCTCTTCCCCTGTTCGTGCGCACGGCCAAGGCATGCTTTATGAGTTTACCTTCACCCAAATCTCTCCCTCGCTTCCTCCAATTCTCGCTTTCATTCAGGCAACAGGCAAAAAAGAATACTTGGACAAGGCCATCGCCACCTTTTACCAATGCTGCTACGTTCCCGGCGGCTATCAAGTGAGCGTGCTCGACTGGGCGGATATGACTATGGGAATCAACCTTCTTCTGTACGAGGTAGGGAGGGAGGAAAGGAGTTGGGGGGGAACGGGACGAAGGTATGAATTAAGCGGGGGAAATGGTGCGCGAATAGAGGAGATGACATGGCCGGCGGCTTTCTCGGTCGTTCAATCCCCCCCCTTTGCTCCATCGTTCAATCCTTCCCCCATTGCTTGACAAAGTTTTCTTTGGGTACTCTACTGGTGATGGTACCTAATTCATTCTCCCCTATTTATCCCTTCCCTCCCCGCCCCCTTGCTCGGTCGTTCAACCCCCCCCCCCGTTGCTTTACAAAATGTCCTTTGGGTACTCTACTGGTGATGGTATCATCTCATTCTCCAATATTTATTGTTTCCTTCCCCCCCCCGCCACGCTCTAGTTTTATCCCCTATGTGATATGGTTTTAATAAGTTCTCTACCTTGCATTTCTCCTCCTCTCAGGCCACGCAATGGAACGACTTCAAGGACGCGGTGATCAACCGCCAAAAGGCGTTTATGAACAAAATCCCGCGAACGCCCAAAGGCCTGAGCTACTACAACGAATGGTGGGGCAGGACATTAAGGGAGGGGAAGACCGCTCTGGTCGCGCACAGTCTCTGAAGCCTCTCGAAAGGACCGTGCTTGAGTTTTTTCTGTTTTTGTTCGTTCGTGCTCACAGTTTTTCGCTTCATTTCGGATTTTGTAGGGGGCCTAATCGTTATGCTGCCAACGCTGCCTTCACGGCCCTGGTGGCGGCCGAATTTGGCTTCGAGGTGGATTACTTTCGCTCTTATGCCGCTTCGCAGATCAATTACATGCTAGGTATGCGACTGTCCATGAGCTTGAAGGCCTACACGCGGGCTTCCGCCGCCTCCCTTTGTCCTGTCCCTGTCTCTCTCGACGTCTTCCCGACGTGGGCGTGTTTGAGGGTCGTCGATCACGATCCCTTGGCCTCCGGGCGCTTGGAACTTCTCGTCTTTTCCCACCCTTTTGAAGTAAATCGGGGTTGTCGTCCCCCGACAGACCTGAGCAAAGGATGCCTGCTTGCCTTCGTTTTCCGTCTCTGACGCCCGTATCTTTCCCACCCAGGTGATTGTTGCGGTGGCAAAAAATCGTTTCTTATCGGTTTTGGGCCCTCTTGGCCCAATTCATACCATCATCGGGCAGCGTCGTGCAAGGGTACCGACTGCCGTTGCACCCAGCAAGACTTTCCCCACATCTTATGGGGGGGATTGCTGGGTGGGCCGGAGAAAGATGACACAATTTCAGACGAAGGCTGCCCAGATTTCATCCATATGGAAGTTGCCTTGGATTTCTCAGCAGGATTCACGACTGCAGTGGCTGGATTAAAGCATTTGAGCCTGAGAGGTATTCGGTATTAAAAGTAAAGACTTCAAGGCCTCGACAATATTGATAAGGACAGTATTAGGCACGGAAAATTTGTGCAGTTGTGAAAACGTACATCTATAGGCTGGGTGAAACCAAGGATGATAAATAGTGTGAAGGTACATGCGTGTAGGATGTCACATGGGTGTGGAATTCAGGAATGTAGGGCTGTTGACTTTGCTTCAGCCTGCCATGTCCGCTGATCAGACACGCTTTCATAGATTTATATTTTCGATGGTCGTTAAAGAATAAGTCTAAGACCTCGATAAGAAATTCAACTTTTGGTGTGACTATTTTGTTGTAACGTCGGATTTGCAGGCCTCCACAAGTTGCTTTTGACCAAAAATGCAATCTTGACATGTTCCCTTGAGGATCAAGCCTTGCAAAAATACACATGCTCTAGAAGCCCAAATACCACAAAAAGGAAGTCAATGGCGCGACAACTGACATGTGACCAAGAGTTGTGCGAGTACAGATCAGGTAGACAGCACAGCCTTTTTTTCCATCCTACCGGCCCGAAATGGTTTTTTTCTCCCCGACAACGTGAAAAGACCACCCCGTGACAATATTATGAATCTAATCCTCTCCTCAAGCAACATTCATGTCTTGAACAAGTTAATGGAACTGCTTGTTTCCCGGCCCTCCTTATTTCGAGATGAACAACGTTAATAGACACATATCCTCCAAGAATCCCTGAAGCTCGGATTGACGATATAATTCAATGGAGATCAGCACCATCTTGAGACAGGATCACGGGGTAAAGATCGCTCACACATCTAATATGTTCATTAAAATTTACACGTGTAGCGGCGGTCTCGTTTTCTGGAATAAAGCGAGCCCTACCATGGTACCCCCCGCCTTCCCCAGCCTCGATCTGATACCAATATGCAGGCATAAAACGGCCCGATGATATCGTAAGATCTCTCGAGTGAACCAGCGTGCTATATGGATTGGGAACAGATGGAGCTAGGGTGGGGTTTTAGATATTATGTGGCGAATAGCAGCAAAAAATGTAGTGAGGCATGTGGTTGAATCTTTTTGCTCTGCCTTGCTGTCCTTCATGTTCTGTTTGCTATCGCCCCACTTCTTGGCTTACGATCTCATTTTTCCTGACTCACGACGAACTCCTTCTGCATATTTTCAGCCAATGTTATCATCGCGTGCCTCGGTATCATCTCGCATTGGTTATGCAGCGGCGGCATGTTCATTCAGGCCAGGATCGGTGCACGTCAGCAAAAGGCTCTTCTCGCCTCGCGTGGCTTCCTCGTCCTTCGCAACCTACGCACACCCCACTTCGTCTGCCTTTTCATTGACCACGCATGATTCATCGAAGCAGTCGCGTGCTCATGATCTGCGCCGACGTCCTCACCGCATGATGAGCACTACGACTCCGCCGCCCCCGGGACAGGCGACCCAACAATCGTTTTTCAATTCTCCGGCGACAGCGTCCTCGTTTTCCAGCACCGACGAGCCCACTCCTTTCCGAGATGCCTTGGAACAGTTGCAGGCTTTCCCGGAGGTGCGTGAATAGGACGAGAAGGGAGCATCGAGGCTCCAGTTGCCGGGAGACTCGGCCAGCCTCGGCCGACGAAGATTCCCTTTTCTGCCTCCCTCTCCTGTTCTTTCGTTGTCTCGGAGCATCATAATATGACCAGCCTCTCTCCCGGTAACGTCAAAATCACCATTCTTTCGTGGCGTTCTCTCTTTTCCCCCGCTCCTAGATAAAGGATGCTGCTAAGCTACGCGAGGAGCACCATATTGGCCGAGCTCTCCCTTTGATGCAGGTACGTCACAGAAGCGCATCTCGCATGACACACATACATGAACCTACAATAAAGGGACAGGTTGAAACGTGCCCGTCCCATCCGAAGCTCGCGATTTCAAAGTCTGGAGCTCATTTTTCCTTCCTCCCCCTTCGATCGCCGCTCGATCGCATCCTCCTCCATGGTTGTAGCGCGCCATCGAAGTTCTCGACACGAATATGGGCAAGGGGACTCTCCTCGCTGAAGGTGAGCGAAGGTCTCTCTTCTCCGTCTTTTCTCAATTCCTCGTTCTTTAGTATCGTACCCTAACATCTTGTGTTATTACAATTTTAAACCGCCTCGCGTCCGACCCTAACGCTCTTCATGCAGCGGCACGCTATCAGCTGGCGCTCTACCACATCGAAGCCGGTGAGTTCAAGCAAGCACATGCCTTGCTCCAGGCCCTGCTGGAGGATGTCCAGGTGAGGGAGGGTGAAAGGGAAGGGGGGGCAGAAGAGATTCGGTTCCCACGGGGCGGGCGGAGACAGGATACAGGCAGCAACTGTTTCGCTACGTCTCGCCTTTCCTCCTTTTTATGCCCTATGCTCTCCTCTCTTCTTCCCTCTATTGCTTTCTTTCCATACCGTTCAGCCGAGCAAAAACGCAGTGCACGATATCTTCACAGTCCATCTCCTGCTAGCGGGCTCGGCGCTCTTACAGGATCAGTTGCCCAGCGCTGGATCGGCCGCAGAGGAAGCTTTGGCATTTGTCGAGGTACGGTCAAGGCTTACGTAGAAGGCGGTCGACAAGGGCAATGTCTGTCGTCTTGGGGGGGGCGGAGGGTATCGCCGGGGGAGGGAGGGGGCGTCCGAAAAACTGGGGGTGTCCCCATCTCACCCTCCCTCCCTCCCTCCCTCCCTCCCTCCCTCCCTCCGTCTTTCCTTCCCCCTTCCCTTTCTCTTCCTGCAGCGCCACGCTGAGGCCCACACAGACTTGCTCTCACGGGCCTACGGGATGGCTGGTGTCTGCGACATGTATGGCGGTGACTGGGACGACGCGTACGATCGCTTGCAGAAAAGTGCCCGGTAGGGGGAAGGCGGGGGGGCGGGCTGTCGCGATGGGATTTAGGGCATGGTGTATGCGCCGGTGGAATGGATACCCGTCGATAGAAGTACGCACAGGACATGCGTGACAGTCTCTTCGTAAAAGGCTTCCCCTCCGTGTCATGAGAGGCGGTTATGGGACCGATTATATGACCGACCATCAGATCTCTGTATTCACTAGCCGTTTGATCACCTCGCGTACATCGCACAAACGTACAGCATGGCAGGAAGCGCTGCATGGCAATGCCGCTCGGCGTCTGTCTTGGGGGCCTTTCATCTCTACACTGGTGAGCCCTCCCTCCCTCCCTCCCTCCCTCCCTCGCTTTTCCTCTCCCTACCTCCTGGCGCCCTCGGCTTCGTGCTACGCTCCCACTACCAGCACTGGCCCCATCCTATGGATTCATCTTCCCCCAAGGTCCCCAGGCTTCTCCTTCGCTCCATTGACGGACGTCCCATCGCCCATTCCCCCCCCTGTCCACCCACTTCCTCCCTCCCTCCCTCCCTCCCCCCCTCCTTAGGCCAACAAGGCGGGCCGAAGGAGGCATTGGCTGTCTGGGAAGAGACCCTGACGGGCTTGGACCGTCCTAAGGAAGGGGATGAGAAAGAGCGGGAAGCCGGTTTGGCCGAGGCGCGGCTCTGGTTGAACATGGCACTGGTAAATTTTTCCCTCCCTCCCTCCTTCCCTCTCTCCTTCCCTCCCTCCTTCCCTCCCACTTTTCCTCCCTCCTGACCTCCCTTTTCCCTCCCTTTGTATGTTCTGTCCTCTCCTCTACTCTCCTCCTTTTCTTCTAATTTCGTGGCCTCATTGCACACTGTACATTCATATATCTTGTCGTCCTTACCCCCCCTTCTCCCTTCCATTTTCCCTTAGGTCTATTTGGGGGATAAAGGTGGCGAAGAGGGAGCTAAGCTCAAAGATCTGACCAAAATGGACGAAAACGCGTCCAAGTGAGATTTCTGTCGTCGCTTTCTTCTTCCGCCCTCCCTCCCTACCTCCCTACCTCCCTTCCCCCTTTCTCTCCTCCAACAACCATCGCACTCACGTATCGATGATTCCTGCGCTTTATATTCTCCCCCTCGCCCCTCCTAACCAGGGCTCTGAAGCTCTACGAAAAGTATCTCTCCCCTTCGGATCCTCGTATGGGCCAAGTGCTCGTGGTACGTGTCAGGAAATTTCCTCCCCCCCCTCTCCCTCCTTACGTCTCCTCCCTTTGCTGGCCCCGAACCGAATGGCGTCACATCGGGCCCCAGAACTCTCCTCATCTGGCCTCCTGGGGTCCCTCCAACCCTTCCTCCCTCCCTCCTCCAGGCCATCGGGCAGCACCGGCACATGATCGGGCAAGCTGTTTCGGCGGAGGGCCTATTCCGCTCCGTCATCGACCTCCTATCGACGCCCTCCGGCCTGGCCTCCCCACAACTGCGCTACTCGCTCTACAGGTGGGCCGCAAGGGTGGGAGGAGGGGGAGAGGGGGGCTTGTGAGAGGCGATGGGAACGGAAGGGGGCGAGTCAAGCGGGAGGGGCGGCGTGTGGACTGTTTGGAAAATGGTTTAAGGCGGAGAAGTTTTTATCAATGCGATGGACCTCTGGCACCCACAGGGCTTACTACGGCTACGGAAACCTGCTGGCGGATTGGGAAGGACGGGAGAGGTAGGCCATGAAGGCTTCTAGGCGGAGGGAGGGAGGGAGGGTGGGAGGGAGGGAGGCATATGCGATGGTTTGAAGGGCGGACGGTGTTTGCTTCTCGAGCCTCCGTGACGTGTATGGGCATAGGAAGCGCCTTACCCAGGGTCGTTCTGTCGCCTGAGGGCCTCCCTCTCCTCCCAATCCTCTTTCCCGCCCTTCTCTCCACAGGGACGCAGCCCACATGCGTGAAAAAGCGTCGCAGGTGAAGGTCCTCCGGCTCAACCCCTACGTACCCTTGTCGCCCATGGTCTTTGTGGAGGGACAAGATCCGGGCGAAGTGGACTATTTCTAGGGAAAGAGGGAGGGAGGGAGGGAGGGAGGGAGGGAGGGAGGGAGGGAATGAGGAAGGTTATGGGGGCGGGGTTTGAAAAAGGGGTGTTGTAAGTGTGTAGATGAGGAGGGATCAAGATCGGGTTGGGGGTAAATAGGGAAATCAGATGAGACTTGAGGGACGATGTGTGGTGATTTCAACAGAAGCGAGAGGAAATGACAGAAGACGAGCCTGTGTATGAAGCAGGAAGGAAGGACGGAAAGAAAGGAGGGAGGAGGGTTTGAAAAGAGATGAATAAAGCCATGGAATGGCGACTGGAAAGATCAAGAAATCAAAAGAAAACTACAAATCGAAGCGTCGGCTGTTTTTAAACTCTGTTTTGAAAGAGTACGGGATGTATCAAAAAAGTGCTGTGTGAGGTATTCATTCTGGTCAGAGAGAGTTTTGGATGTCTCCCCGCATCCTGGCACGACAACTTCACGAGCACTGGCTCCCCCCCTCACTATTGATCGCGGCCCGGGCTGGCCCTTGTCAGCATCTGACACAGGGCTCTGACATTTTCCAACCCCCAAGGTCCTCCCTATCCTCTCCCCTACGCGGCGAATCCGGCGTCCGCTGGACTCGTGTCTGGGCAGAGCTCACAAGCACACTGCCTCGCAGCTCGTCCTTTTAGTTTTCTCTCTCCTTTTAACGTTTCGATCTTCTTTTTTTCCCGTTCAGCAGGCCAAGACTCTTCCACCTCCTTCCCCCCGGGCCCCATCTTTTCCTCATCGTAACCCACATCTTGTCCTCTCTCCTCCCCGCTTTTCCTGTATCCTCCCCCCCCCCTATGCCTTGTGATCACACGTCGCCGTCTTTAGGAGACCGAAGACCTTGGGAAGGAGGGGCAAGAGCGTGTCGAGGTTCTCCTTTACTGCCTGTGGAGTCGAATGTACGTGACGGCCAACAATGGATTGTGAGACAAGAAGGGCGGTAAGAGCCATCAGTCAAGGTGGATTTACGACACACCCGGTCATCTGGAAGCGTCCTCATCTTTTCTCCTCGTGTGCATACATTTCCCTCCATGGAGGTTCCCCCGTCCTTCTCTTCCTCCCTCCCTCCCTCCTTCCTTCCTTCCTTCGTTCCCTCTTCAAGACGCACCTTCGGACTCCCTGGCAAGGTGACAATGAAGGTCCCACCGCGCACCCCGGCCACGGGGCGAGAGAGCACCGCGAAGGGCGTGTGCTTTGTCCCCACCTAGGGTAGGGGAGGCGCGTGGTTCAGAGACAGGTCTCTGACCCTCCGGATACGAAGCACCAGCCGGTCCCACGGATCCGGCAACGCTTTCTCTCACACGTGGACATGGGCATGTGTATACACAGATATAAACTGCCCACGCCATCTAGACGTGTAACTCAGAGCATTCCCCTCGTCGTCTTTCGCCACCTCCCTTCTCGATTGCATTCGTTGCTGGCTCTTCCCCACTCGCTCGCGTGAGCCCTCCCTTCTTCCCCCCCTCCCTCCCGCCCTACCTCCATGATTCTCCACACCATCCCAGGAGCTTCCTTGTCGATCAGAGGACGAACAGCCTCTGGCGTCAGGTCTCTAGGGGCGAAACTGGTTCCCCCGCTCGTGAAGATGGCATCCACCTAAAGAGAAAGAGAGAGGAGGGAAGGATGGAGACCACGGCGGGCGGGATTGTGCGAGCGATGACTGCTGGCATGCGTGTCGACTCGACAAAGCATCAAGGGGTTTGCCAGGGGGCCAAGGAACACTCAGGGAGGAAACGAATGAGAAAGGGCGCCGACGCATGGAGAGAGTTGAGTACAACGCGAGGGAAACGGGGAAGGAAGGACGGGAGGGGGGGAGGAAAAATGGCGGGAAACAGGAAGGGAGCTGGAGGTACCTTGAGCTCGTCCGCCCAAATGCATATCTTTTGCTGGATCTGAGGAATGTCGTCAGGCACGATATCTGACTGGACGACGCGTACGCGAAGGCCCTTAGAGAGGAAGGCCTCGCCTGAGGGAGGGAGGGAGGGAGGGAGGGAGGGAGGGAGTGAGGGAAGGATGAAAAGAGGGAGGGGGGGAAGAAAGTTGAGTCAACATGTCTGGCTTTCCCCCACA
>SDOX01000016.1:55659-66036 GCA_004565275.1 Nannochloropsis salina CCMP1776 | reverse complement strand
CCCTCCCTTTCTCCTTCCCATCTTTCCCTCAGGTACGGCGCCAGCCGGGGGCGTCAATGACATCTTGGCGACGCTTATGGGCGGGGCGGGAACGAGGCCCTACGGTGAGAGGAGGGGGAGGAGTTAGGGAGGGAGGGAGGGAGGGAGGGAGGGAAGGAAGGAAGAGAGGAAATACATCAGATTGGCTGACGCGGAGGTTCCCCCTTTGTCAGAGCAATATCCTATACAGCAGCAGCAGCAGCAACAACAACAACAACAGCAGCAGCAGCAACAGCAACAGCAACAGCCGCAGCAGATGAACCAAGCGAATTTATTGGGCGGGTTACTGAGCAATCCCGCGCTGCTGCAAAGCTTGGGTAGGAAGGGAGGGAGGAAGGGAGGGTGGGAGGGGGGAGAGAGGAGGACGTCGTTCCAGTAGTAAACCTGAAGGCTTAGAGGAAGGTTTGCTTCCCTCCCTCCTCCTTTCCCCTGCAGTCTCGAGTCTGGCGTCAGTGCAGCAGCAGCAGCAGCAGCAACCCTCCCTCCCTCCCGCTGCTTCCCTCCCCCCCTACCTGCCCCCACCCTCCCTCCCCGGCCCGTACCCCGCTTCCGCCGTCCCACCACAGCCACCGCCTCCACATTCGCAGCAGCCCCACGCACAACCGGCGCCGCCACAGCAGGCACCCCCCGCACCGCAGCAGCCACAGTCTCTTCCCCTCCTTCCCCCGCCCTCCTACCCTACCTACGACCCGTCGGGGCAAGCGCCCGCTCCCTCCGCCTACGACTACGACTACAGAGGGTGGCAATCGGCGAACATGGGCGTTTCGCAGGGGTACCCTGGGGGAGGCGTGGGGGGGACAGGGGGGGAGGAGGGGGAGGGGGAGGAGGGAAACCCCTACGCCCCTACCTCCGCCGTGGAGGAGGAAGGTATCGTTCTATACGTGGGCAACCTCCCCTCCTCCGCCACCAGCGATATGCTGAAGCAGATGGGTGCGTCTCCATTTCCAGAGCTCTTGGACTCCCTTCCTCCCTCCCTTCCTTCCTCCCTCCCTTCCTCCCTCCCTCCCTCGTTGTGCGTGGATGGGCGGGAGTGCCGTCCCCCCTTTATCTTCTCCCTCCTCCTGGGCCCTGTCCGCCCCATTGCCTCATCCACCTTCCCCATTCCCCTTTACCTCCCTCAGCCGCCAGCGCGGGTCAAGTCGTGTCTTCCAACGTGGTTTGTCAGAAGGGAACCTCCATCTGCAAGGGCTTTGGTTTCGTGACGATGCGCACCCAAGCCGAGGTCAGGCCCCGATTTCTCCCCGCATTTCTCTATATTACTTTCGTTTGCTCTCTCTTTTCCCCCGCTTTTGATTGTTTTGTGGACCCGGTGGGCGGTGGTCACGAAGCGTGGGGTTGGGTCTCCTCCCCTCCTTCCTCGCGTCCCCTTCCTCCCGCCGCCTCCCCCCCCCCTTCCTCCCGCCTCACCCCGCGCAGGTTCTGCACCTGCGCTTCCTCTTTTGCTACCTCCTCCTCACGTTCTCGGCCTCGTTTCGTTGTACCCCTCACCAGGCCTCAGCGGTCATCCAAGCACTGAACGGCCTGCCCATGGGCGATCGGTCTCTCAAGGTCAGTAGCAGAGAAAGAGTAAATGAGAGGGTGGAAAGGAGGGAGGGAGGGCAGAGATTGGGTCACTGTTTGAAGCCTTTATCCGTTTCTTGCTTTATTGAAGGACTTCAACAAGAGACCCTCTTTCTTCGTCTCGACCTTCCTCCTTCCGTCCCATACCTCACCATGTCTCACCACGTTGCTTTTTGCCACTTGTCATGCGCATTATCTTTTCATTGCCTTCATGTCCTCCTTCTTAATCTTGTCATTTCCGTTACCTTAAACGCACGCACGCCCTCCCTCTCGTTGCTTCGCGCATTTTCTTTTTTCAGGTTACCTTCCGTCAATCTTCGAGCAAATAGGTTTCTGGATATCCTATTCTTCTTCAGATACTTTTTACGCTTCCTGATCTCCTCACTCCTGCTTTTGCTTTTTGACAAGTACGCTTTTTACTGGAAGTAACAAGGAGAGGGTAGGGTGTTGTGCGGCCTCTCTTTAAAAATATGAAAGCCTACTTCCTACCTTCTTCGGATGCTTTCCACTCTTCCAAGCTGCTTGGCATGCAATCGCTCCCTTTCTCTTCGTCCTTCGTTTTCCTCGGCGGCTTTGTTTTCCTCAAAATGCGGCCGAGTGTAAGACCTTCTACCTAAGCAATACGACGCCGGTCATTGGAGGGTTTTGGAGCAAGTGTGACTTATGGAGAATGTTAAAAAAGGAAGTCCGGGAGATAAAGAACTGAGCCGTATTCAAAACGATTTTCCAATGTCACAGGTGCACAGCCTGGAGGGGCCCGAACCCTCGAAGAAGAAAAAATATTTTATGCGCGACCAGATGACGCTTGCACGCTTTATATTCCTAGGCCTCCTCTAGCTCCCTGCACCCCGAATTCACATCCTTTTTTTGCATATGTTAACCTTTAAAACATAGCAGTTCCTACGTGACATTTCTATTGTCAGCAAGCGTTTTTTCAACGCGGCGTTTACGTGCGCCTGGTTATAACTTACCATTTTCAATCCCAAGGCCTGAGCAACAGTTGTGACCTCAAGGAGGCAGGAGGTTCACCATCCAACGCAAGTGAGCAAGTCATCATTTTCCCTTTCCTACAGGTTACCGCGGGATTTCATGGAGCAATGTGTGTCGTGTGTCAAGTTGTGTCATCGGTGCAAGCTTCTATCCGCTCAAATAGCATACTGTGTCCGAAAAGGCGTCAAAATCCGTTCTCTTCATGAAAAGTACGGGGGCAACGAGGGCACAACAATGCAGCACAGCGGGAGCAACAGGGTTCAAAATAGCAGCAATTTCCCAGAATGGCGGCAGCAATGCTATAATATGAGTCTACCGTACGCAGGCTCGGCTATAGAGCTACAAGTGGTTTTGTATGCAGGGTCGGGGGAAGACGAGGAGAGCGACGAGGAGGATGAGGAGATGCCGGTGAGAGAGAGGGTGCAAGAAAAAAGTGAGAACCATGGGAATGCACTTGTCAGACACGGACATATTTGCTAGATCAAAGCCTTCCTACGCATCCTCCCGTGCTGGCACCTCTGAACGTAACTTTAATTCTCTTACCCTTCCAATGTCCTTCGTGGACCTTACCCCCCGCAGCCCCTGCCGCTCCCGCTCCCAGACATCATTCCTCTCTCTCTCGATGCAGAGTGCTGCAATTCTTCGTCCGCCCTCCATGAGGCCTACAATTCCCTTCCTTGGGACGCCCTCTGCCATTCACCGGCTTTCCAGGCATGGGCGGAGGCGGGGGCATATAAAGGCATATCAGAGGGCCTTCCTCGTAGCTTCCAGGCAGGGGCCTTGTATGATCTGCTGGAGGCAATCAAGACACAGGCGAAAAAATCCCATGAAAAACGGCTCAAGGACTTGATTTTGAAGGAAGACATGCGCTTGGAGATGGAGACACTGGTGAGGGAGGAAAAGAGGAAGGAGGGAGGAAGGGAGGGAGGAAGGGAGGAAAGCGATGCGTCCACGACCTCCCACCCCACCGCATGAAAATCCTCCAAAGTCATATTTTGCCCTGATTCCACCCTTATTCATCCATCGACATGTCCAGGCGGGGTATTCCGGCTCGGAGATTCTGGTCCGCCGCCACGACGCTGGCCAGGAGGTCCACGTCCATCTACCCCTGTGGCCCCCCCCGGCCCTCCCTGCCTCTGCCACCCCCCCCCCCGACGCAGGCGAGGGGAAGGAGGGGAAGGCTGGTGCCTCTGAGGACTCTCCATCCGCGACGACCGGCCGGGACTCTTCTTTCCCCTCGGTGTTTTACCGCCTCCACCTCCATCTTGCCTATGCCCTCGACCCCGTGTTCGCCATGACGGGAGCGACGAGCACCGACAGCCACGACACCGTCATTACGGCAGAGGTGGTCGCTTTTCCTGTCCTCGGTCCTTCCCCTTCCCCCTTTCCCCTCCTGCAACGCACCCTCCTCCACACTACGTGCGGCCCGCCCTCTTCAGGGGGTTCGCTGCCCGACTTTCTGGAGGGCCTTCGCCGTCGCTTTCTCCAGCCTTTTCTGACTCGGCGGGACTTTGTGCGAGCACTGTGGGCCAATTTCATTCCTGTCGAGCACGACGCCGGCGAATTTGCCACCGCCACCATCCTTCTTCCCCTCTCCCTCCGCGGGGAAAGAGCAAGGGACGAGGGCGGGGGGGAGGCAGGGACAGTGGGGGGGGCCCAAGACGAGGTCAGAGGGGAAGAGGAGGAGGAGGAAGTCCTCTCTTTCTTGCTCCATTTCAGCTTTCCATGGGATTTTCCCGGTGTTTCTCCGCCGGACGTGTCCTACTCGGATCTGGCACGGGGGCGGACGGGCGTGCCGGTGGGGCGGGAGGACGGTCAATGGCGGTACAGCCCCCGGTGGGAGGGGAAACGGATGGCCCAGGCCCTGGTCGAGCACGCGCGGGGGGTGATTCGTTCCGAGTACGCGACTGCCTCCAGGACAGGGCGGAGATGAGAGGGCAGGGGCCGTGGGAGCAGGAAAGAAAGTGTGAACATGCTGGTACCTTGAAGGGAAAAGGTCGAGCGAGGCCTTGTCTTGTGTTCTTTGCCGTCCCAGAACGGGTATATATCTGACCAACGTTCATCCCTAGATGAACTCGTGAGAAAGCCCAGCAGGGACGGAGCACCCTCATGTGCTCGTCCCTTAAGAACGCAAACAGTCCCCCAGAGGATGCGCGTCTACGAACTCCGAAAGCCGAAAAAGACCGGCCACACATTCCCAGACCGACCGTCCATTGACTCTCTCCCATCCATTCACCAGCGCCCCGTCCACGCGATGTCAGCCATCCACCAGGACGTCCGCGTCGAGACCGTCGTCGATCCCAAGGGGCTCGGGGGGGGGGGGATGGTCCCGCCCGCACCAGTAGTCCGCCCTGGAAGGAGGAAAGGGACGAGGAACGCATCCCATTGGCACGGATGCAATCGTCCCCAAAAGGGTAGGCCAGTCTCAGGGACTCACCCGTAGTCGATGAGGATCTCCGCCCCCTCGGCGATGGGTCGCAGCACCACAACTAGGATGTGCGGGAGCTCTGCGATGTAGGCGGTGACAAATTTGACGTTGGGCACGGGACCGATCTGGTGAAAGTGGTTGATCATCCGGACTTCGTCTGTGGAAAATGTGGGAGAAGGGAAGACCAAGAGTGGTCAGGAGGGATATGGGCCGATGCGGGAGCGAGTCCCTGCACAGGGAACGCGGAGGGCAGCTCCCTTGCACCCTGCCATGGCGCCACTCACTCCCGTACAAGGCCGAATCGACGCCCCAGGGAGAAGACCCCTGGGGCAAGCGCCCGTCGTCCTGGTCGATGCTGGCCACATACTCCCCGCACACCGCCGGGGGGACGACGCGGCCGACGTACTCGCCAATCACGTCGAAAGGCGCGAAGGCCCGCGTGGCGTACACTCCTGTGGGAAAAACGGGCCGGTGTCAGAAAAAGGCCGTGAACGGCATCGAAAGCAGCGGTCGAATGGTGGCTTTCCTCCGTCGGACCCTGTGTCACGTACCGTACTGGCCGTGCAGGACGTGGGACGGCTCGGTGATGCGGCGGACCTCGATACCCGGAAGTAGACGGCGACGGAAGACTTCCTTCACGTCCTGGCCGGCTGACGAAGCGGCCCACTTCAACTTTTGTGAGAAGAAAACCTGTAGTTTAAGGGGAAAAGGGCCATGTGGTGGGGCAGGAGACATGCAGCGTCCACCCAATCAGGGCACCCGGGAGCTTTGTGCAAGGCTAAAAGGTCTAATCAGTCACGAAAGGGCCATGGGGAATGCAGGGAAATGGACTCTGTGCTAGTGTCAAGCGTACCTCACTTGGCCAGTGTGTTGGTTTCTTCTTTAAACGCTCCTCCACTTGGACGTGCTCTTCACCGTAGGGTGGGAAAACCTCACGAGCAGCCCTAGTAAGAGACGGAAACGAAGGCGACGACGTTGTGGACAGGTCCCCATTACGACCACGTCTTCGACCTTTCTCTTTGCTACTTCTTTGACCACCACCGGGGTGGGCCTTTACCAAATAAGTGCCTGTTGACAGATGGGGAGCTGTAAACAAATGAGTCGAGGCGTTGACAGACTAACCAACTTGATCGTTGAGGAGCGCGCACTTACAACTCTTTCCGAGGGCGCGTCCGGGCTCAAAAGGCAACATGAGAGAGCTGATAAAGCTGCAGCTGAGAAATTTCTTATTCTGGGTGGCCGAGCTGGTGATGTGATCATGTCGTAGTGCTTGGGCTTGTAGCACGCTTGACGTTGAGGCGACGATGGCGGATACCATTACCAGCACAATTCCGCGCGTTCTTCTCCGTCCTCGTTCCCGAGGGCAGAGGTTCCTCATCTAAAATTGCCCCCTATCTTGGCACTCTGCGAAAAAAGGATAAATTCAGTACACGTGCCAAATTCGGACATCATGGTGGTGCTGGAGGGGGATCTATCTGGCAAAGTCCCTTCCTCGTGACGTCACACACCCCGCCCCTCTTGGCTTAGAAAAAAGGGTCATGATGACCACGGCCGTGCGAGATAAAATATTTTATCCAGGCAATCCAGCTCTAGGGATTTTAATACGTATCGTAATGTTGTAGTCAAGCAACATTTGGCGCGTCTTCACGCGAGTGATTGAGCTCTTTCGCAGTCTCTTAGCTGTCCGTGTATGTGTTTTTACCATTTTTGTTCAACAGTGATAGTATCGTCTTCAGGGCTATATTTGTAACATCACTGTGAATTCTGTGTAAAACGTAAACTATGTGATAAATTAAATCATCCACGTTTAATGATTTGATGGGTATCACCGCCATAGATGGAGCACATAAATCTCGGTAGGGGATGCACGCCGTCATGCCTGCTTTGAAGTGTCAGGTATACGCTTGGCAAGACTCTTCCATTCCTTAACAGCGTCGTCTTTTCCTTTATTGCTGGTCAATGGTGAAGGGGGGGGGGGCAATAAGATCATTATGTGCGATGCGTTGCGGAAGTTGAAAACGATTGAATACATTTGTAAAAAGCCTATTCCAGTTCAACGATGAAAAGTGCCAGGAGGATGATTCTTTATCACAGCTTAGTACCTTTGTTCCACTTGTCTCCCTCCCTCCCTCCCTCCTCCTCCCCCCCTCCTTTTCATGAGAAGCTCTTGATGGGGCTTTCCTTTCAAATGACTTTTCATTTGCTCCATGCTGGTAAATTGCTTGCGACACAGTCGGCAAAAGGTGAGTTTTCGTTCGCTCTGTTGGGCCAAGCGGTGTAATTCCCCTTTTTTGTGATGCGCTAGATCCTCGAGGGATTGACCCTGAAATCGGCAAATCCGACAGTAGAACGGCCGACGCTCGCTTGAGGCCGGCTGATAATTGGAAAGAAGCTCAGCCACGGTTTGCGCTAGCCCTGCACCGGCCGATGAAGCAGAAGAGGACGCCTGTAAAGGAGGGAGGGAACCTGCTGGATCCCCGGGGCGTTGCGCACCACCGTTTCCTTCTTGCATCCTGTCGCTGGCTATCTTCTCCTTGCGGGTCAGGCGTTTCCTTCGCCCGGAACGTCCGTCCGAGGCCGGCAAAGGGACGCGACTGCCCCCTTTTCCCTTACATTCAGGGAGTGGGAGGAGGTGAGGAGGGAGAGGAGGGATGGCTGCCTCCTTGGCGAGGCGACTTTTCAAGACAGCCCCTCCTTTCTCGATGATCAGGCCTTTAGATTCCTCCGCTTTCTCAAAACCAGGTATTCCCTCCTCATTTGAGGAAGAGGACGAGGAGGAGGACGAGGAGGAAGAAGAGGATAGTTCTTTTTCCAGTGCGGCAAGCCAGGCATCCAAGTCATTCAGTCGGATTTTCTGTCGAGCAGAACCCCCTGCGGCCGCACGTAAGCAAGAAAATAAGAGTAATAGTGAGGCTATGTATCAAGCACCGCATATTATACACCTACGAGCAAGAAAAAGGTTTAGGAATCATACTGCAGGAAGGAAACCTACCATCCTCATCGTCGGCAATCTCCTCATCCGAGGAATCGAGGAGCATATCCAGGCTACTTTCTTCGGACAAGTCCACTCTCTGTCCGTTCTTGCTCCCTCCAGTTTCTACCTATTTTGGTGTGCAGTGCGCATGTGGGTACGTCTTAAACTTAGTTGACCACTCAAACCGACCGCATCCCTTTCCAAAGTTCGAGGAAAAATGTGGCTTTTGCCCTTGTTACCTTTTCTTCCTCATCGCCATGTTCGGATTCCACTTTAAATTTTACCTTTCGTGCACGTTGTTTCTCCCGTCGCAATCGAAGCCCAATGGGCAAGAGCGTGGTTTTATTCATAGGCTGATATGGTGGTGCTGGCGGAGACTTGGAATACGGCGCAGACTTGGTTGTTAAGGCATCAGAAACCGGGAAAGAATCAAGTGTTCTTGCATTTCGCTGCCGCTTCCTGCTTACATGGTCCGCCGGTCGCTCTCTCATGCCTGTTGGTGCGACTGAAGTTCACGCCAAGTAGGGCACGAGGAGGAGGGTGGGGAGGTGGGATGTCAGCGCTACGTATGCGCAGGAGCCGATCGAAAGAAATAAACCAACAGGACGATATACCTCTACACTCCTGCGTAGATGGAATGCTGCACACAATGTTACGAAGCCTCTATTAGAGGCAGTACACCATGTCCGTGCAATTTTAGCTCTTAAACAGACGTCCCCCCCCGTGCAGAGGGCAAGTTGACGTTTCGCCTCAAGGGCATTGCCATTCGCCCCCCTTGCTCGATTAGAGTCCCGCATTTTTTATTTGCACGTTTTACGTACAAAGCTCTCGATAGCACGTTCTCCACAGAATCAGAGGCCGTCGTCATTGGCAGGTTTACGCGACAGGAACAGCGGGCACGCGCTGTGTATTGCGGTGGGTAGGGTGGGTGGATGTGGTAGTATGTGGTCGTAGGGTGAAGAGGTTTTGACATCTTCATGCCCCGGGTTTCCACTACCGTGCGTGTCTCACTTCCCTTGATCGCTTTGTTTTATCGCATTGGTTACCTTCGCGTTCATGGATATGAATTGGGATCGTGTCTCCCACTTGTAAGTTCTCTCTCGATGCGTGCTCCCTCCCCACTTGGCGTTGGCGTTTCTTACCAACGGCACTTTTTCCTCAGTCCAATAAAGCGCATGTCTTACGGTTGCTCTGATGCGAATTCCCTCTCCTGTTATTGGTGAGGAATTAAATTCCACGATTCCGATCACATGCTGAGGAACTTTTTTAAACACCAAACGGTGGCTGAGCAATACGTCAAGAAGTCCTTTATTGGCGTTGGGGGAATTCTCTGACCTAGGAAAGCCTGAATTGATAACAATCGTCCCAATTCATCATAATTCTAACGGCGATCTCCGCACATTGCTTTCGCCTCCACTCTTACCTCCGTAGCATGGCGCGAAGTCGACGGGCAATCAAAAAGGGTATGAGAGAGCACAGCCTCTCCCGCCGGAGCGGCTCCCTCCTCATCAGCGCCTGCATAGGTGAGCCGTATCGATGTTTACGGGAAGAGTAGATGGGCATGTTTGGATGGGGCTGGGAGGGTCCTGGTGGGAAGCGAGGTGGACAGAAACCAATCGACGTTGGTGTGTATCCGCCCTGCACTATTGAGAGAAGTCGACGGTAGTGATGCTCCTTCTGCGATTCTGAACACACGCCTTGTCCTCCTGCTCCCTCAAAACGAGGGCGGGAGGGCGGTGACGTGATTTAACCTTATCAATAAAGTTTACCTTCGCCGGTAGCTCCTTCTGAACCGTCTCGACCCCCCGTCGCGTTCCCCTATGCCTCCTCTTTCTGTCGTGCTCGGGTGCCATTCTGGAAAGGACGGAGACCTTTTGGCGCTAATTTGGGATTGGGGCTTACACCTCCCTCCCTCTCTCCCTCCCTCCCTCCCCCCTGTCCCTCAGCCATAATGCTCCGGCTTTCGTGCGGGAGCGAGAGGGCTGCAGCTTTCCTACCAGCCACCTCCTCCTTTTCTTCCTCCTCTCTTCATTCTTGGTCAAGGAGAGGGAGGACGCGTTTCCTCACCCCCCTTCCTGCCAGGGCGGTCGGAGGGGGAGGGGAGGGAGGGAAGAGGAAGCCCAAAGGGAAGAAGAAGGGCGAGGGGGAGGAGAAGGAGGATCTCATGAAAGAGTGGGGGGGTAATTTTGTGGGCCGGAAGAAGCTTTTCAGCGCCCCGACAAAGGGTGGAGGGGAGGAAGGGCAAGGGCTGAAGGCAGCGGGCGGAGGAGGGGGAGGAGGGGGAGAGAAAGGGGGGCCGGTGCCGCGCTTGAGCGGGGACCAACTCAAGAAGTTGAGCAAGACCGGTCGGCAGGTGAGGAGGGAGGGAGGGAGGGAGGGAGGGAGG